>JASVER010000021.1:6809366-7073750 GCA_030449065.1 Oceanodroma leucorhoa
TATTTATTTCAACACTGGTTCACTTTGAATGCCATTTCTGGGCATCATGATAGGCCTCCAATTAGTAAACAAGAGTTTAGAAGAATTTTAATGGGTAACATTTGTAATTAAATATTAGAAGAAACACAACCCCGGCTTCCTTAAAGATGATAAAACCATATCTTCTTTATATATGTAAAGTTTGTCTTTATACATATAAATAACAATAGAGAGCTTCATCAAAGCTCTACAGATTTCTTACCTCCTCATTTTCTACCTTTTCTGACTGATCTGGACTATATCTAACAACTGTGTTATTATTGGAACTGATAAACTGGTGCAGGTTAAACACAAGCRGTTCTAAACTTTGGCCCAGGAGGTGAACAATATTTCTGGAGTCTCTCCTGCCTGTTTTCCCTGTGGAAGTTGATTTATTTGCTCTGGAGCAGGCTGCACTCGCAGTATTTTCTGGCTGGAGTAGAAGTCCTGGGATTCCCATGGGGGAGACTGAACTCATACTTTCRAGCCAAGAAATGTCCAAGACAAATAATTTGGACAAAGCTGGAAGGAAGTACTAAGATAGAACTGAAATCTTTGCTAATCAGCCAAGGGTAGGGGAAGTGTAAAATACCGAGGGACAAGTTCTGCTCTTTTATTCAGCATCATCTCTCTGCAAATAGCACCAGTAACATTCCTGCAGGGCAGGCATGCTGGAGATGACTAAAATTTAAAATGTTTAATTTGCTTAAGCAGGAAAACAGGAAGGAACAAAGTTTTTCAGCGTAAACAGAGATTTCATGTCTGTCAGGCTGATTTTGTCCCAGGAAAAAAAAAACCAATCAGATAAAGAGAACCTATGGGATAAAATATCAAAATCAGAGAAGTAAAATTTGCCAGGCTCAACCAGTYTATTGATTGCCTTTCAGCAACATGTAGCTCATTTACCACATTGCCAGCTACTACGGATTTACTGGACATTGCAAAATAAGTTGATGTTTGACTTGGTGCTCCCAGTACCAGCGACAAGACAGAGCAGRGTTTGGCTTTCATTACAAGGTCTCACCTCAGATAAAGCCCAGCTGCTGTGGCTGAGGTGAAAGTATGAGAAAGTCCAGCTCTTCTGAAACCTAAATTCTCATCAGCTAGGGAAAAAAGAACTAAAAATGAATTAGAAAAGAAAAACATGAAATGCACGCAGTCTCAGCAATGAGATTTTGGTTCTTCAGGGTCCTCCTCGGTGAGGTTTGGAGGGGTGGGATGGGGAGGCTGGTGTTGGAGGTGGGGTTGGGAGCATCRGTCCTGGGAAGAACATCAGGGGAATGCACGAGTGCTAGGTGYGGTATGCATCATCCCAAATTTATCTGGCAGCCGGCATTCCTCCCCCCAGGACTCCGATTTATTTACACAGATGAAGGCTTAGCTGGCTTATGCAGGCTGAGGATGAGGATGARGGAAAGGTCAACGGCAGCGGGCAGCACCGCCGTCCTTGCACCACCCACATGGCCCACGAGTGGGGGGGSCCCACCACTGCCCCCCCAGGGATGCAGCACAGCCTGAGTCACGTAGCAACACGCAAAGCATCCGACATCCAGCGCCGCGGTCACTTGTTTGTTTGTTATTGTCATTGCCACTTTCTTCTTTTTAACTGAAGCAGGGKTTTTTTATATATTTTATTTTATTGGATCTCGCTGAGCCTTTGTAAGAGAAGGGAAATGTATGTGGGAGGAGCGAGGGGGAGGTTATGGCACAGCTGTTATTAGAGATGGGGCTAACGGCCCAGAGATTTGATAAATAATTCTGTTTAATTTAAGCCTCGGCAGTTTCTAATTGAATAGCATCACCTGTGGTTCTGCTGCTTTCTTCCACGCCAGAGAGAGGGAAGAAAAAAGCCCGACAGAAAACCCCAACCTTTGCTGCAACCAGCTGTGAATGGAGGCTTTCCAAGCCTGAGTGAGCCGGCTGATGTCGAAGGGAAGCGCGTTCTCTCTAATTGCCCTTTCCCCTGGGGAGCCGAGGGGATGGATGCTGCAGCCAAGGCGCCGTTCGAAGAAGCCTGGGCAGCTGGCGAGGTTATCACGGGTACCGAGTCAGCCAAACACACCGGAGGGGATGTGGAGCGGCAGCTTTGCCTTGCTCAGTGGTAAAGCAGATAGCACATGGTCCCCCCAAAAGCTCACCCCAAAGTCAAACACCAGCTTTTGCATTTCCTTCCATCRGCTCATGAGTAAAATAAGCCTGGGGGTGAAAGGGCGAGAACATGCCTTGATGCTGCTGACATCGATGCGTTGTAACATGGATAGGGCAATAGTAGCCCATCAGAATAGCCCATCCTAGTGTGATGAGGGCTACAGAATATCTGATTTTAATAGTTACTGCTCTTTTAAAGGGAAAAGCAGAGTTTTCAACCAAAACACTGACTTTTAAAAGGTTTTCTTATTAGTTTAAAACTGGGATCTGAGTCCCAGAAGTTGCATCTGTCTTGCTGCAATATTTTGAAAATACCTGGGGCCTCAGACTTGGAAAGCAAAGCTTGGAGAAGRCTGCTAATGACCTGAAAGATGACTAAGATTTATCCTCACTGAATTGGCAGTAAATCTGAAAGGGATAACTGCATCTTGATTTTAATACAAATTCTTTAGATTTCCAGCTCCACAGCTGCAGGGTTAGATTCCTGCTGTGCAGACTGTMCTGGGCACACATCTTTTTTTGCTCTTAGTCATCCATGCACAGCTCCRCTCAGGTGAAAAGGGGCAAGAGAGACATGGAGTGGTCCCCGAAGCAGATGCTGCTGCACGGCAACCTTTGTCTCTTCTGCTCATGCCACTCAGCATACTTCTCTCTCTGTTACTACTGAGAAGTGGCTCAGATGTAGCCGGGAGCAAAGCAGGCTGCAAGCAGTATAAGCTAAACCAGAAAAAAGCATCCTTATTTTGSATTAAAAAAAAAAAAAAGGAAAGAAAAGTCTGCAGAGGGATTTAACTCTAGAGGGATCATACAGCTAAAAAATGTCCCTGTTTGAGCCAGAGCTTCAAAATCTGGTAAAACTGGACACAGTGAAGGGAATGACGTGGGAAATACAGAGGGGACATGCAGGAAAGGGGACAGATTTGCAGAGACAAGAGTGCACAGTGGAGGGACAAGGAAACCCAGTGAAGGGCAGAGAGCAGGTGTTGCAAAGCAAATTCAGTGTGGCTGGGGGAACAACRCATGATGTATGCCTTTTGGGGCACAGGAGGGAAAACCAGCAGGAATTACAGCAGGCAGCATGTTTTTCTGAGTTCAGCTTTTGGCGAGCATCAGTGGGCTCAGAATCAGCCCCGTGGCCCAAGGCAGCRCACAGGGAATTACTGAGAGGGGCGGGTGGGGACGTGGACACGAGAGGGGGCCCAAAGATGATGCAGCAGCAGAGACCCATGGCTGCAGGTGCCTGCTGTGAAGCACCTGCAGAAGCTGAGCTGGAAATACCCATCCCATCCATGGAGATAAGATGGAGCAGAARTAATTCTGGTGGGTCATCTGAGTTGCCCCAGGAGCACACTGTCATGAAACTACYGTTCAGGTCACCATAATGAAAGCTCTCCTGTTAGGGGAGGGCTGTCACTGCCAGAGAAAGGGTGCCCGAAGCCAAGACTGAGGCACAGTTGTGTATGTGCATGGGTGAAGCTTGCATCCAATCAGCCAAGGGCTCACAAGGAGTCCCATCCCCTCAGACTCGTTTTGAGGGATGTTTTTTTCCTGTTTAGACCAAAGGCCAGGCCAGCCCTTAAAAACAACCCTATCCCATGCAGCTCCACAGACTGCTGTCTTCTGCAATCAGATCAGGACAGGCAAAAGCCCGCATCCAAACTGAGATGCATGAGCTTTTTAAGATGCCATGTGAGAGCAGGCACTTGCCTTCGGGAACCAATCGCGGGGTGAGGAGCAGGGTGACTTTTGTTTTAGCAAGGACAGGGACAAGAAGAGACCACAGCGATCATCTGATTCGCCTTTCTGCACAGTGAAGGAAAGTCATGAGAATGTGCCCACCGATTCCTGCAGCCATCCCAGGCTTTTGGGGTGAGGTGATGGGCACCAGCAACAACATTTATAATTATGTGCCCCTTCCCCAGGTGTGTGTCTACCCATGGCCTAAGGAAACAAGAGCTGAAAGCAGATTTCAGAAGAATAACACTATAATTACAATTATCACACTAGAGCTGTATTGCCTACATGGATGTGCTTGGGGGCTTGTGTGTCATCATTTGGGGGGATTGAGCACGTGCTCATGCAATATAGACCCCGTCGTTTTCCTGCCATTGATTTTTTTAAAGGAAACATTCAATTAAAATCCCATTTAGTCTGGCTAAGCAGGAGCCTATATTTTTCAACTGATAAAGAGAAGATAAGGCTTCAGAAGCTTCACACGTGTTACGGGACTAATTGCTGAAGTTTGCGCTAGGACATAAATCCTCCAGGAAATCTGGCTTACTTGGATTAACCGCTACAACATCCAGCCTGACTCTTTATTTCCCTGACATCTCATGGACCCCGCAGCCTTGAGCCGGGCACTAGGGAGCTGCACGCAGAAACTGGAGAGGTTTTATGCCTTAGTGTGGAACCAAGAAAGCCGATGGGGAGAGAGTTCCCTAGGCTGGATTAGAGGGAGTGGGGAAAAAAGCGCCATGTCTTCAATTCTGCCTTTTGCCAAGAATTACGGGTCTTTCAGCGGGTGTTACCCTGCACTCAGGTTTTGTAAACTATAATTAAGGAACTGCTGAATAGCAATTTTAAATAACCACATTTTCAATGTAGCTCTCTGAAGTCGGAATTAGTGGTAATTCTTGTGCAGATTTATAAAAACGTCATGCCCTCTGCATAAGGAAGCCCTGGGTCAGACTTTTTTCAAGTGTTTGGACCTATGTTATCAGAGGATCTCCAGGCTGGACTATCATAAGCACTGGCCATTTATTTTGGCGTCTCTTTAAATCTCTTTAAAAAATGCAGTCCTAGTCATACCTGCTGAAGTTCCCCAAGAATAATCTGCTTATAAATATCCCCTGAAGTCAAATATGCCAACCATACGTAGCCTTCAATTTGAAGCTAAATTTACTTTCCTTTCTTGTATGTCAGACTATTTGAATTACTGAAACAATGATGGAGCTGGATGATTAGTGCAGCACATATGCCCATATTTTAGTTGCAGTTAAGCTAGTTTCACAAAGCAAGTCACTCTTTCTGAAGCAAAGTCCCTAGTTTATTTAATGAAACCAAACACTTTATTTCCAGAAAAATGAGACTGTGCAAATATGATCATTATAATCCAGTTCCAGAAGAACTAAGGCAAGGATCAATCCAGGAATTCATTAAATGCCTTATGTGTCAAGATGACCTTTAAGGTTTGCTAGTAATCTACATTTTCAAATGTTTAGGCCTTCTTTAACAGACTCTCAGGGTGAACAAAGAAGCACTTACCATACTTGTTGCTTAGGAAATGGTGAATTTTCTGACCATTTTATGTCTACATATTTTATTGTGCATGAAGTTAACAGTTATGGGCTGCAGATTACAAGAGAAATAAGGTGCACTGGAAATGCAAGTATTGTGAGATCTTCGTCTTCCACAAAAGAGTAAGAGTTACTTCAAACAAAGCATCGGGTATTGCATCTGCCATCCAAACTCCTCAAAAAACCACATACCACGTCTTCTCCCCCTTCCACCCAAAGAGAGAGAATTTTTCTAACCAGAGAACCAACCTGCCCCAAATCTGGCATCATCCTTGGGGTTGCTCCTGAATGGAGTCTGGCCCCATGTCTTCTTTCCCCAAAAAAGCTAAACCATTTTGAAAATTAGTTGGGTTTTACTGAGAAAGACTGTGCTCAAGTCTTTATTACATTCTGTTGGCTTCCAGGAGAGTTAGTTATTGTAAAATTGAGTACTTTAGGTATCTGGATTCTAGGTTAAATACAGGAGCCCAAGTTAGGGGAGCAAACCAAGGACAGGATTTGCAGAAACAAGGCTGTTGCACAGGGCGGCCACCCACCAGGAGAGAGAAAATCACCGTGCTCCTGCCTGCTTTGTCTGGGTAAAAGCTCTGAAACCTGTTGATACTAGTGACCAAAATGCTGTTTTATGGTGTGGTAGCTCCTGTGATGTGGGAGACCCAGTCCAAAGTGGGGGTTGCTGCTGGATCTGATGCCTGCTGGGGACAGTGGAAGTTCAGTTCTTCAGGGCAGGCCAACCCTACCCCATAGCAGGTCCCAGGCCTGCATTTTTGGGGGTAAGAAAATTGGATTTTGCTCACACGTCTGACAAGTCATGAGACAGTGCATTAAACATGACCCAATGCTCCTCGGGTCCTCGATAACCAGCTCAGCTCATGATTCCCATGTGCCTCCCCAGGCCAAGGCTTGGCCATCAGATAAGGAGACACAATTATTATTTGCTTATTGGGGTTGGGAAATGGTAGGTCCCACAATTACACAGAAAGGCTGGGGCAGCGCAGAAAACCCTTCCAACCTACCCCTCTTACCCACTCCCGTCGTATTTTTCCCGTGACCGAGACTTTTGCTGTCGGAGAGAGAGGGTCTGATTGACAGCACCAAGGGGTGAGAGCTTGCCTTCCCCTACAAAACAGGTACGTCCCTCTTATGAAAGGACCACCTGCTAAGTCCTCAACCTCTCTGCTATGGCTATTAATAATCACTTCCCGTGATTTTCATAGCTTTCTGATGCGGACACTTGACCTCTTGTAATTGTGTTCAGATTCCCCGCTCAGGTTACACAGGATATCCAGCAGCCGTGGGGCTGGGGACGGGCTGAACCTCTCCTCCTGGCCGCTCAGCCCCTGTGCCGGTATCCCCACTTTCATCTCAGTCGGCATCCGACACGCCATTTTTCTCGTCGCTGTGCTGGCAGCTCTCCATTATCTGTATTCAAATTTAAACACCGGGTTGCACCTGTTAGTTTAGCTGTTGAYTGGGAGGAACCGAAGCGGAAAGTGACCCCGCGTGTCCGGCTAAGCAATCCCTCTCCGCTAATGGAAAAGAGCTGGCTGCACTAAAGCCGCCAGCGTCTTCCTCCAGGCTATTTGTATCGCCGGTGTTTCTGCCTTATTGACTGCCTCCTTGGAAAATAATTCTGTTGCTTAACTGATTGTAACATTTCTTTCTTCTTTTTTTTTTTCCCCTCTGCCAGTCCATCTGCCTTGGGACTTTATTTCTCACTTCTATTTAGTTGCTGTTGTGCAGCGGGACCTGATTTTAGAATGGTAGACAGCACACACTTGTTCTTCCAGACCATGCATTAGGGAGTTTGATATTGTCCCAGCACAATGTCTTTCTTCAATGAAAAACAAGTGGGTTTTATGCAGTTCTGGCTTTCCAGACCACCTCCATTCACCTCTGTCCTCTGCTTTGCACGAAAAGACTTGCATTTTCCAAAGGTGTTTCCTGATTGCGTGGTTTCCTATGTGTCTATGGGTGGGCCCCAGAAACAGGGTCTTCAAAATGAAAGGATATGAAAGAAACGTTGGCTGGGGACCTTCAYTCAAGCAGCACAAACCGCAAGTGTCCCTCAAAATGCTGTATCAACACAGCAAGCCGGGTCCTCTCTGGTGGGAATAACCATCAACCAGGAGAACCATCAACCTGGGCCATTGTGGCAACCCAGGATGCACGCTGGGGGGAAGTAGAGACAACACGTTTACCTTTCCTTCTGCTGTTAAAAACTTTGCAAGTCATATATTAAGCTAGTCCTTGGATCATCCCGTTGCAGCCCATATCTGGATACCTCACAACAGGCCATAAGGAGCTTTCAGAGGTCCCTCAAGTAAGTGTCTTCCTATCTCCCRTCAGCCAGCACCTTCTCAGGGTAGCTCAGCTCAGATAAGAGATGTTCTTATTTTCTTCGGGTTTGCAGTGTGACATACGTATTCCTCTCAGTCSTGCTGAGGAGGGATGATATCATGTGTATTAGGCAATGAGGAGAGTGGAGAGGGAGGGCAAAACAGCTTGACAGCTGCTTCTCGAGTAGACCATCAATAACTATCTGCTAGCAAATTTAAAATAAACCAGGAAAGAGTTCTCATTTACAACTTTCCCTCATTTTTCCACTGGCTAGCAGGCAGGCTTTTGCATCCAAAAAATAACATGCGTTTCCATGAGCTGTTTATTTGACAGGGCATTGGAGGAAGGTAAATGATTAGGTCTTGGGGGTGTTAATGGGGTCATTTCATGCTGTGGTTATTGGTGGACTGATAGAATGGATTATGTGCCTATAATTATAATTTTTTTGCTGCTGGGTTGTCACCATTTCCCATTGTAAATCTRTTTGTCAGGGCACCAAGACATTTTTCTGTGGGTGTTCCTTATTGTTATTTAAAGGTAAGGAAATAATTTCAAAAGCACAAATTAAGCTTGGTTGCCAACAGGAAGGAGATAAAGTTGACTGAAGGGAAAAAAAAAAAAGCCACTGGGAATCTGTCAGTCCTTCCCATATGCAGCCACACTCCTGTGGGCTGGGGGGATGCATGGGCTGCCGCCGGCCCCCACGTTCGTCTCTGACGTGGAGAGCCGGGAATCAATCACTTTGATGTTTTATCTTATCCCTGAAGATAGATAGCAATGGCTTGTTTGGTGACAGCTGTAGCAATACTTTAACAGACCCTTTTGAAGTACTAGAGCAGCACTTTAGTGGCTGTTGTGAGAGGGGAAAAGCTGACACCAACGCTGCTTTGGGAAACGGTCACCAGGGACGTGGGGAGGATGGCGGGTTTGCGCTGAATGGCATCTTTCCTTGTCACCCATGCGTGTCACGGCTGTGACTGTCAGTGGGTGGCTTTGTGCATACATCTCCCATCCATGTGTGCCTCTGCCCTGGGTGTGTTTATGGCTCTGACAGCTTTTGCTCTAGCAGAGATGCACTTGCTGAGCGTGAAGATGGCAGCAAAAGGCAGGGAGGTGTTCAAACACGTTCCTCTGTTTCGTGGGGCTTAGATATCTCACTGGCATTTTGGGTATCCAAACTGAGCTGCTGACTCCATCCCTGGCTAGTCTCTGTGGACAAAATGAACTGGGTTCCTATCAATGCCCTTAATGAGAGTCACCTTCTGCCCCTCCAACCTCTTCTCAYACAGGTTATTTCTTGTTCTGCCTGATTTATTCTTTCTACCATCCACAAGATACAATCTTCGCTATGCTTCCACAGAGCTAAAAGCCAAAAGTTTGCTCCAAGTTTACATTACCCAAATTTGCAGCAACCTTTTCCCTAGCCTTGGCAAGCACAGTCCTACTGGGGCACATACCTCTTCACAGCGTTTCCCCATCACTTTGCTATGGCTGGCACACCTCTCTGCTTTTATCTTTCCACTGCTTTGCCTTCCCTTTTGCATCAAGCACAGCAATCTGTATTTTTAAGACCTCTGTGGCCTGTSGCTTGTTGCCTCTAATTCCCAACTCTAACCTGCCACACACAGCCTCTATGTCTCACTCATATGATTTTCAGACAAGCACCTTTGTGTTTTCCTGTGGACACCTAGAAACTACCTGCAAGATGTCCTCATTGCCCTCCTTTGAACTTGCCTTTGCTGCAGGAGAGTCCTCGGTAGTTATTAAGCTGCTGATTGATGAGTATCACGGCCATCATCCTGACAGATACCACTTCTTCATTTCCCAGTAATCTATTGCACCTCTTATTAAATGTTGTCTTTTCTTTAGGTTGGAAACTCCTAGGAGGGCTTTTTATTTGGCATTTTTACAGTCCCCAGAATAAAGATATCCTGGTCCACAGCTTGGACTCTCTCAAGTGCTGTAGGAACTCARGTGATGAATAAAAAAATAGTAATTTAGAGTTGACCACTTCTATCTAGTTCAGTGCTGACGATAATAATCGGTTGAGTTTCTTTCAAAACTCTCTGGTTTATGCATCAGATGAATGAAATCCGAAGACTCTTGTTCCTCATCACCAAAGACTGATCTTCACCAGCTCAGCTAGTTTGTTTGCAGTGCCACTGTGAATTTTTTTTTTTTCTTTTGGCAAAGAGTTGAAGCCTTGAGTTTTGAACYGAAAACATTTCCCTGCCCACACCCCAAAACACCTCTGTGGTGCATCACAGTTTTCCGTCTCCTGAGCCTGATTCACTCCTGCCATCCACCCCCAGAAAACTTCTGAATGACATTTTTTTCCTTGCTTTAAATAATCMGTCCAAATGGAAAGGATATAGCAATGGGAAGCAGACCCTCTTTGGTTTAACAAAAAAGAAACGTTTGCTTAAAACCCCAACACTCGGTTGCTGAATGAATTTCACAGAAGGTACCTGATCAGCCTGACTCACAGACAATATTCAAGCTGCTCTTTGCAGAACTGTTCCAGTGGTGATTCCTGGTACTGACACAAACCCTTTGCACCAGGACAAGGTCTTCCCAGGTCTCTGACCCATTTCAACGTCCTCCTTCCTCACACCGGGTTTTTTGGTGCTCTTTCCATGTCACCCACTGCTCTCTCCTCCCAGCGTCTCCTTTAGCTCCCATGAGTTTTAGAGGAAAGACCCACAAACCACAGCGATTCCCACAGACCTTGGTGGATCACCACGCACGTTTATCCAGCCTGGGCCTCCTTTACAAACATCTTCTCTGGTGATCACCAGTAACAACAGTACCAGTGGCATGCTGGATTAAAGGTCTGCTTCCAGTACCCCTGCTTGCAGTATAAAGTCTAAAGTGTAAGTATAAAGGCAATATCTGTGTAGTACCTCCACAAGGCTTTCTGCRTTGGGCCAGCTACACTTGATTGTTCTCTTCATCAGTTTGGGTCATTTTAAAGTGTCACATTGTCCTGACCTTACATGAGAGAGCTCATTACATTTTATTTCTTATTTTTCTTTTTAACCTGTGGATTCAGAAGTGAAATTGTTTAATATAAGCAAGCCCAGTTCTGCTTCAATTTATATAGCCAAATATTAAAATAYAATACTGTGAGACTAAGTCACCCAGATCCCAATTTTCATCTGGCAATAGTATTTGCTAGGGAATCGTTGCTGAAAATGGTTGTTCTCAGTTATTTTACATTGTGGAGAAAAAGTGACTTGGTGGCAGGATCCCTTCAGATGCCCGGACAAAACWGATTTTATTTTTTTCTAAATTACTGTTTAGAAATCCAAAGACATTACCTGCTATTTGCTGGCATGTGAAAAGGAACACTAAATGGCACTTGGGGGTTAATTTTCATGACCCTGACTCTACCTCTCAACAAGATAGATTACATTTTCAATTCTATTCCTTGGTGTATAAGAGAGAATCATTTTCTAGAAAATGAGAATTGATCCAAATCTTCACCCTAAAGTCAAACTGCAGCCTTATTGACCAGAAAGAAAAAAAAAAAAAAGGATGCATTTCTTTAGAATAATGTTCCCCGTGATACCCTCCATGCCAAAACAGCATGAAACAGGAGCAGAGCTGCCCACTCCATGGGGAAACTGGTCTGGAGAAGGGCAGGCCATGCCTGGGAGACCCAGCTCRTTCCTACGGGCTCATTTGCAACTTGCTTGCAACCTTCACGCCTTTTCTTCTCTTCCAGCAATATTTGGCTCGCTGCCTCCCTGCCCTCCGTGCYTCTTCGGCCCTGACGCTGCAGCCACCGGGGACCGTATCTGGCCCGATGCAGACGAAGGCCAAGGGGATTTTCCAAGRTGAGAACGGGAGCGAGGCGCCTCCCTCCTGTTGAAAGCCCCTGGGAGCCGGCGGCTGTGCTGCCCTCCGGGAGTCACGGGGCAAAGGGAAGCGCTGGCGTTTGGGTGATGGACACCCCGCAAGAAAGTGTCCAGGGATGTYGGCAATTGGGCTCAGCTCAGGTGTACCCTCCCGGGGCCGGGCTGGGGAGACCCCACTTGCAAGGCGAGCAGGCTTTGGGACTTCATCCTGCTGTCCTGGCCGGGCAGAGGCACAGATTTTGCTTCTGACCATGCCCCGGGCTGGCTGTCACTTTGGGAAAGGTCATTTCATTGCTCTGCTCCTCGCTCACCTTTGGCTTTCCTCTGCATATCTRCACTGCCAGGGACAGGCTGGGAATCAGCCCTGCTGAAGCAGCCCGGCCAGGTGTCTCAGGTTGGGTATAAAGTCTGATGCCATTTTATCTTACCCTTCCCTTGAGAGATTCAACATAGTTAAAAACAACAAAGATGTTCCTAACATTTACCCTGGGATAAAAAAGCTTGAAAATGTGAGCCCACAGGGTGAAACAAGCCCAAACTCCTCCCTTTCATAAGACATAGAAGAAAATTCCCAAGTTTTACTTATTGTAGGGCGGAAGACTTTTTACAGCCCACTCACCCCATGGCTCTGAATGTTTGGGCTGGCACTACCAGGGCCGAGCTGGATGTGCCAGCATTTCGCTCTCAGCACCTTGTGWGCTGGCATGTGGCCAGGCTGGAGAATGCTATTTTATCATCCTGCTTCATAGGAGAGGAAAATAAAAACCTCAATAGATCCCCAGTGCAAGAACAAAGCCTTTCTGCAGGAGGCAGAGGGCAGTGTTCGCACACACATAGTAATTACGAGCGCAAGAGGGTCAAGCTCATCCCTGATGTTCTCCCCGCTGTCCCCTTTGGGGTGGCGGCGGTGGCCCACTGGGTTTTGGTGAGATGAGRGACAGATTTGTGCCTGGACGTGTTTAGGCTCAGATGTGTTTGGATGACCTCGTGGGAGTGGTTGCGGTGCTCCCCTCTTCTGAAAAACTGCCACAAGCCCCCACATGAGCCCCTGAGAGGGGGGGGGGGCACAGCTCCTCCCCGGGGCGAGACCTGCGGCAGGGAGCCCCGATGGTTTTTTTCCCCAGCTGGGGGAATTGCCCTGCACCAAGCAAGGTCAGAAGCCGGGTCACAAATGTTAYAGGCTTCACAGGAGGCAGCTGCTTACAGGTTCAGCTCTTTGGTCCTATCCCTGGGGCACCCATGGGTCTGGAGGGAGGGAGAAGGTGCCCACTACCCTATCCTGCTTGTTGCACATAGCATGGCTCTCTTAATATTAGCTGTATGGGGACAGCTGGTTTTACTGATAGGCAGGAGAGGGGCCATGTGCCCATGTGCACCTCCTCCCTRTGTACATACCTTGGAGGTTAATTCGGTCTCCTGCCTGCCTCCCCCCCCGCACTACCTCAAAACAAACCTACAGCGCTGCAACGCGCCTCGCGGATTAGCAAGGGGAGGCTATGGGAGGGTCTCGCTTCTGGGAAATGACACCAGCTAATAGCACGATACAGGACGCTCGCAGCCTTGGAACCRACCCTTTGGCAGGAGTCTGTAGGTCTGAAATCAATACCCGCTCTGCTTCCCGTGCCCCCTTGCTCCTGCTCCTCCCCTCCAGGGATGAGCTTTCCCAGGGTCATAGCCCAGCTTGGAAAAGATCTGCCTCATCAAGATGCCCCCCATGGCAAAACAGTCTTTAAAAGTAAACGTGTTGAAAAATGGAAGGAAAACTTTTTCCAAGCCAAACTCAGTTTACATTTACAAATGGGGTTGCTTTAAAAACTAAAAATGTCACAATTTCCTGCTGGTACATTCARGGGAAAAATATTGCAGCTCTGAAGCTGTGTTCCTACAGAAACAGTTAGTGTGTGCCTATAGACCCCATTATAGTTTGTATTCATTTGAACAGAGAGTACATAACATTTTCCTTAGCATCTCTTTGATGTCACCTGCATTGCAAGAGGCAGCTTCCCCTCTCCAGCGGCAGCTGCATTTCACATCATGGTAGAGATGGCAAAGGGAGATTCTTCTGCCACTAAATACTAACCGTCCCATGATTAAATTCATCCTTACTTTAGCTTCATTGTGCCACTGGCGCTGAGTCAAAGATTAATTTATCCCACATAGTTTATGAGGTCCTCAGGAGTTTATGGCAGAAGAGAAATACACTGCGTGCCAGCGGTACACCCAAGCAGCTATTCGAAAGTCCCAGCTCTGACCCGAGTAGGCTCTAGAAGGAGACTGGTGCAGCAGGTGGTATTTAAAGAGATGTATAACACAGCCATGTCTAACTAGTTGTTAAACCGTATGCCTGAGAAATGCAAAGTTAGCTCTGAGATAGCRTTTCGTACCCATCAGAGACATGRCACTGCTCTCCTTGAAGCGTGGGAATTACTGTTCCCCATTTTGAGCCAAGCAGCTATTGAATGCTGAGGGATCCCCAGGTTGTTTCCAGTAGGGATGGGAACTGGCTATAATCAGGTATTTCTTTGATGCAGTCTCTGACACGCATGTTTGGTCCCTCAGTGCTGCAGGAACCAAACAAGAGCACATATCTCCTCTTCCAGTTGGCACCTCAACCTTTCCCTATGTTTTTTTCTAAGGGACATCCTGTAAATGTCTTCTCACTCTGCTTAGCAACCTGCTTGCTCCTTTTCTGCCAGCCACATCTAGCCAAACACATACACAGACGCCTCTGCCAGCACCAGTACACAGGTTTCTGCTCTGGCATCCAGTCCCAAGGCCAGGCTCTTCTTACACGGTCTAATTCCGACCAGCCTTACATGTTCTTCTGAACATGTAAGTCTTGCAACTTCAGCTATTTTCATTGTGAAAAGCTTATTTACCACCTCCATCTATCCTGAATAAGGAATGACCATCCCACCTACATGGCACATAGTTGGGACGAGGTCCCAAAACTATTAAACCCCCAGGGGTTTCCCTGATGGGAAGGCAATGCACTCTTAGATTCACCCCAAATGTGATTTGTTTTCTTAAAGATTTAAAAAATTATAGAAAAGCAATTATTTTTATAGTGTGTTTCTGTTGGGACACTTTGACAACACAGGCTGATTTTAGTCCTATCCAAAGCTCCTCAGAGCTCCCGTGCCACTCCATGTCCATCCCGGCTGGCCAGGAGGCCTCTCTGCACAAGCCCACTGCTGTGTCCTGCAGGGTGATGGCTGCCTGGAGCCTTTTTGTTGGAGAGGAACCTCATCACCCTCACACCTGCCCCAGCCTTTGCCATCATAATTGTATTCTCAGTTTTGGAGGTCTCCACTGTGAAATCCTGTCCCAAACCCCGTCCCCTTCACACTTCTTTGGGTGATCCGTAGGGATAACTTGGAAGGCAGACCTAAGCCCAGCGACACCCTGTACAGAAATTAGCTTTTTCAGGCAGCACTGGACAGCCTCTCTCCGACAGTTTATCCATCTTAGGATTTCTAGTTTTCCTTCTTCCAGGGTTGTGGAAGCAAAAGCAGTCTTGGGTTTTAAACATTTCACAATTTAAACTAGTTCCCTATAGAAAATAAACTAAAATCTTCTACCTATAGAATTATTTTAGCAAAACTTCTAGATTTTAAAATCCCTGGAGACCTCAGCGGGAATTCAGAGAGAGGTGATGGCTGGCAGAACCTTGGGGGGCTTTGCTGCAACTTGGTGAAGGCATCAGTGGTACTTTCACGGAGCAAAAGCAGCATTTGGGAAAGCACTACGCCGGTGGGAGGCTTGAGATTGGCGTGGGAAGAAGGGAGATGGGAGTGGAGATTGGAGATCTTGGAGGCTTTGAGGGACTTGAGAGCAGACAGGGACTGATTGGTCCCTCTCCAGTGGTATTATAGGTGCCCCCTGAAGAGAAGTAGGAGAGAAGACGACAGAAGATGATGGTGGTGAACAGGGCCGCCCATGCTGCCTCACCCCCCCTTCCTGTCCCTTGACACCAGTAGAGGACCATCCAGGCAGGAGGCAAGCAAAGGACAAAACCACTCATCCCATACTCCTCTGATATATGCACAAAACAAACAGCTTACCTCCCTAGGGAAGTGCTTACTTAAAGTAGGTCAACATTTGTGGTCAGTCACGCTGTCCATTTTAGGTGTTCTTCAAAACTTCAGCAAAGCTTCAGACAGGGTAATTCCAGCAGACTAAAGTCCTCAGCTTTGTAACGCGACATCCCTGAGTAGTGTCAGTGGTGCTGGGGCTGCCATGGTTGCTTACAGCATCTCACCATGTTTGCAACAACAGGACATACCTGTTGGGAGGGGACCATGAATGCTCAAATCACCTAAGGGAATTGCTTTGAGAAATGCATCGTAAGATGGTTTTTGCTTCTATCTGTAGGTGAAAAAAAGGGAAAAGATCTTCACTAGAATGACTTCACCTGATCTGATATTCAGAGCTGGAGAGAAGCCCAAGGGAGTAATGGGCCCCTTTGCTGCCGAGTGTGTGGGAGCTTGCAAGAGCTGCCTGCCCAGCAGTGCCTCAGCAGCACTTTGGGCATCAGCCTGGCAAGACAGTTGGTTAGGCAATGCGTGGCTTTCAGAGAAGAACTGGGTCCCCTTTGGTTCAAGCCCTCAAAGCTCCCGAATCTACTTTTTATTTTTTTTTTTTTTTCCCCCCAAGAGAAGCTTCCGCTCCACTGTCAGGGCTCCGATGTAAGCTCCACATGGATCTCCTTCATGGGATACTGGACAGAAAGAGGTCTTTGCAGCACTGCAAAGCAGCACGCGGACCCTGATGAACACTGCYGCTGTGACAGCTGGTTTGGAGCGGCAGTCGCCTGGTGGCAGYGCCTCAGGGTAGGGCCAGACTAAACTTCCTACGTGGCAGGAGACACCTCTGCCTACGTGCTCCAGGGCTCGGGCAACGTGCTGCCCTCAGGCGCCGAACAGCAAACGCGGCAAGTGGGTGTATGGCATGTTACTGCTGTAGGGGTTCAAGCTACATTTCTTTTCTCACATCAGAAGGCTCTTTAATACAGATTCAGAGCTTGTATACAAAGAAGATTTGCTTCTTAGGAAAAAACTCCTGGTAGGAATCCCCTTGTTCCCAAAAGTCACGATGGGGGACTATTGTTTGTTTAGGAGGTATCCCGCTCTCCCTGAGCACTCTTCAGCTAGCAGAAGTGCTGCATGAATTATCACAAAAAACGCCAACTGCTTCTAGCTTCATGGGAAATCAGATCTGGGAAGAATATAATTCCCTACTTATTTTTGCACAAGTTTTTAACATCTGGCTTGGTGCTCAAATGAGGACACATCCACTTTGAACCATTCTGTCTCCATAGATGGTGTTGGTGTGCCCTGGTGTGTCTGACCGCCGTGCCTCCAGGGATGCTCCATGCCAACATGTGCATTGTATATATTGGGATATGCTCAGTAAAGACAATAGGTTTAATCCTCGGTGACATTGTGTAAATAAAACAGATTTTAACATCTGGTCTTCTGTCTTTAAACAATGGCACTTCATAAATAATATAGCATTATAGCTCCCAGAAGGCATTTACAAGTACTTTATTAGGTGTCACGTCAGTGCTCCATTTTGCAGCAACTGCCCAGAACTAGACATCCTATAATTCAGTTACACCGTAAGTAGCCACTAATGAGGCATATTATTATAAAGAGCCAATGCTGTACAGCTACACTGCAGTAAATCTGGAGTAATTCCAGTGAAATCAGTGCTGAAGCATGGATTTGCCACTATGAAATGAAAAGCAAAGTCTCACTCAAAAAAAAAAGAAAAAAGTTTTGAAGAATGATTGTGAGACTTCGAGGAGAAGTTTGTGGAAATGTCCTAATTCTTATTTTCTGCCCTTTCCTATTCTCTTTTCCACTCTGTTCTCATCTGTCACTCATGTATTGAGTATCCTGACAAGTCTGCCTGAAGATTAATGCTCCTATTTTGTGGGTTTGCATAGTGCCTCCTGAGTACTTAACAGGTCTTAGAGAGTTCAGTTCACTAAGCTCTCAGATTGTCTGGCAGTCCCCAATGGCTTGATAATGTAAAATCATAAACTGGACTGCAACCGATTCCTCTTTCCTGTCTATTCTTTTATCAGGGACTGCTATGTGGGATCTGGAAGACAGAAACATAATTAGATGTGTGCAGAGTGGGATTTCCCTTTAGCAAGCACAGTTCTGACCTCAAGCTCCAGATATAACCAGGGATTTTGGGGGGATGGATTTTCTGGAGATAATAATGCTTCCTCTGCTGTAGGATGGACAAGTTCACAAAGCAGCTTTCTGTGCATAGAAAGATTTCTAGTCTCTTTCCTGAGATTGCTTACTCAAATATGTTCTTGTAGCAAAGCTGAAATTGTTACATGCTCTCGTAGTATATAAACTGGGATGCAACATGGCTGCATGATGTAATCTAAAAATGACCTCATATTCCTTAAAATCAGTCTTTTTCACCCAGTTTCCAGCTGATAGATTTATTCTTAGCCTAGAATGACATTATCTCCCACAGCAGACTAAAAGAGGCTTTTTTCTGATCTCTGCTAATTAATAGAAAGTGTGTTTCCAGAGACAAACCCTGGTGTGTAAGGATAGGTCACTCTGTGGGCGTGTGCATGCATACGTGTGCTTGCTGACAGCACACCAATCCTGCTAGTAAGTCACAATCGAATTTACTGTTTCCTTTCGATCTGAACAACGTCATTACCTCCTGCTAATGTGGTTAGGAGGGAGCAGGAGATGCTCTGGGATGTTGGCTGGTGGTAGTGAAGCCAGCACGTGTAGTGAAGAACCAAAGCAAGTGTGCCAACCGTGGGCTTTGGGGAAAATTGCTACTTGCAAGGCAGAGGGATGCTATATCCCAATCATAAAATTGGAACAATGTTCGAATTGGATCACTGAAGCATAAAATGTCCCACACTGAGACTGCTTTGAGCAGCGGTAGTCAGCAGCAGGACGCCCATCTAAACTTGCCTTTGTGTTGTGGTTTCCGCAGTTTAAGACAAATCAACCCTGATTCAGCAAAATACATGTGAAACTTGAACTGGGCTTCCCTGGGGCTGCCCATGGGCTCGTGATGGGAAGATGCTTCCATGCACCCCCCAGAGACAGGAGAGGTCAGCACTGTGCAAGTCAGCACCCAGCTGGGCTTGCAATGCTTCTGCTCTTCCACGCTGGAACACCAGCTGACAACAAAGCTGGWCAAAGGGTTGAGGTGTAAGATCTGTGTATCTCTGGAGGCACTGAGGGAATAGCACAGAGAAAAGCCTTTTCTTTAATATWAAGCAGTAAAATATTAAGTGGACTGGAAGCCAACTACCCCCCTCCTAGGGGAGCACCCCAATCATGAAACTATAGAGTCACACTTCTCCCTTCTTTCCAGCCCAGCCCAATTTCCATTTAACTATTTCAAGAGAACAGAATAGCATCTACATCAGGGAATGGAGCACACATCACCGCTCCAGCATCCCCTATGCTTTTGTGGCCACGGTGCCCAGAAAATGGGTTCAAATAGCTGCAGACAGAACTGTATTTTGGTCTTCCACAAATGAACCAGCTTCCTCTGCTGTGGACCTACAGGAGAAGAGGAGGGAAYCTTTTAATTTTGGAGAGGGCAAAGCCTGGTCTTGCAAGTGTGTTTGGAGCATGTCTGCAGCCCARACTCCACCAGGTAGCTCCTAATTGTGCAATACGACAAGCTTAAGGAAGGAGCTAGGTACTGGGATACTCGGTCCTCCAAAGACTGGGGCATGCTGGGGAGTGCTATTGGCAGACCTTTAACTACCTGGAAATGTTAATGTAAAAAGACATTAGCAGTTTTGAACTTCAAGGGCCTCCTGAGCCCTGCCTCTGCAGAACAAGAGTTTTTCACCTTGGAGCCCCAAACAGCGTTTAGGCAATCGGGACCCCTGTGTGGAGGTAAGTGCACCCCTGGGCGCTTCCATCTGCAGAACAGGTGTGATGAGCTCAAAAGTGCTATGAGCGTGAAGTGCTTGGCCGTTGTGGCACCAGGAGCAACCAAATAATGTCGACAAGCAGAAATTGAAAAGGAAAAGTGTTTGCGCTTTGTTCCAGTGACAGAGAAAGAATGAGAAACCAGATATCTGGTGCCCCAGTTCCCTACTCTGGATATAAAATCAGACTCCTTTCCCTTTGGTGCAAAGATGTACTCAATTTCCACTTATTCTACAGAAGAGCTTGCTACACTTGTGTTTTAAAAGCACCACCATGTTTTCACACAGGTCTTTGTTATGCAGCTGATCTTTACTCTTTGCATAAAATATCTTTTTTTCTCAGATGCCTCGTACAAGGTCTATTTGCTACCCATCTCCTCCTGCTTGGCATAGTGAATCACTGTTCACACAACGCTGAATGAAGCCACTAATTAAATATGTGATTTTTATTAGGCTCTAGACAGGCTATACTTACAAGAATGTGCAGTAAATGACTTGTTTGTACTATTCTTTAACATATCTCCTGCCCCTATCCAACTGCTTCGACTGCAAACAAGTCTACGCTCACAAGGTATGACGGCCAATTCTCTCTGGATTCATGCTTTTGTACACAGATCCAAATTCATAAGTAAGGAAGCCTGGAAAAGTAATTACTTGGCTGCTTGTGACTCATTKGGTTACCCTGAAGTAGCTCCAAGGCTTGAAAGGGCTCTCTGTGCTCATGCTGAGCTGTTTGCTGACTTTGCAAGGAGTTCATTGAAGTGAACGGTACATATCCGCTCCTGTAGTTACACGGGCAGAAGATATTTGGGGTGAAAACATGCCTAAGTGCACAGCCTTATGCAGGCCTTYGTCATACAGATGAGGTGCTCGGTTCCTGTCTTTCTCTTAAGCAGGAGCAAGTTGGTAGATTTGTGGCAAAGCTCTAGTTAATAATGAATCATATTCCTCTGCTGGCCCTACTCACGTGTGTGCAACAGCCCAGGTGGATTCAGCCACCCTTCCCAAATGCTCGGCACTGCAGATGTGCCGTGTCGTGCACGGAGCTGAACACTAGCTGGGGGCACCCAAAGTTTTACCTCCCTATAACACGAATCGGTTATCGTGATACCTCAAGGGGGTCTGTGCACCAGGTGAAAAATGGGTGGATATAGGCAAATAAAAACATCACTTTGCGGTCACTCTTTCTATGACTGAACAGATTAAAAGCAAATACGCAAGAAGACACAGCATCCCAAATTCCACCATAAGTTTTTTTTTTTGTTTTTTACAGAAAAACATACAGCCTCACAAAGATAAGAAAGATGATGTTTGTGGAAAAAAAAAAAAGCTCACTTTCTGTTTCTCAGACAAATGCTCTTCTATAGTGCGGATGTGTGCTATTTTCTTATGGCTTTTAAATTGGTTCCTTGATTTGTTTCTTTATCTGCTCCCTGAGACTTTCCTGATTAGTTGAGATTTTTGCACTCACTAGTTGATTAAATAATGAATACATTTGTTTGATTTGCAGTTGCTTACTTAATTAAAATTTCTTTTCAGTGCCCCAATTTTCATTATGATTTCAATTTTGCATTTAATCACTGTGTTGTTCTTTGCTGCCACCTCTCTTAATAGAGGTCTACTTTTCTGTCAGCCTTATTACAAAACTTGGCTCCGAGCTACACATGGGCACACGCTAGAGAGAAACCTCCATTTGTGCAGTTGATTTAGACAGGAACTAGAAACTTGGGGGGGAGGATGAGAGGAGGTTGAATTTGCAGGAATATCCAAAGAGTATAGATGCGTTTTAGGCTAGAAGATTAAGGTAAATTATTTCTAACATTGTCTGGTCAAGGAGCATCACATTCGTCTGTGGAGGAACATCAGATTTTATATTTAACAGTCTGTAGGCCAAGTATAAAGACAGGTCTCTTCGTCCCACAGTGCAGAGAGAATGATCACCAGTGGGTGGTTTGTAGCAGTGGAACAATATTTCCTTCAGCAGAAGTTGTGTGATGAAATAGGTGTTCAATGCTTTAATGCTGCTTCATTTTAGGATACTGCAATTTCTTCCCTTTCTTATTCTCCCTTCTCTTTCTTCTCACTTTTCTCCCCTCATCTGATCCTGTTCTTTCATCTATATCTGCTTTCCTGCCATGGACCCCAAACTTCTATGTCCTGGACTTCTTTCTCAGTCCGAATCTTTTCCTATTCGCTGGTGGGATTGYGCATGAAATGGTTAATGTTGTCCCATCACCAGATTTTAATGCCAGTATCCCAATCTGATTAATAAAAGTGAGGGAAATCCCACTTTTGATGCTGGTGCAGGCTGCAGAGGTGGGCACATGCCCCTGCGTTGGTTCACAGTYGAAGGGGACCCTGAGTCAGAAGTGGAGTATTGGTGTTTCAAAAGAAAAAGGCATCTGTCATCCCATGTGCAGCAAGCTCAGCAGTTTTATTTTTATTGCCAGGCAAGGCAGAAACACTGCATGACAAACCCATGCCCAGGCACACAATAATACTCTTACAATGGGGTTCTTGAAGAATAAATTATTTATGATATATTTTTTCACCTGCACAAGTATTACAGTAAGAGTCATCAAAATAGCTAGTTGGAAAGACTRATCACCAGATCAGAAGTGGAGAAGGTGCAACTTAGAGGGGTTCAAGGAGACAGGCACTGAGGGCAACTGATACTTTGGGAAGCTGGGGGGGAGGGAATGGGTGGGGTTAATGGCTTAAATCCTTATCCATCCAGGAAATCCCTTTAACTCYGCTGAAGTGAATATATGTCAGCTTAGAAATCACAAGAACATCTGGTTTATGTATTTGCAGAAGTAAGTTTCTTTAAGGACTCAAATTTTGCTATGCTTCCGTGKCTGCAGCTTTTAATTCAGGAAGAAATGCAAAAACATTCTTTAAAGCCTTCCACAAACAGCAATGACTCTTCTGGAGTTACGAATTATTTTTGCTAACAGCAAAAGCTGTAGGAACAGATCTTGTAATCTTGACAATTTTGCCCAATAAGTCTATGACAAATGTGCCTTTTCATAGAAATTAGAAATCAGCTATTCATATAAAAACAGAKATTAAAAAAACCCTTGAAAATTCATCTTTCCCAAGTGTAGGGCTTCTGGGAGYCAGCATCAGAGCAAAAGCCTCCCTTCCCCTAAAAGCTGTCTTGTTTTTAGAGTAAGAGACACAGAATAAATGAGAAAAATCCATCACCTGTTTGAGAAGTGTATTGACTMTGAAGTAACCTCATGAGGATGATTTCAGAAGGTATGTACTGTAATGTGGACCTTTAAAATAAGGATGTGACATCAAGTGCATTAATCTAATGCAAGCAGTTATGCTTCCTCATTCTGGATATTTCAGTAGCTCTCTTGCTCAAGGAGCAGCAGCCTAAAGCTTTCCTGCTCTGGTCTGTGATCTGGATGTATCCTAGTCACCACTTGCAATGACTATAGAAGTGGGTTACTCCTGATTAAACATCTTACACCACTGAAAAGGTCCATTTCTGAACTATTCACCTGTTTTTTTTATAGACCATGGTGTTTGGGAGTTGGAAGAATCCATGGTATTGGAGGCACAATTCACCTTGTCCCCTAAAGCAGGTCAGATGCATCACGTCCTCAAAGTGCCTATTTCTCTTCACTGACTATAATGAGAGCCAAGCCAGCTGAGATGCAGGAGCCTGCATGGCAGATGTCTGAAGTTGGAAAGATATTAATATTGCACATCATGTGTCTCTGTATTTTTTCCACTATCTGTAYTGATGGACCAGGCAATGTACACCCGGGTCTTATCACTAGAAGAAAGATATACGTGTGCAGCATGGCAGATAGAAGCAATGACCAGTCACACAAACTGAACAAGAGGTTATCATCTCTTGTCTCAGTTAGCGTTTCCAGGTGGGATTTCCTTTAATATTATTTCTCGTGAAGTTAGGTGCTAAAAGGTCCATTTGCAGTCTATGGTGAAAAACAGGTGCCTTGCAATGGACAATTCATCCCCTCTTAAATTAGATATCTCAGRTAAGTGGGGTGAATCAGACTCTAGAGGAATTTGTCTCTTTCCACTGCCTATTTATTAGGTTCAATTAATAATGTAGTTTGACAGTTTAGCCTTTGCTGAGCAGTAACAATGGCAGCAAACTTACTATGAAAGAGCKCTTGGTGTCTAAGGTTTTGAATTAAGTTGCTGGTAGGCACTTTGTTAAAACTGCCTCCATAAATYGGAGAGCTAAAATGTAAGGAAAGAAAATCAATATCTGATGCAGGATTTGATTGTTTTTTTAATTCTCTCACCATTCAGCAACCTTCCCATTGTAAYGGTGTAGCAGCTCATACTGGTTTGACTTGTGGAATCACCATCCCTAAAAAGATAAATCCTATTTTGCCAATAAAATACTTGTCCCACTATAAAGCATATGCCTATGGGGCAGTTGAGCATCTCTTGATCCCAGCATACCTGGGGAAGCCTTTTTTGACTTTGTATTTATCACAATCCAAAGCACCGGCAGCCTTAAATCTCATATTTAATTACCTCTTCTTCACACGGTTCATAATTCASATGGTTTTGTTGTAAATCAACCACAACATAATAACCTAAGTCACTTTTAAGCACTCACCGGACAAGTGTGTGTTCTGTGTTTCAATAAGTATTGATAGCAGTTTCAAGTTATAGAACAAAGATTCAATTATATCTAAGACTAGCAAGGTCTCAAGTATTTCTGATCAGTACATTCATTACCAAGTGAGTGCTGGAGAAGTTAGCAAATAAATCATTTAAATGAAAAGGGGATGCTGTCATCCTCTAGTCTGATGAGTGAAAACAAAATGCAAAAAAACATAATCCCCGTTGGAGATGTCTCATTTAGAAGTCAGCTGGAGATTTTGGTACAGCAGCATCCCYGTCCCGTGTGGAAGGAGCATAGTCCTGGCCTCGCCGAATATCTGAATGCACAACCCAACACTCAAMTGTTTGAGTCAAGCTGGAATTGGTGGAAATATTTGTGGAATAAGGTGATCTCTAACAAATGCACGACTGACATAATTTGGACCTTCGGTAATATTGACTGCCCTGAAACCTGTTTGGTAAAGCCTGGGCTATTGCTTGCACGGCATTGGCAGCACAGGGCCCGGCTGCACCACGGTGAAGACGGGCTCTGGGAGGAAGCTGATGGCTTTTGGTGATGGTTTCTGAGGAGGCTGTCGCGAATGTGTGGTTTTGAGGCTGCTTAAAGAATCACTGGCAAACGTGTCAGCAAAAAGTGATTTTAATAGAAATTTATAAAAATGCGACTTAACAGAATTTGATGCAAGGTTCTCTCTATTACTCATTACATGGATTAAGTATACACAGGGAAAAATCATGTCAGAATTATATTGGAATGATTTGTGCAGAGACTGAGGACAAAAGGGGTAAGGAGGACCCTCCCGTTGAGTCACGAGGTTCAGAGAAGACCTGGCTGGATCTAATCTTAGTCTCGGACTTGGACAAGAGTTTGTGACTAATACAAAAGGAATAAGGAAACCCTCCCATTGAGTCACGAGGTTCGGAGTAGACCCCCTTGCTTTCTGAACTCCTTCTCAGAGAGGAGTCTAGGTGCGGCTGGATCTACCCCTAGTCTTAGACCTGGTCAACATTTTACGCCAAAGGGATTATATGTGTTTAGCAGCAACTTAAAGTGTTTAGCAGCAACGTAAAGTTCATTTACAGTTTTGAAGTAGATTATAAGATCTTAACAGCACTTAATCATTGACTAATTTAACAGTTACTAAGTGAGCTAATCAAGTTTACTACAATTACTAAAGCAACTTGATTACAGATTATACTTATTGCTGGTTATCTAAATCAATACACACAAACATACACACACAAAAGATATAGTTCAATTCACACACAAGGGCCCAAAGCTAGATAAATTCATGAAAGATAAAGGCCTATAGCTAGATAAATTCATGAAGGATAAAGGCTTATAGCTAGATAAAGGTACCGGTTAAAAATTCCCCTCGAATCTGTGAAACACTCACGTTCAATGTCTTGGCATTTCTCAACAGGTGAAGGGTTGAGCTCCGAGGAGTGTCTTGGCCAAGGAGTGTTTCAGCCCAGGTCCCGACGGTCCTCCGAATATCACAAACTCAAGCCTTTGCACACTCTGAGAGGCGTCCCACTCAGAGGGAGACTCTGGGCGCAGCCCGCTGTGGTCCAGGAGAGCTCAAAGGGTCTCTCTTGGGACCACTGTTTATAGGTTTGCAAGATGATTGGCTTTAGTCATCAGTAAATTTCCATCCTGACCACTATCCGGGGTGATCTGGGATAGTAATTATGRTATTGTTCCACGGTAACAACGGTATCGTTCCACTTGAGCTACAATCCAGGCAGGGAATGCTTCAGGGCTGTCAGAGATGACCAGTTATCCCTCGTTCTTGTTCCCTACCTTGATTAGGTAGCCGATGTTCCTGGTACGATCAGTGTCGCTCCCCACCTTAGCCATGCAAGAGTGCCTGGTACAGTCAAGGGACGCTCAACCGYCCAACTCGTACACAATGGCTAAGGCCTAACAGGAGTTCCTGAGATCGTGGGGTGGCCCAGGGGAAGGGGGGAAATGCACCACCACAGAGGTAGCCTGAGAAACTGAAGTATGAGGGAGACACACGTTGTTACACAGTCGCACAGGCTGAAACATGGAGAAATATGGAGGGAAAGCCCAAATGCTGTGAAGGAGAGAAAGAACAGCTTTTGGCAAGAACAGACATCTAGAAAGTGCTTGAAAATTATGTGTGACTGAGCATTGTAATCCTTCAAATAGAGATTTTGGCTTATGTTTACCCACCATGGTTAACGATGAAGGAAACAGAGACTAACACTCTAATGAGCTCTCATTCCCTGAGGCACATGTTGCCTTTTTTCAGGTAACAGCACCCTTTCCAGTGCTAATGATTTCCTTCTGTGTACCAAGGCAGATTTTTTTTTACCGTTTACCCTCTACCTATGCACGACAGATGGTGCGATGTGCAGTTTTGGGAGCTAGTCTAGGGTGCATGAACTGATATGCATTAGGCTCACAAATTCAATTGTGTCTTACCTGTCTGCTCGAGGAATCCATCTACTAGAAGAAGTGAAGAGCTGGAGAAAGGCAGCAGCTTATGTTTGTTTATTGTGTTTTTCTTTGGAAAAAAAAATAGTTTTGCCTTTCTGCCAGAACTTTAAATCACATTTCAAGAGAATATGTCGAGGGCTTAAGGTCAGCCTCTTATGAAAGCACAGGCAGAGGGTCTGGGAAGCTTCAAGCTGAAATAAGGGTTTCTGGTCTAGATAAAATCAGGGAACGCGGCAAGATGCTTTACTCTTATGGATTTAGGTCCAAAGCCTGCAAACTCTGAAGTACTTAACTCTACTCACATGAGTAGACCAGCTGAAACCTGTGCATCCATTTCCAGGAGACAGGCTAGGCATGTGCATAAATAACAATAAATCAGGTAAAAATCAATGGTTTCCAACCTCTTGAGAGGGCTGTGCCTGCTCATTCAGTTACGATAATAACAATACCTGTTGGTGCCCATCTTCCCCCAATTTTACCTCTGATGGAGGATGCATGGCTGAGGCTCGGGGCAATCTGTGTTGACCTACACATGACCCACAACTGAACTAGAGACTGTCTAAAGCAGCATTGTGGGGCTCAGCATAACGTAATCATTGAAAAGGGCAAATATGGTAAAACAGAGTACTAATCGCAGCAACATTGCTAGTGCACATCCCTTGACTTGCCAGGTGCAATTTTTTTTTGCCATAGACTATACGGGGCTGTACTGACAACAAGATCACACTGTTTGTGCCCTAGACAAATCTCTGCTCCTGGGGGATTATTATTTTCTTCTTGCTGAATTAGAAGAAGAGTGGGTAGAGAGAGGGTCAAGATGTGGTGGGTCCCTAAAGAACAGACTGGAATAACTTGAGCCGTCACCCATGCTTGGTACAGGGCTGAGCCAGACTGTTTTGCCAAAGCAAGGAGCCAGGCAAGGACAGTCTGACCTCCTTTTGTGCCAGCAAAATATTGCACTATTTTTTGCACTGGGAGAAGAGGAGTTACATTATACCCCTGCAATAATACTGCAAAAAAGTTATGGGAGATCAGACCTAGAGCATCTGTTGACCAGCTCACAAATTAGCTTGCAGGACAAATTTCCCCTGTAAGCAAAAGTGTTAAAAACATCTCTGGCACAACAGCCTGGGTGGAGGAGGGCTCATAAATTCACGTACATATAGTAAATACTTAACATTACTGACTGTTTTCAATGAGCGACGAGATCTGGCAAGGGAAAACAGATCAGCAATGTTGTTTTATTTATTTGTCTATTTAAGCTATAACTCTCACTGTTTTTTGGCCCCACTCACCCCTTCCTAGCTGTCCAAACTTATGGCCTGTGGTGCGAATTGAGACAGCTCTAACTCACATACTCATATGCTCCCTCCTTCCTTCTTCCTTCAGCTGGACCCTTGCAATGTGTCATCTAGACTGGCGTCAGTAGCCCTTGCTTTGCAAATGTTTAACACCAGCAAATACTGGTTTGAAAGTATGCATGAAAAGTTCACCTGCAGAAGGAAGAGTGTTAAATGGGAGTGCAATGGAAATGTAAAAGGTAAAAATCCCTGAACCAAAGCCTTGCAATCTCAAGTTGCGCTATTTCTAAGGTCACTTTTTTACTTTGACCCAATGTGGAGGTAGTGATCAAAGTCTGGGATGTTCTTYGCTGCAGTGTAAAATACAGAGAAAAAAAAGCAAGCTTGTTCCCCCTGCTGCCTCTCCCGTCTACCTTGCAACAGATTTTTGAACATGTCCTACCAGAGACTCATTCCTCTATGGAGTGCAGGGCTGTAAGCAAGAGGACAKTGAAGGAAAAATTCTGGTAAGCACTTTTTAAGGAAAAAATGATAAAAGATGTTAAAATATCATTGCTTTAGATGGAATTTGCAAATTAAACTGCCTGGTTAACTTTCACTGAGAGCTAAACAAAAATGTAGATTTCTCCTTTTCCCAATATCTCCCAGCCCAGAGAAGCACAGACACCATTCCAAAGGCGCTATTTTTTCCAGTTTTCAAAAAACCTGTTTTCCAGGATTTTGTAAAAAAAGAAATGTCAGCTAAATTACAATTTCCTATGGAGAGTTTTGGCCAAAAGCCAGAGGGGAATTACCAGTTCATCCATTCAAATGATTCTGTGCCAGAGCAACCAGCATAGGGGATGTGGACCAAGCCCTGGCTTTCGAGGACATTAAACAGTCCCGAAAATACAGAAGTGTGACCTCAWTTAAAGCAGGCTGCTGTGGCATCAGTTCCACTGGTGATTAACAGGTTTCCTGGTGTCTCAGACTCACAGTGACGTCAAGCTCCACTCATGTTCAACCCAGTTATCAGAAATGTAGTTCAAGTGCAGAGTTTAGTCCAGGATTTCCTCAGAAAGGGCTGAGTACAAGGTTTAATGTATTACTTTACAGTGTAAAGAACTGAGGTTGTGTGCAACAGAAATTTATCATAAGATAGAGAAGCACAACACTGATATCCAGATGATTTCTTTCTCCTTGACCTTCYGAGGGAGCCTCATGCCCTACCGTAGAGACCAGACCACATATGGTAATTATTTTTTGATCAACTCCTGTGTTGGGGTCATTCTGCATACAGCATTTCTTAAATTTCTTTCTCAGTTCTGTGCCAAAAAGAATGGAAAGACTTGGTACACCCTGAAGCTTTGAGCAGGAGTGAACTTACACTTGGATCATTCCTTTCTTGGTGCTAGTGTAGGACGCAGCATTCCCCCAAATCCTGATCCGTTTATCTAATCGCAGTGAAGAAGGTGACACTACCAAAAGTTCACCAGAGGAAGTGCATTATTGAAATAATAAATATGCTAACCTTTTCTGCCTTCCCTGATCTGATGTGACAGCAGAGGTCTAAGACGGAAAACCTTTTTCATTTTGCCTCATCCTTTGCTATTTTGATGCTCTTATTTTCTTCTCCGCTTCGCGAGCATGAAGCTCTTTACTTGCCTTCTCCTACCAGCACCCACAGAAAAAACACTTTGGAATTAGGAGCTGGCATTTGGGCTGGGGTGGTAAAACCTGGCCTTTGCATGGAGTGGTGCAGCAAGGTTGGAGAGACCCTGGCTGACAGGGAGGGGGGTGAGCACAAGGAAGCCGGAAGCAATGCTAATTTTGAGAAGCTGGCCTCTCTACAGCATCTACTTTGCCTCATTGCACATCTTAACCCATTTTCTTATCACATGGTCTTGTGGGAACAGGCCTGTAATTCAAGCCATATTTGTTTTAATTGCCTCTGGCTTTCCTCGCCATTTGGCATATGTACAAAAGGAGGATATAAGAGCTTTTATGGGAGTAAAATTCTATAATGAATCACTTATATCCAAAACAGACCACATACTAATGGGAGGGATGAGAAAGTTGCTTTGACCGTGGGTTGTTTTGTGCCATTAACTTATTATTATGCATCCCAGAAATGAATGGAACGCTCTTCTGCTTCACAAAGTCTTTCCTTTGCTGTGGTACAGCAATCTTACCTATAGTTACTGAATTATAGTATGTACAAAGGAGGTTAGACAGTGCATTTACCATATGTAAAATTTAATTGCAGCATTTCCGTGACAACAAAACCGACCATACCCTTTCCTGGATGCTGACAAGAGGTTTGAGTGTTGACTTCTCCCAGTTATAACATATTCCAGAGCTGTTTTCATACTCTGCGTCCGGCCTTTTGGCATTACCTACCTGGCACAAAAGACCATTATCTCACCAAACTACCCATTTTCTGAAGAACTTTCATGGGGAAGGACTGGAGGATGGCAAATTACAGAGAGAATGAGCTCCCATGCCAACTGCTCCAGCCATCTCGGCATGGGGATGTTTTGGGGCTGGAGCCAACAACTTGCAGGCACACGGTCCTTTCGCCACTCCAAGGCACGAGCAGATTGAGAAGCACAGCCCTTTCCCAGCCCCTTATATGGAGCAGATTTCAGTAAAGGAGATAATCCAGCCCGAAGGGGTTATATAGATAATACCCAACAGGCATGAAGGAGGCACACTCTGCTGAAATCCCCTTATATGGCATAGCTGAATAGACTCGGATCTCCCAAATATCTGATGCATAAGATAGCTCTGCATGAGGTCATACAGCAGACGGAAAGCCACGGTGCGGTGGAAGAATGCATCTTCCAACCACTCTTGCTAAAGGCAGACCCCAGAGCACTGCAGCCTCTCTCCCCGTCTGCTGAAGGCGGCCGCCCCTGCACCCCGCACGGGTGCTCGGATGACCGCTGCGGTGCTGCAGAGGGGTAAATGCACGGCGTGCATTTGCTACGGGGCAGCACCTAAAGTGAAATGAGATGAATCCTCTCCAAAATGCAACCGCGTTTTGGAGGGGATTCATCTCATTTCACTTTAGGTGCCCACCGTGCAGGCATGTGCAGAAGAGCTACTCACCCTAAACTCCCTTTGGAGTCACTGGGGAGAGACAGACACTTCTAGCACTGCTTTTCTGCCCTGGTTTAGGCATTAGGATGGAGCCAGGCCATGGACACCATAAAGTGCTTTGCTTTGTCTGTGCACCGACCAGGCACAGACATTTGCACTTAGTCAAACCAACCCATCGTTTGCATGTGAAACCTGGCACATCTTTAGATACTTTTTTCCCACCCACACTTCCAAGACAATTACTCAACTTTCGTCTTTTTAAGTGCGTTTTTTCATCTTCGTATAAATTGATGAAAAGCACTTAGTGTAGGTACTACCAGAACGAAATGCCATGTTGTTAAGGCATTTTCAGAATGTTGTTTATTTCTATAAAGCGCCGTTTCTCGAAAGACTTTTTAAATTTTTTTTAAAATAAATGTGAAGTATTCTTTCCAAGTCCAGAACTTGTAAATTTATGACAAAATTCCAGTCCTGTCAGACTCAGCTCAACACATCTATTTTACATTTCAAAACAAAAAAATACAAAGTGACTGGTTGCTACATTTTCTGACATACATCTCTTTTTGAACTTTATTATAATCACTGTGCAGCTGAAGAACAATTCTGAATAAATCCGACTTCGTAAAGCCCATGGTGCTCCAACACAGGATGCTGTTCACAAGCCAGACCCAGAGGGCCCAGTGTCAAGTCACCTCCCAGCAGGGAAATTCTCCTTTTCCCAGGAAATCAACGCACCTTTTTCCATGACCCCCATTCCTTCATCAGTATAACCTCTACCTTGTTTCTCATGCATCAACATAAAGCATGTCAGAGTGTGCTGTGGAGGGATATCTTAGCAACTGGTAATTTTTGGGTGAGATCATGACTTGTATGGTCAGTCACATGTTTTGCAAAAAAAGATATCAGAAATAATATCAGCCTTGCATATTGCTAAATCCAAGTCTCCTCTGACAGTGCTCTGCTCTTGAGCCTTTGCAAAACTTAGGCCAGTACAAAGGATTTTACATTTTTTTTTTCCATTTAGTTGATAATTACCGGTATGGTGCACTTGGTAAGATGAAAAACTTGAGCTGTTCTGAAACTTTTAAAATTCCCAGACTGAAATTCTTCTTCTGGAGAGTGTCATGTAACAGAAAAGCAGCTGGTCTCTTGCGGCTCTTCTCCTTAGGGGAGAGTGGGAGGGAACTGAGTCTTGTCTTCATCTGAGATTTCCGAAAGGGAAAAAAATACTGGAAAGTTTCAGAACAGCATCGTAACTGGTGTATCTTATTGCTCACTGCTCAGAAACTCTGTGGTTTGCACACTCTTGTAGGAGTAGGGTCTCCTCTGCTGCAGCTCCTGTTCTTCAAGCTGTTTATTCATTATTGCATTAAGCAGCCAGTAGACTAAACCTGAATTACTCTGAGGAGCACAGTGGCCCATTTGGCACAGAAGAGGTGGATGGTTCTCCGGCCTCCTCCCTTCTAACATTTTCAGTGTCTAAACCTGCCTAAATCACATTTAGATGCTTAAACCTTTATTGGGACTAGTCCCAAGTAACGTCCCAGGAGGTGCCCTGAGTGCCAGGGTGGGAGACGCACGGTGCCACAACATACTGCATTCCTCCAAGCACTGCTCTGCATTAATTTTTAAAAGCTTAAGGATTATATGTGCTTGCAGCTGAATAAACACACATGGAAATCACAGACACAGACAACACTTGCTTGTCCATGCAATGGACACTTAGGTACCCTGTGTGAACAATTACGTTTGAAGTACATGTAGTTGCCTATTTACGTGAGTACAAAAGCATGCGTGCTAAGCTGATGCCTAACTTAAAAATGTATCATCTACTCAGTTTTGTTCTTTTTATTTATGCTTTCTTCAGTAATATCACCTGCTAACAGACACATCAGAAATGCATGATGCTCTGTAATGGCTGTCTAGCAACTCAGGGGGATGAACAAACTCAATTTCATTTAGGTGTTAAATAATCCAAAGTGTAGTGAATTTAGCTTACGCAAACATCGGGGGGCTTAATAACAGCAGCAGCAAACCACAGCATTGGTGTAATGGTGATGATGTCCTAATATAATGGAACAAACTGATATTTGGTATTTTTGAAACTGCTGTTTGAGAGGTTTCTTAAAAGCATGTATCTACTAAAATGAGTGAACTGTTTTATGAGTTTTGCCTTGGTAAAGATGGACAGATGAAGTAGTGGTCAGATCACTGCACACACTCTAGGTGTGCTCATCAAGGGCTTCATGATGTACATCTACCTAAATACCTCCAAATTTTTAAGTTTCGCAGACCTGAAATTGCCGCTTACCAAAGCAAATTTTCAAAACTTCAAATATTTGTCTTCAACTTCTTAAACAGTTGATTTCAGATTGTTAATTTTATCTTGTAAGCAAAATAAAAATTGACTTGGGGGGAAAAAAAGCAAAAACCCCAACATTGTTTCTGCACAGGAGGTGATCATGTTGCAAGTGTCCTACCTGGGATGGACAGAATCTGCCAGACAGAGATGAGGGGCAGGAATGTATGAAAATGGTATAGAAAAACTAAACACACTGCGGTCCATGAGCATTTTATGCTCCTGGATAGTTCAGTGATGCTTAGATTAAAATGACAGTTCAGACGGTGCAAGGAAAGAGTCAAGACTGAGCTTTTCTGTAATATATGTATGATGAAGATAGCAAATTCACAGCTTGTGAAGCTTGTGGGTGGTTTCTTCTGCTCCCACTGAGAAGAACAATAATTTGCCTGGAGGTCAGAGTTGTGCCAGGCATTGGGGAATGCAAACTTAGGTGGTTGCTATCTTGGGACATAATCAGCTCAATTCAGCTTGAACTTAATGAAGTTACTGCAGCAATCTCAGATGGCTACTGCATGGTCCTATGGTGGCCAAGTTGTTTCAGAGACGTGGAGAACCAGGAGTGCTGCTGGGGAAATGCCATTTCCCAGTGTCACGGTTTAACCCCTGTGGGCAGCTCAGCCCCACGCAGCCGCTCGCTCATTCCTCACAGCGCGATGGGGGAGAGAATCACAAGGGTAAGAGTGAGAAAACTCATGGGTTGAGATAAAGACAGTTTCATAGATAAAGCAAAAGCTGCGTGCATAAGCAAAGAAAAACAAGGAATTCATTCACTCCTTCCCATCGGCAGGCAGGTGTTCAGCCATCTCCAGGAAAGCAGGGTTCCATCACACGTAATGATTACTTGGGAAGACACGCTTCCCATTACTTGGGAAGACACACACATCCCCCTTCCTTCTTCTTCCCCAGCTTTACATGCTGAGCATGACGCCATATGGTGTGGGATGTCCCTTTGGTCAGTTGGGGTCAGCTGTCCCAGCCGTGTCCCCTCCCAACTCCTTGTGCCCCCCCAGCCTGCTCGCTGGTGGGGTGGGGTGAGGAGCAGAAAAGGCCTTGGCTCTGTGTGAGCACTGCTCAGCAGTAACGAAAACATCCCTGTGTTATCAACACTGTTTTGGTCACAAATCCAAAGCACAGCACCCTACCTGCTACTGTGAAGAAAATTAGCTCTATCCCAGCCAAAACTTACCACCAGGCACCGGTGACACTCTCTGGATGCAAACGAGATGTTGTACATCAGAGTGACTCCCCCCAAAGCGTTGCACAATTATTAACACAGCTGTTCCTTTTTCCAATGCACTTGCTGTGAACTTACACTGATGGGAAAAACAGAACAGAACAAAGCACAGTGCAGCTTTGAGTTGGAAAAAAAAATGCAAATTAGTTTTTATTTAATATGCTGTTTCCCCCTCCAAGTTTTCTCCTTTGGCAATAATGGAGCAAAATCAATTACTCACAGAGATCTATTGGAAATCAACAGTAAAGCCTAGCATGTCCGTATCATTCCACAATAACAGCACTTAAATACTCCTTACAGAGACAGAATCTATTTCAGACCAGTGGGGCAGATCTCAGTCTCTGCTCATCCTGGAAAGCAAAAAAGCAAATATTTTACAAGTCAGCATGTGTGTGTGAGAGGTAGATTTTCAACAATAGTTTTTAGATTACCCAAATAAATGTTTTTCTCACAGAACAGGTCCTCCTAATTGCAGAATATCTGCTCTGTAGATGGAGGTCTTTGTGCCAAACTGCTCGCTAATCCTCTTCCCCTGTAAATGTATTGTCAGAGAATACAAGCCCATTAAGACTCGCATTTAATATTTACAAATCCCTGTTTATCTATAAATGCCCTCCCATCTCTTTCTCCCTCACTCTAGCATCGCCTACCTGTCTGCCTCCCTGCACAATACGTCGATTTGGTTTGGGAGAACCTGCTGTTTTGGCTTTTTGCAAAGCCTCTACAACAGTTTTTATTACATTGAAAGTGTGGTAAAACACTGCATCCTCTCACTTAAGCTTCTGTTTTTCCAAAGGAAATTCGATTAGCTTTAACATATTTCCAACCAAATGGAAGCCTGGACTGTGTAACCTGTATAGGTCTCCTCTGAGAATAGTCCTTGCCTTTCCTTTCCTTTCCACTTACTACTGAAATGACAGCAAAATCTGCTGGCCAGGCCTCCCCTTTTATCAGAGGCAAAATTAACTTGTCCCTCATGTGTTTTGGATTCCAGTCTAAATCTGGGCACTGGGAGSTTTTCTAGTTGATTTTGACCTTGAAATAGGTTATGTGGGTGTAGCTGAGCACACCTGGCTGTAGGGTCTGAGMGGCTGAAAGACCTTCAGGAACAAAAGTGTTAACCAAGTCCATCCCAACCTCTTTTACTTCCCTTTATCTCACCCAGAAAGTCCCCGTTTCTTTTGTCTAAGAGACCTTCCTGTTCTAGTTTGTATCCTAATAAAATCCAGCTCAGAAATTTGAAACCCTTTTAGGTTTTTTTGGGGGTGTATTCATTTTACATGGTGTAAAATTTTACAGGGTGTTGACTTCACCCCTGCCTTGGGCTCCCGTCACAAGTGCAGATACTCAGTTGAACACTTTGCAGGCTGCATTTAAAAGGCTCATTACAGGGCATCTTGCTATTGGGTAGGCAGGATAGGGGCTGCCACCCAGGTGAAGTGTTTTCTGAATAACGCATTGCTCAGGAAGGGGAAGATGGGCAGCAAAGACCATGTAGGGTGCAAGTGAGAGGTGGGGTACACATCTGTGTTCAGTCGTGAGCTCTGGTGGGCAATATCCATGCTGCCTGGCTGCCCGCTTGAAGCTGCGACCAGCTCTCGTCCCCTTCATCCTACCCCCTTTTCTGTGCTCTCCAATGGCCCATAATTTATCTGAGAAAAAAGATGCTTTTGTCCTGGAGTTCTTTGTCTCCTCCTCCTCAAATTCCTGCCACAGTTTGGGACTCCGACCCTTTCCGCAGTGAGAGCTGGTGATATCAGAGGCAAAGGACTGTGACCTTTAAGTGTGAACAACTCAGAGGAAGAGATAAGTTATAAGAAAGTTCCTGCATGAAATAATTCAGTGACAAGGTGTTTTGAGGGACAAAATAGCTGCAAATATATAGACTGTAATTTCAAAGCTGAGGAGGAACCCTAAACRATCATCAAATAAAATGATAAACTAAAAAGTGGCTTCAAGACCCAAGGATTTATTTTGTTATCCAAGCCCTGTGCTATCCCAGTGTATATGGGGATATATAGGGCTGAAACAATACCAGATTAGAAGCAATGCTGGCACTATAATGTKTGAAAGGCCTATGCTATGAAAGAGTGAAAATACAGCCAGTGAAGGAGAGAGGACAGATTATATATAATAATAATAATAGTATTCATATATATATAAAATATGAGATTGAATGAATTTGTTTTCTTGTTGCATTTTGCCTACACTAAAAGCAGAGCATTAGATTGCTCCAAATTTCACTAACACTGAAGATACATGTGGACCTTCACAYGATCAGGTCTCTCTCTAGTGAGCCAGAAGACTAAAACAGTCCTGTGGATAAGTTTGGATTCAGAGCTGTATCAGCTTTTCATTTTTTGGCTATATCCCCTGTCCATACTTCAGAGCCAGATTCTTCACACTAGCAACCTGAATCAAAGGCATAGGTGATGTTTCAAATTTATATGGACTTAGCTGAGAGCAAGATCAGAGTCATCCTGTGACTACATTTTAGAAGTCCAGCAAAACGGAACTGTAGCTGAAAGAAGAGAGAAGGAAATGGTAACTGGTCACCRTTAAGGGGAATGGTGACTCCAAGTTGTGGAAGTGATTTTAGAAGGAATAGARTCAGGCAGTAGATCAGTCAGGATTTTTTAATGTCCTTATATAGAGGGTGAAGGATGAGCCTTGATTTAATCATAAAATCAAAAGCAGGAAGATGCTCTTGTATTTAGGCAAGGAAATAGGATGCAGAAAATCAGTGTTCAGCTCCTGCCTTTGGCCAGGTCTCAATGGGTGCTCTTGACTAAGTCACAGAGGTTTTGTATTGCAAATATAATTTAAGACTGTCCTTGCAGTTAAATTGTCTAGTCATCTACAGAGTCTGAATGGGAGAATCCTTAACATGGGCTGGTGCTGAATTTGGGGCTCTCCTTGCAACTGGAAGAGRTCTTGTTTCTGCACCCATGCCCATAGCATGGAGGAAACAGCATCTCCCAGGGCTGCAGATCTAAAGCAATGCTGTCCGGAAAACTCTTAAATAATATTTTGTGGCTSAACCCCTTTKCAGAAAGCCTTACAGAGAAAAAATKGAAGAAGCACTAAAAAAATGGYTGGAGTTACGCCACTTGTCCATGTGAAGGAGGCCCATTACGTGGCTGGGTGAGCACCATCACAGAGGAGCTGCTCAAGCAGGCAGAGATCACTCCTAATGTTGTGTCTTGGGCTCACTCCTGATGTGTAAAAAGAGCTGCTGTCTTGCGATACTAACAGAAAACTGCTCATTTTTGGCAAATAAATGTTGCATAACAGAAACATAAAAATCCCTATGCCGTGCTAAATCAGAGATCTGTCTTGCTCAGTGTCCCACCTTGGCCTGTGKGCAAGAGCAGGGTGAGCAGGTAGGAGCAGTGTCCTGCGGCACCCCAGCAAACTCTCTGTGCTTAGCACTCCTTGGAGGACTTTTCATCCATCAGTTTGCATTGTCGCTTTTTGAACCCACGTAAAAAATCATAAWAACTACAGCGTCCCGTGGTCCAAGCTCCAAAGGTGAAGTACACGGAGCGTGCAGAATAYATCATTTTATTTCTTTCCCACCTGCCACTTGCTGGCTTATTTGACACCTCCCTAGTCCTTGGATCAGAGGAGTCAGTGTCTCCTTCCCTATTCATTTTTCCCAAGCCAGTCACGATTTTATACCCCTCTATCACATCCTCCTTCAGTTTATCTGCCCTGCAGGCAGAAGAGTCCCAGTCTATTAAATCCTTCCCCACATGGGAGCTGTTTCATACCTTTGATCCTCTCCGTCACCCTTCTCTGCACCAACTCTGCAYCATCCTTTGGGCAGGGGGGAGACGGGAGCCAGGCATGATGGAGACTCACCCCACATTTATGGAGCAGCACAYTGATATTTCTCCCAATAATGCCTAAGAGTTTGGTTTTTTTGCCTGTGACCACCCTTTGAACTGACATTTTCTTAGAATACCTGTTCCAGCTCCAGGATTTCTTTCCAGAGGAGTGGCAGCTATCTCTCCAAAATAAAGACTTTTTGCCCACCTCTGTCTGAAACTGGYTGTGTGGTGGTGGCACCAGCCAGATTCCCAGCTCAGCTGGGAAGAGGATTAGACTTCAGCGGTAAGTGCAAAGCTACACACATGGGGGTAAACCGATGTCTCCGTGTTTGCTCTGGATCCAAAAAGCACGTAAATCATTGATTAAAACTGCTGCTACTAACGGGCATCAGAGACATGAATGAAAAGAAAGCAAGTAACTCCGTGTAGATCTTTACTCCAGATCTGCGTAGGTGGGAACTAGATCTGATGGGCCCTGGTTGCTACCCCTGTAGCAAAGGACCTGGGGCATTTATTGCTATTTTTAGCTTGTTTGAATGAGGAGGACTTCCAGAAATAGTGCCTAACTCCAGAATCTCCACGCAGTTTCTCTAGTGCTACTAGTGTCTGGAATTCAAACTGCGGGGCTCTGCGGGCAGCCCTGGTGCCAAGCATGTTTCACCACCTTGTAGACTGCGCAGGATTGAAAAACACCGGCTTCTTGTAGAAAATACTTTCCCTTCCTGCAGGACACGGGTTACCAGAAACCTCCAAGACTGTCAGCAGTTGGTAGCTGGAGCAGCAGCCAGTCTGATTTCTTCTTTGAGTTTTTGCAAGCTCTGGAAGGGTTATAAAGTGCTTAAGTTATGTAAATAAATCTCTTTCTTATAGCTTGCTTGATCTTAACTGGGTAGTGAAAATATTGTAAGTTTGTGCTTCTACARCATCTTTCACACAAGGATATCAGAAGTGCTTTATAAACATTAACTAATTAAGCCATTAAACCACACAACACCCCACTGAGTATGTAAGGATTTATAGGGACGTATACAGTAAGAAGATTAAGTTTTACTCTTAGTAGATTATTTTTTTTTGGCTGAAAAATGGAAAAATAAATCCAGAAATTATTTTTCTATATAAATGACATAAACATCTAATAAATCAGGATAATGTCAGCAAATCAGAGACAGGCAGGCTGTGGGTGGGTGGTCGTGGGAGCACAGCAGCGAGCACCCTGCTGGAAGGTTGCTCAGCATTTCCTCCATCCTGTACTTTGATGGAAAGTAGGCACAGCTCAGTGTCAATCCCCTCAGCTTTAAAATAGCCCCTACCCACTGCCACTTCAAAGTATCTATGCTTTGAAGAACACAGATGCCCACACCGAAGGCCTCTGGCATCTTTCCCGCATCCATCACATTAAACACATCTGTGCTGGAGCAATATATATGCTTATAAGTTGATGCTGCGTATATTCACCCATAAGTTGCATCCGACAGCCTGGAAGCGAGGAGAAGGGAGGATGGGGTTGTCACCTCTTGCCCACCAGCTGCAGGAGGATGAGGTGCACCCCGGGTCTCGGGAGGCCACAAATCCCACACTTTTCACAGAATGCCACAAGAGCAGCGGTGGCAGGTATCAGCAGCCACCACCATGTCACCAGACCTGACTCAACAGCTCGCTCGAAGCTTTTGGGTTCTCAGCCACTTCAGTATCGCCCCGAGGCACGAAAGCTGTTCGGTATCACATCTGCCTGTCGTCTGGTCTGAATCAGGGTGTCAGGGCTGTTGGATGGGAAACTTTGGAAAGTTTTTCAGCTCGCAGATAAACAGCAGCAAGCGTTCTCAGGACAACACATTCTGGAGCTCCAATCTTATCAGGGCACTTAGGACGCAGTCTGTATACACGTTTCAGGCCAGACAGCCAGAGYGCACAAACAGCTATGAAGACCATGTTGACGGCTGCAGGTTTTGCTTGCTTCTTTCTTTCTTTTTTTGCCATCCTGRTATAAGAGGGAATAGTCTACAGGGCTGGCAGGAGAGTGCTGATTAAAGCCAGCTTTGCAGAGATTGATGCAAAACCTAAGAGCAAGAGTGCCTTCGCAGCTAAGAGGCTCACCATGTTGTCTTGTGGGGATGGTGGTAGAGAAAAGCAACCCAGGTCATCCATTCAGATGTGAGGAGGGAATGTGAGACAGTTTTGGGTCCTCTGTTCCCTGCACACAGCTTAAAGGGAACACTGCACAGCATCTGGGGAAGCAGYTTGCTGCATTGCTGCTGTGCAGCCCCCGTTCCCCCTGTATTGCCCAGGGGAGGGTAAGCCASGCTGGAATTGCGAGTGTGGCCATGGGGCTTCTGTTACTGTTTGGCTCAGCTTTGTCAAAGCACGCTCAAATCTGCCTGCAATGTATGTTATAAACTTATTCTCAGTCCTCGCTTTGCATTTACAAGTGGTTGTTTGTGTAGTTTGTAAAAACTCATCCCACTGCTGTGACTCTGAGAGCACAAAACCACAAGAAACAGAAACAAGCTCTTATTTAAAAAAAGCCATTTCAACAAGAACAAGTCTCTTTTCATGGCTTTTGTTTGGGTAAGGTCAGGGAKTTATAACTAAAATATGTGCATTGCAATTTGGGGTTGGAAAAAYCCATGTGTTTCACGCCTATGTGTATGGTGTTACCTAAAACACCTCCTCCTCCTTCCTGTCTCTGCCTGGAGACTTCCCTGCTGCTCAGTTCCTGCTAGCGGATCTCTGTGATCTTCCTCCATCAAAACGAGCTCCCCCGTGAAATTCTTTACAGCCAGAGGACACGATGGATATGAGCCCACACATCAGCTCCAACTTCACATTGAAGTCAGATGTGAACTTCAGGTGAACTCCCACATACGGTGAAAGAGATGATGCCTGATCCCAGACTTCTCTTTTCTACCCTGTCTTCTGCAGTTTGGAAAGAGCGCTGTCACAGCCAGGTCTGTTTAACCATGCCCCCACCTCCTCTTCCCTGCTGCTGCAGGATGGAGTTGTGGTCAAGATCAGGTTAAGCAAATGTAAGGGCTTTAGACAGATTGCCAGCAACCAACCTTAGACATTCAAAGGGGCAATAGTCAAAGCCTACTTRTTTTGCAAGCAGAAGGGACAAGATTGCCAGGGTGAAGGCTATATCTTGCCATTGCTCCTCACACCTTCTTCCCTGCATTGTTCCCCCTAAAGGCAAACATAATTTTTGGTGCATGTTTGTAACTTTGGTGCTGCAAACACTTTCCCTGATTCTGCTCTTCTTGGGGCATCTGTGTGATGTGGGAATGGGCCAGCTGCTGAATGAAAGCTGAGAGTCAAATAAAGAGTCATCAGAGCTAAAACACTGCATYTTAAGATGACGTTTGTGTTATTCTGAGTTGGATGTAGGCATGGCAGCACAGTCCCTCCAGCAGTGCTGTACTGTATCTGGGTATTAAAGGTSCTGCTGGGGATGCATCTTTGTAACCAGGAAACCGAGCACAAAACCYCACTGACTTTTATTGGCAGCTCTTGATGTAGCCATGATTTTCTTATGTTTTTCCTTTATTAGTTATATTAAGGCATTCTAAAATTTCTAGGTCCTTTTATCCTAACCAAAGCAATCCCCTTGCCTACCAGCCTTTACAAGTTAAGAATCAGATTCTGCCAAAACCTGTTCCTCAGTACCTAACATAAGGACAGATATGGGTAGAAAAGGACATAATATAACTCACTTTTTGCTGCATTTGCCTGTTCTCTTCACAGCATACCTATACAAGCCTAGCCTGTAAGCCTACCTTGTCATCTGACATAAATCAGTCTAATCCTCATTTATTTTTAACCCTTCTGTCTCCTACTTTTTCATACTTCTCTCTCCACCATCTACCCTCTCTCCTTCCCTTCCTATTAACTGTTCTCAGAAATTGATACATGCCAAGAAGTCTCCAAGGTCACAAGGACTCACTTTTGCTATGGCCAAGGCCACCTCCGGGGGTCTCATGGTCTGTAGCCTCCTCTGCCCGGTGGTGGAAGGGCTATGGAAAGTTGCTGTCAGACCTTGGATGGTTCAAGGGTTCCCGGTTTTCTTTCATCATCAGAGAGATGGGTAGGSTCTTGCAGTGGTCTATTCACAGCATTTTCTATTGTTTATTTTTGATCTTCATCACACCAAGGGTCTTGCACCAGGAGCAGAGAGCTGGGGTTTTTTTYTATAAGGTCACTTGGCATCTTCATCCCAAGTTTCCAGTATTATCTGGTATGAGGACACACTTAAGATAAACATCTGTCTGAGGCTTATCTGGGGGAAAATTATGTTCACAGAGAGCAAGTGAAGAATACAGGGATTTAAAACTTTTCCTTCTGTTAAAAATTAGTTTAAACTTTACATAATCTGAAAAAGCAGAATGACAAACTTAATTCAACATTCAATGAAGTTGTTTAAAAAATTTCTTCCTGGGGTATGAGCCGACCTTTTCCCAAATAACAAAATGCCAGTGGCTTCTGTCAGAGGCACTCTCGAAAATGGCAGCTAGGTTTTTATGCCATCATTCCCCACAGCTCCTACAGGAGCTGGTTTTCTCAAGGCCTGACTGTATTTATCCTTACAAAAACCCTGAAGGGAGCAGATGATGCAATCATTCCTACTTTACCGGTTGGGAACCTAGACCTAGAAGAATAAAGTTTGAATTTTGAAGCCACTATGGAGCAGTTTAGCTGGGCAGATAACAAACTGCGGGCATGAGTGCAGGCATGGAGTACGCAGGTGCRGACCCTCATGTCTTTGGACATGAACGTATGGACAAGCTGTCCATAGGGTGACCATGGTGAATTACCACATGTCAAGGACACAGTACAGATGTCGAGTCTGTGACTGTATCTGTGGCTGCTCTAAGAGCACAAYGGGATGGACAGAGCCAGGAAGAGACTCTTTAGCCAAGGGACCTCAGTTGAACTATTGCTCCAGGCTGTCTTTAAGTTAATGGAGAGAAATAGGTGCCTCTACAGAGTKATTCGTCTTCTCCTAATACGGCTGTCTACGGGGAATTGCTCTCTGAAATTGCCAGTTTCTATTGATTCCCACTGGAGCTGAGGGTTTCTATCTCAGACTGAGACATCAGTTTTAGGTGAGAAACTCAGAGAAAGGAATTGAACCGGATTCTGCCCAGTGCCACCTAACCCCTGGAGTAACCTTTCCTATGGCTTTGCATTACACAAGGCACATCGTCCCCATATCTTAAAGTAGCTGGTAAACTTTGAGGGCTCTAAAACCCAATTCTACGGCTAAACCAAATTATACTCCACGGGGGAGACACCAAGCAGGTCTGCAAATGGTTTACCTGCCTTCTAGAGGGTTTGRTCCAACCATTAGACCTTGTTACCAAGCAAGATGGCAGAGTTAGAGGGAAAACTGCCCTGTATAAAATATTCTGGGTTTACATTTACAAGAATCTCAGTCACGAATAAACCACAGAAGGAGAAGAGACTACATTGCAGTGACTTAATCCACAGGCAGAATAACTGAGCATCCCTGAAGGTGAGCACTCAGCTATTCAGCCTTAAAAACAGCAATAAAGAGAAACACGATCCATGTCTGAATTTTCTAATTCCCTTAAAGTTTAGATTCTCCATAATTTAATTTCATGAAGACAGTTAAGCRCTTTCCAGCAGGAGTTGTGATGAGGAGGCAAAACCTTCCAGCTTACAAACACTGGCCCAAACTTTCATTGTAGGATTAAATAAAAAAAAGTCCTAGACTTCATCAGCGCAGTTCAACTCCCCGTTCTGCATCCAAGAAAGAGCATTACATGCCACATGTGCAGGAGTCAGTTCACTCCCCTCCCCATTCCGTAGCACCGTATGGCACAAACACAGTCAAAGCTCGGGAGACAGCTGTGTGCAGCTGCTGCAAGGAGCACCAGCTCTTGGCTGGATCTTCCTGCAAGTGAGACATCACGGGGGCAACTGAAGATGAGCTGCTGGGTCAGTCTGCGGCACTACACCCTGCAGAGAGCAGAGCACCCAGGCGCCGAGAGTGTTTTTGGGGTTGGAAGGGCTCCTTTTCCCCCACTCACGGGCAGTCAGTGCAGTGCAGCTGGGAGCTGGGGGGACGTCCCTAAGGCTGGAGCAGGGAGGACGGGAAGAGCTGCCAGGCCACGCAGGAAAGGCCACAGCACCGGATAACGCTCCCTTGGCAGCCGTCATCTAGCGAGGCTCTGTCAGACAAAATGGCACCGAGAGGTACCGTGCCCCCATCGTCTTGGTAGCCAGCGGGAGCTTGCAATGCTTGCTCACACTAATTAGGATATAAATCACTGTTCCCATAATCACGGATTCTGCAACAGGCAATTCTCACCTCTTGTGAGGTTGTCCAAATTCTGGACACCCTATCTTACACACAAGCATTTAAATGGTGTTTTGGAGACTCCATATGGAGAGAAGGACCCAAGAGGTTACTGCCTGTATCTACTTTTCTATTGCCAACATGAAAAAGGTTGTTATAATATTCCCAAACAGCAGGTCCTTCAAGTACACATGACTGTCCAGGTAATATTATTCTATCGTACCTCTTTCCTGTGCTATCACTTCTGTTGTCTTGAGAATCGCTTTGTTTTTAGCAGGAAAATAGTCATACAGTTGAAATGAGCCAGCCAGAACACCCTCTCTGAAATGATAGTCCAAAAACTAGAATAAGCAGCCACTGGCGCTGAGAGGAGTGACATGAATGGGATAAGAAGTCCTTCATCTTTTTTTATATGAGGTAGATGGTAGGTTTCCAGATGAAGAGTCTGACTTCCATCTTGCATGCATGCACCGAATTTTCTCACACTAAGTGGCTAACAGCTCCTTCATGTCTGCTAGTCATGACACCTTTCCTAACCCCGTGACCTTTGATTCTGCTAAATACAACAAATATGGGTCAATGGCTTTTGGAGAGATAAAACTCCAGAGCAATCCTGTACTGACGCTGAAATAATTCTAGTGCATGARAAGTGAGAGCAGCTGTGGCTGCTTCCACATCCACAAGCAATGCGGCTTGCTCGTTGCCAGTGATCCTTAATCCTCTTTGAACTCCTGACTTTACATATCGGATGGTTGCTCCATGGAGTAATATCTGTGTATTATTGCCCATTCACTGTAAGTATTTTACAAGGTGATACAAAGTCGGGAAATGTATTCTCAGGAGCCACAGGCACAAAGGTTACCGAATGCAAATCATATTTGCATTGGCACTGGTATCTAACATGTTTGTAAAACCGGGAGCAGGGTATCAAGAGTTTAAATGGGAAAAATTCTCTCTGCATCCTGTGAAAATGCCGGCAGCCCAAGGGCAGAGAGTGCCCGCGGGTGTGGTAATTCAGTGTGGGCACTGCTTACTAAACAAAATAATCATTTCAGCTGCCAAATAAAGGGATAAAACTATTTCAGTGGGCAAAAATGGAGTCTCTCTTAATCCGGGGAGAAGTAATAGAAGCCTTTAGGTCTGCGTGAGAGGCACGGATGAAGGAGCAYGCTCTGTTAGTGCTTGCTCTTCAAATTACCTATTTCGCAGTAGTCTGTGCTTTCCTTAAAGCCCTGGCTTTTGGGAGTCTAGTGATTAGGTGTTTTAAACATTTTTTTAGGAAGGATTTTTAAAAAGCAAGTTTTTTGATTTACAGTGGMGAAAATGCCCATTGTGTTGCAGCCTTAAAATACGACCTGCAGATGTTGAAAAGTCAGAAGCAAAAAGAAAAAAAAGAAGGAGGTTGAACGTTTTCTTAATGTTTTAAATACTGTTTCCTTCTCTCACCCTGCTGTTGGGGGCAGGAAGGGAGAAAAAAAGGGGTAGCCAGTCACCATTTGGGAGCATTTATGTTATTGATCCCAGCAGCAGGGGGGTTGGTGCTCCCACAGAGATGGATGCTCCCTCAGACTGGAGTCACTCACTGCTGGGCAGAAGGAATGTAACACATTCCTGCACGTATGTGTTACACAGAGGTTAAGAATAAATTTTTTTTCCAGGAGATATTTATTGGTTTTTTTTTTTTTCCTTTCAAAAAGTTTGGGTTTGTTTGTTTTTTAATAAAAAGATGTGGTTTTCTTATAAGATTGAGATTTGTTAATCACAAGCAAACACTTCTCACAACAGATGGCTTCACCGCAGAGTCAATTTCTTGGTAAAAAGGGATTTTTGACAGAGGAACAGTGCTCAGCTCTCCTCTCCCCAAATCTCTCTCTTTTGCACAGGGACACTGGCACTAGGGCTACATGGTCAGAAACGTGTCAGCCACGTGAGCTGCATCCCAAGGCAAACCTGCCTTGGAATGGATACTGGTCTTGGGTGCAAGCTGATTTCAGTCCAATGAAAGTAAGTAAGTATGGTAAAATTAATCCCCATGCTTTAGGCTTACAGTAATTTTAGGGGTGCTGTGTTGTAGGGTGTCCACCAGCACCTGTAACCAGTCCTTGCTAGGCAATATCTCCATGAGCTTTCCTTCAAGCCTGCTTACAGCAATCTGCATCTTCAATTGCAGAAGGAAGGCCATTGATCACCAGCTTTCTCATGGAAAGCCATTTGCCTTATTTGCTTGTATTTGTGTCAGCCTGGTGCACAATATTGAGTCTTCCACAAAGAGGCTGAGGGCTCCAACCCCCTCCTGTCAAGTCTGTCCTAGGGAAAAGAGTGGGAAGAGAGAAGAAAGTCTGTTTCCTCCCACCAAATCTGCTACAGAAAGCAAATCCTGCACCAACTATGAAGAAGGGYTATGACAGCCAAGACCCTGTCTGGAAACCACTTGTCCTGAGCAATATATCAGTCAAAACCACTCCACRATCCTGTTGCTAATGGCTCTTGAATTAGGTGCGTGCAGCATTAGCATCCAAAAGTCCTCTCTGGCCTGAGCCCATACTTGGGAGGCCTGGCAACAGATCACATTAATGACCATCTCCACATCTGTATCCCACAGATTTGCTTAAACAGGGCTGGTGCAGCATGTGGGGTCAAGTCTGCGTCCTGAAGCATTCCCACTGCAGCCGACTTTTGACTGGAATGGAGATGACCCCTGGAGTCAGAGGCAGAATAAGCTCTGCCCTCAACTGCATGTGTAGAAATCCAAATGCAGGACATTTCCCTGAGTTTCTACCAATGAATCTGAGCCCTTTACCTGAAAAACTGGAGAGCCTTGGGAGAAGCAACCTGAAAGACTTTGTCAAGTTTTACTGAGGGAGGAGAAATGAGAGGGATTTCACTAGCTAGGTACCAAGTAGAAGTACCAAGTACGCCAGAAGAACATAATCCCCATACTTCAAAACGGATTTAGAAATACTGTTTTACCCTGAGCTCGACTTACTCCTATTTTCCCCAAATAATAGAAAAATATGAGGTTTACAAAGGGATAAGGCAGTCTCCTGGAATATGTCAGCTCCTGTCCTCATTTTCTATGCAGTCATGGTGTCAGTCACTGAGCATCATCTGAATGCAGGTATGATCCTAGCAGCAAGAAAAATGATGATTTTCTACACTTTTAAAGTGCATTTCTGAAGTTTACGATCCATGCTGGAGCAAGAGACAAAATTAAAATATGAATTTACTATTCAGATACCAGGGTTGTTCACTCAGCTCAATACAAGTTAAATGTCAAGGAGATGCAATAAAAGGGGTACAAAGCCAGAAGGAATGAAACTGTAACTCATTAACATCATTATTCATCAACAGTGTATGTTTTTGAAGAGCAGGTCACACACAGTGTAGAGGAGATTTCTTTCATTAATGGAGCAGATATTAAAAAATGAAAAGATGCTGGAAGTGCCACRGCAACGGTCACTCGAGGCTGCCTCACGTTGTGATACATCCTACGGATACTCATGTTTGTGAAACAGGCAGGTTGCTTTCTACCCTCGTAAGAAGATAAATGGCAGCAAAAAGCATTTATGAATAACAAACATGGAGAAGGGACTCACTTTGAAGCCATAGGCATGGGCTTCTTACTASGGTGTAAGTAAAAAAGATGCACTGTGAGCTGCCCCAGTTATGATTTATGTCTGAGCCTGGGTGTAAATCAGCCTCACACAGCATCTTCCCTGAAACAGCTTTCCCAATATTGTTAGGGCTTTTTTCCATATAGGAAAAACACACATTGGAAACCTTTCTTAAATTGCGTTTGGGCATACCCTGTTAAATGGGTTCTCTGACAGGGCTGATACTGTAATTATGGCATGTGTTGTGCGGTAGCTCTTCCCAATCATTCCTAATCTGCTGGGCCAGAGGGGCAGGGAGAAGCTGTCAGTGGTGGTGTACAGCAGCATAACCCAGCTCCCTGGCTGCCAGCCAGGGTGGATAATAGACATTTACTCAGTAGGTGTTCCTCTGACAGACTGCAGAGAAACCTCCCAGAGCATTTGTGGCACTGGAACAGCAGTTTGCACCAGCTCCACTGCCTACAGGTATGGCCAAACCCCTCTTGCAACACCCTGCTGCCACCTCACTTTGGAGCACAAACTTCCAAGTCTCTCACACTGCATGGTGGGGCTCTCACCGGCCACTCCTCTCCTCCAAGGGCTGTCTTTCTTGCATCTACTCAAGTGACTCTTGCTTGAAGATGTGGACTCCAGCCAGAGCATGAATGAGTTTCCCTAGCACTGCGGATTTATTGCTTGAATCGGTTGCATGCCAAAACCCATTCCTGCTGCAATTAACAGGCGTTGGTATAAAAGGACTAAAATTTGGCCTTGCTTGAACTTTGGTGAATTTCAACAGGAAACTTCAGCTGATAGTAGGTTATAGTGCATCTTCTCTGCAAGGATTGCTCCTGCACTGGGAAAAATCCCTCTTCCACAGAATTCCCAGGGAGCACCAAATCACACCAAGCCCTCAGACCTTATCTCCACGGTGCCAGCAGGTTCCTCCTCCTCTCAGAGGTCCAAGGGTCGGATGTCGACAGCTGTGCTCTCGAGGCACTGCAGAGCTGTCTGTGATAAGGGTGATGTTCACACATGCATGAGGAAGAGCTACAGTGGAGGCCAAGCCCAAGTTCAGCAAGGGTATAACCCAGGAGTTGATGGCCACCTCAAACCTCAATGCCTTCTACTCAGAGTGGGGCATGCATCCTTTACCTTGCCTGTTCCATAGCAACAGGTACCCAAACGCCATGTTTGGTGTCCTCAAAACACACTTAAGAAAATCTGATGCCGGTGTTGTCGGGGTGGCTCTGTGTGGGTGAGACCTACCATGCTGATAACGGCTAATGAGTTTACAGAGTATCTCCAGCATGATAGCAGCAGCTGCAGCTAATCCCAGGGACATTCCCCAGCCACTCAGTGAGTCGGCAGAATTGTTAATCCTGGGGCATTAGTGATCTGAGGAGGAAACGATGGAAGAGACACAGGCTGCTGCTTGGTCAGAAGTATGGGGGGTGTCTCCTGTTCCCTCCCTCAACATAAAACTCAAATACAGGCACCGTAGAGGCTCTGCATGTGGCAGACTTGGGAGGAGTGACTGCAAACACTACACTTGCTGCTTTGTCTTGGATTCTCAAGCTTCTGGTAGATTTAAGACAGGGTTTTGTGAGGCAAAGGACTGCTCCAGGGAGGTGGATTGTCCAGGGAATGTCCAGACCCAAAGTCTAGGATGTTGATCATGGTTGGGGTCTTGGCCAAGGTCTTGGGCTACCTTCTACCATTCCCAGACATCATCTGCAGCTTCAAAAGCAACTAAAATACCAACATTGCAATTCCCAGCCTCTCCTCTAACATGTAGGGCTCTGTTTTTGCATGTCCATGACTGCCTTAGACACCACCATAAGTTTTAAAGAATTCTTAAACACATTTTCCCTTCAGGAAGCTGAAAAACGTGGAAATGTCAGAATGGGCACTCTTTTCCCACAGGTCATGCTAATGAGCATCGCTGAAACACCCTCATCCCTGAGCCACTCCAGCAGGTGACTTACCATGTTAAGCAGTATCATGTTCCTCAGCAGAGAGAGATGAGGACCAGGCCGCCACATAACATTCGAGTCAATGGATTCAATCTTCAGCTGACCTTCAGGACAGCTCTAATAGCCCATGGAGCAATGCTCTGTGATGCATGCGTCAAAGATGCTGTAGCTTGTGCTGTAACCCAAAATATTCCCAGGATACTTCTTAGGTAAAGCTTAATGCTTTAGGGGATGCCTGCATGCTGTGGCTCTACCACAGCTTTCACTTTCACCAGGTGTGACACCTATTTGACAATTTATTTTCTGAAAAGCCTCAATCATTTAAAATCCTAGGGTGCTGCAGAAAATAACTAGGTGGGGTTTTTTTTTTCTTTTTTCTTTTCTATGGATAATTAAACTTTGCTTTATTCAAAGCCTTTCAAAGAACAGCTGGCAGAAAATAAACCCTCAAACTCCAAGAAATGAAGGAAGGGTTGCTTTTACAGAGACATCTAAATTACACACACTTCAAAAAGAGAGCACTGGAACCAGCAAAAAGGAGGCATTTAAATAAGGATCCCTTGTTCTGTGGTTGCCAACAAAGACATTACTGTTACTGGACAGTGCTGCAAAGCCCTTTTTTAGCTCAGTGTAAACAGCCTTTTAAAATACAAAGAAGTCTTTAAAAGGCCATCAAATTAGGGTAAGAGAAAAATTGTAGCTACATTACATTGAAAGCTGCTCTACAAGCCAAGGGGAATGTCTCATGGTTTTGACTATATTTGCTTCTAATATCCTTACTCTCCATTTCTGGCTTCCAGTTAGTCACGCTGGGATGCTGTTCTTACCAGATGCATCTGTTGAGAAGAAACAAACGGGAAGATCTTCCCCTCCAGCACAGTRCCCTAAGGATACCTTGCCATCTTGCTATGTAAAAGGCAACATCACCATTTTCAGATAATTCCTGCATTTTTTAAACTCTGATGGTGTTCACACCAAGCTGGAGGAAGAGGAGGTGGATTAGGCACAGGCTTTTGTTTGTAGAAAGGATCCTTCAACCTCGTGAGTCTCTGACCCTTTCCATAGTTGTGTCCCACAACTGACTCATTACTGCAGGTAAGGAGCATGGAATAGATGTTCAGTAACACAGACCAGCTTGATTTAATTAGTGGCATTTTAATTAAACTTTACCATTAAAATTGTAGCAGGAGCACACTTATATAAAAACCATTTAATGAAGATTTCCTTGGCATCAAAGAAGAAAGGTGCGACTTCAGCTTAATTACTTAGACCAACAGAGGTAGAACGTGGATGTATTTGAGAATTGGTTGCAAGCAGTGTTCATAATTCAACCWCCAAATTAAGGCTGCAAACAAAGGCATTTGCTGTACAACCCGTGGCTGTCCTGCAGCTTTTACTGGCATGGTGGCTGTACAATTTGATGACAGCTGAGATACAGCTCTTGGGACATTTTTACTGTTTACATTAAACAATTGATTAGACCCACAATTACACTGTGATAATTGCTAGCCAGGAAGAGAGACTTCTGCTCTAAGYGGGTAGGTAATAGGATGTACTGTAATATTAGGTTCCCTTGAAATTTTCAAACCAAGAGCCAGATTTAGGAGTTGTTACCCAAATCTTGCTCAAATGGAGCTGGGAAATTTAAACCTCACGGATCCTACCATGGCCAAGGTCCATTATCTCTGTTGGAGGGCCCTGCTGCAGAAAAGGAGGAGTTGGTGAAGTTCCCCCTTCCTCGTTGTCYTTCCAGAAAGGGGACACTTGTCTGATTTGTGAGTCATTGCACACTTGGAAGTAATGTCTAATTTTCTTGTTCATTGCCAGACACATCCCCAAGCTCATCATTTTCTACCAGGAGGCAGAAAGAACAGCCATTAAACCCAGCAGTGAAAGAAGAAAATCACATGCACAATTTGCTGCCTGTGCCTCTCCCCTGGGACTCCAGGGTTTAATGCAATTTGGTGTATCCCAGACGGTGGTGCTTGGCTGCTTTTAATTAAAAAAAAATTAAAGGATTTATGTTGGGATTAAATGGGATAATTATTGATTGATCTCTGCTTTCTAAATTGAAAAGCATTTGGATTAATCAGCTTTTAAGTAGGAAATCACTTGGCTCTGGACAGGAAGCCAGCCTCAGGCCCTGCACTTTGCCTCTAGCAGTGCTTTATTTTGTCCTCTATCCCCAAACCCAATGGGAAATATTTTCCWTCCTTCCCTTCTTCTTGGTTCATACTCACAGCTCAGAAGAAAACTGCTTTCCTTGAGACAGGCTCTAGGTCACAAGTATTAAGATCACCGTACCTTTGAAGGTTACCTTGCGCTATCCACAGAGAACATCTGCCAGCCTTTGTAGCATCCCAATGCACCTGGCCAGGAGGTCTGCCATCCTCCAAAACCCTTGTGCTGGGAACTGGGCAAGCCACCTCCCAGACTGGTCAAGCCAGCACTGAAATACTCCACGGATGGAAAGAGTAGGTTTGTACCAACATTGATGCTAGTAGTTCTGTCTTGTAGGTCAAGTAAAGCAGATGTCCAAATAGACAGCTCAACAATCAGAAGGGAATTGTAAATAAAATGGTGTAAAGCTTGCTTTTGGTTTAGTTCTGGGACTGTATRTATCACCCCATGTATACAAGCAGTTGGAAATTAGGTTAAGTAGATGAGGAAGGTGGTAGGGCAGTATGAACTAAAAATAATAATGGCACACTCAAAATAATAATATTCTCCATCCCCAGCTGCAGAAGTAGGCTGCTGACCTCAGCACTGTGAGTTCAGGTTTCCACATTTATGCTGGAGCAGAAGTAGTGTAGTTGTGTGACCCTCATCTCTACTTGGATTATTCCACCTGCATGAAAACAGAAGTCGTGTTAACTCTCAGAAAACCCCAGATGSAAAATTTGGAAGAAAAGATACGCTATTTCAGGAGAAATATTATTTAAAAACCCCAGGGAGTTTCAATGGGGTTTTTCAGCCTCTGAATAAAATTCCCAGTTCCAATGATTCATGTTTCCAATGCTAGAACTTAGAAGCAAGTTTTAAATTTACCCCTTGTGAATGAGGAGAGTAATGTCCACAGTCTTTGTCTTCTAACTTATCTAGTGTTGGGAAATTTTCCCATTTTATTTTAAAAAGTTCCTCCTTCCTCTAAAAAAAGAATCCCCTTTCAAAACATTTTTTTTTTTAAGATTACCCATCAGAAGAAAGGAAGATATCCATCCAGGAAGACTACATTTTCCTAGGAAGCATTTCTGCTGAAGTACTCCAATCATTGCGATGCCGATCCAGCACTGACCCACACACAAACCTCCCCAGTAGCTAATCTACCAGAGGTAGGTGACCTGGCAGCACAGTGGCAGATTACATCCCTCTGCAGATGTAAGGTAATTTGTACTTGAAAGGATGATTTGAGTTCCTCACACAGTAGTCAGCTCTATATTAATTGGAACAAAAGACCTTGCTTTATCTTAGTGAAAGCCTCTCCTCCATGGACAGCCAAACTTGGAGAGCAAAGCACCCACATTGTTTCAGTCGCAGTCTCTGAGCACCCTGAGATTATAACTACCCTGGCCATAACCCCTGAACGATCCCTTCTGCACAGCTTCGTTAGGAAGAGTGTACTCAGAGCTAATCAGCCTAGCTCGTGAACATGTCAAGAACTACTGATGAGACTAGGTAATGATGATATAAAAATCGGTGACCTGTTATTTGAACTCTGAAGTTACTTGTCTCATCTCAGTTAGAGGGTGCATTTTCTAAAGTGGCCTGATCCTCAGACTTCACACATCTTGGGTACAGAACTCCCGTAGGATGCCTTCTAATGGACATCAAGAAATGAATGAGCTCCACCAAATGTTGACCAACTCCTGCAGGGCCAGTCAAACCTCTCTGCACCATACTCCTGGTTCGTGTACTGGTTTGCATTTGGGGATGAGCACAAGGGAGAGCAGTCTTGCCTACAAGTGTATGCAGGCGTACATGTACAAGTCTATGTGCACGAGTCTACGCAAGCGCACGAGTGCCGTGAGAAAGGGTCCATGCCTCCCTGTGCGTAGTCAGCACATCTCACCACCCTGTTGTCTAGCTGTTTCCAGAGCTGATTTGGTCAGGTGCAGGACTCAGATGCAAAGTTACACATGTCTCTGTGTCCCCAAAGTGGTGTTCTTCCCTGGGCTTGGTGCTGCAGAGCATGTGGTGTGGGATGCAGACTCATGAGGATCTGCAGAAACCACTCCAGACCCAGGAGGACTTGTTGGGCCATGTCGTACCCCAGCTCCTTCTGGGCAAAGCAGCTCAGGTATTTTCACTAGTTTCTGTTTATCCCAGGCTTACGTGATGGTGGAAAACAAAAGGAGTTTGGTTGTCTTTTTAAGAAGAGATTAAATAAAACAATGAGGCACAACAAAATGGTTAGAGAAGATAACTGAACGCRCTTTTCTGCATAAGAGTCAATACATTAAAAATACGTACAAGCCAGTGACATAAAAAATTGAAGGCTAGACGTGCAGCTTTGAATGCAGGCAATAAAGCATAAAATCGACTCATTTTCTTGTCCTTTTCCTAAAGTAAAGAAGTGGAGGAAGACTAAGGAACAGGGATTTTAACATCAGAAGAATGCAGAACCAACATGACCACCTGCTCGAGAGAAATAATCTTGCCCAGGATCTCTTCAGACTACTTCATTGTGCCATTCCCCACGGTGAAACTTAAACCCACTCTCAGATCTGTCAGTCAAAAGTAACTGTCCTCATTTAACACCTGATAACCACTTGTCTAATGACCTCCTGGGTTGACCAGGGGGAGGCAGCACATTGAAGCCTTAGTCCCAAATCAGCTCCTGCACCTAAGAATAACTCCCCTGCTCCTTTAGGGGAGATTAAAGTCACCTGGACCACCAGTGCAGCTCTTCTCCATCTCCTAGACTACACATGGCAAGGAGAAACTGAAGTGCTCCCTAAAAACTTGGTTGGACCTGTCCTGAGACTGGGACTGAATTTTACTTCACCAGACAATGTGTAGCAGAGTATTTTCCTTACCAGTGTCTTAAGACATATTTTGTCCTCATCCCTCACTTAATGTGCTTACTGGAAGCCTGGTGGTGTCACCTCAGAAAGAAGTGGCACGGTCCTACCAGTCAATCAATGACCTTTTTGAATTTCCTACTTTCCGATCTCGGAAGCTATACATACCAGGCATCAAGTGCCATTTAAAAGCCTGCTCATGTGCCAGCTGTTACTTTCCCTGGAAACTGAGGGCAGCAGACAACATGCTGGAGGTCAAGGCTGCCATTCAGCCAGAGAAATGGGCAGACAGGAACCTCACAGATTGCAGCAAGAGCAAATRCTCTTGCAATTTTCTCAGCAAGAGCAAATGCCCCAGTCCTACGTCTGGGGCAGAATAACTCCACACAATCGGACCRGCTGGGGATTGACCAACTGGAGGAAGCTTTGCAGAAAGGGTCCTGGTCGGTAACGAGCTGAACAGGAGTCTACAGGGTACCCTTGCAACAGTGAAKATCTACCACATGTAGGGCTGTATGAGCGTGAGTAGAGCCAACATGCCCAGGGATGTAATTGTTTCCTTCTCTCAAGCCTTCTAAGATTATCTGGATTACTGTGTCCAGCTTCAGGCTTCCCAGCTCATCCAGTGGAGGGCCAGCTTGATGGGTAGGGTGCTGGAGAGCACAGCGTATGAGAAGAGGGGGAGAAAGCAGATTTTCCTCAGCCTGGAGGGAAGAAAAGATTAAGAGGGCGTCACACTGTTGCTTTTATCTACTTAATGTGGGATCAATGAGAAAACAGAGCCATATTTTTTCCTGAGGAGCACACCAAAACAATAAGAGGCAATGGCACAATTTGCAGTGATGGAAATTTCAATTATATGTAAGGGGGGAAAAAGTCCCCRAAAGAGTGATGCAACCTGGAAAGGGGACCCAGGGAGGCTGTGCCATCTCTGTCGTTGCTGATATTCAACACCTGAGTAGATAGGGCTCTGAATAACCTGATTTAACATCAAATGCTTGAAGTGGATCCTGCTTTGAGGAGGGCGTTGGACCTCCAGAGGTCCTTTCCAGCCTAAATTATCCTATGAATTTATGGCATACTACTGACCTCCACTGCAGAAATCAAAGTTATAAACCATGGATTTTAATCTAAGAGCTACAGGCAACCTTTCAGAGCCCCAGGCAATCTTTCAGAGCCCTTCAATGCGTGCTTTTAAATGCTTGTGAGGTACGGACTAGAGACTGTGAATCTGATCTGATATTCCCTGGGCAGCGCGGGAAGCAGAGGAGACCTAATGTGTGTGCAGGAGCTGGTATCACCAGGGAGACGGGCAGCACACTGCGGTCTGGGATTTCCCGTGCGCTGAAGCCTGTGTGCCAGGCGTATTGCACTGCGATAGCTGAGAGRTAACAAGAAGCATTAGCAGACAAGCCGGGTCACTGGTCAATAGAAAAGTATATTTGGGCAGGAGACAACAGAAAGACTAAATTTCTGGGTGATGCTCATGGTCGGTTTAGCAGGTGTTGCTCGTGGTGGGAGGACACTGTGCCTGAGGAGCCTTCAAGGCAAGAACGGAACTGCCCCTGCAAGAGACTGTAGCATTGAAAACCCCTTAGCACCTCCTTGCAAGCAGAAATTGGGGCAGGCAGCAGCTACTAACATCTCTTCTGCCCACATCACCGTAACCTGCTTAAACGACTGCCTCTGCGTTTAGTACAGGATGACTGCGCACAGAAGGTAACCTTCATCCATCTCCTAGGAGCCTCACAATGCATTTCTTCTCCTCCCCCATCACTTTTCCATGACCTCAAACTCCCCCTGGGGACTGTCAGAGTTTTGAATGATTTATTCTGGTAATGGCAAAAGCCCTGCAGAGCCCAACCCCTTCTTCTCAGCAACTRCTGACTGTTTGGGACAGCTCAGGTCACCAGAGGGTGCTGCTGGGGCCCTCCAAGAGCCAGCCTGGCAGATTGAAAGCAAAATAAAGGTGCTTTTCTGCCCCGCTCCTTTTTTTCTGTGCAGTGACCCGTGTATTTTCAGGCAGGTTGGCCTTTTCTCCTGTGCACTCCCCAGTCCTGTGAAGGTAGGCTGTGTAAAACCACCTTTCTTTGCAATCTCAGGGTTGCAGCATCCTGGAGAGAGATGGTGTGTGCTCTCCTGAGATTTTGCTCTTGCTCATTCAAAAAGTCCTTTGCAGCCCCTTGGTGCAGGACGGTCTGTAAGGCTGAGTGGTTGACCACAGTTACACATTAAGAGGGTCTTCCAACACCTCAGAGAGGAAAGGAGAGGATGTGTGTGTATCTATCTGTGCACGTGTGCTGTGYACGAGCACACACAGAATCACTTAAAACCAGTAAAAGCCAATGCATTAGTTTCATGGAGCGTCAGGAAAGTCTGTCTGGACCTTTTGGCTTCTTGTGCCTAAAGCTGCTGTTGCGACAGATTATCCTAGCAGTTTCTGAGGCATTCTTGAATTTAGTCTTACATGTTTCTACATTGTTTGGCTTCAGCCAAGTTAATCCTGGCTGTCACTTGAGTACAATTAATGATGTTCTACTCAGAGATTTGCAATTGTACATAATGGGGCTAAAGTCCCTCCCTGCGTTCTTCACGCTGCTTTCGGAGAGCTTCTGTCGAGGGCAGAGGAGTCACCGAGCATTTTGCAAAGGAGTGCCTGAAAATGAATTCTGCAGTCCTAAATGAGCTGTTTTATAATCCTTCTATCTGCCTCAGGCTGTCTCAGATTAATACTATTTGCCAGTCACTTCCCCCTCTCTCTAAAAGAGGCACATATTTTTAGCCTCTCAAGAAATCTGAAATATTGGAGTTTCCCTTGCGTGTAATCCTACTGTCACCAATTCTAAGTATTTTTTTAAAAACTCTTCTTAACTTCATGTAGTCCAGGACTGGGAATTTAAGATCAGTAGTTCAAGCAGCTAGTGCCTGTGGATACACGTACATTTATAATACCTGCAAGAGACACTTGCCCCCTAAATGCACCAGGGGAAAAAAAAAACAACATAGGTTTGTGGAGTCACAGAAAGGCTCTTACTCAAGACAAGCTCTGCGGTGGAATCAATGGCTYTCTCCTGCCCATGGTTTTAACGTGCCCTGCGGAGGCCAATTGTGGTTATATAATACTGGCTCCGGAGCAGATGCTGCTGTGTTCGGGCCGGGAGATTATAGCTGGCATGCACGACTAATGGAAGCTTTCTGACAAATGCAGCCATCCCTGCCAGGCGGGGGATCACAGCGAGGCMGCCGCTCTCCAGCCTCTCGCTCGGCGGCTCTTCCCCGCCATCCCGTGCAGCTGGGATGGAGACGGGSACCGGAGCCGGCGCGGCCGGAGCGGAGGCTGCAGTGGGACACGGTGCTCCGTTGGGAGCAGGCAGCCTTCCAAAGCAACAACAAAAAAACCCAATAAATTCAGCAAATACTCTCCTGCTCGACCCGTATATGGCTGGAGGTGTACCAGGGGCTGTAACTGATGGACTGTAACAGTTGTCAGGCACGGGTGTCTCGTTTGGAGGAAGATGATATACCGCGTCCAGGATGGTTAGTGTGTTCCTGTGGCTGGGTATCTGATTGAATATTTCTTCGTGTTCCTTTGTGATTCACCACATGTTTGGTGTATCGAGTGTCTCATTACCTTTTTCAGCACCGTGACTTGGCTTTGTGGCATGTGCAGCATAATGCCACCACGAAAATGGAACAGGCCCTTATCGCAGGGTGCTGGGTACAGCTTCGAGATAGGCTTTAACACTTAGGTATCAAAAGGCTAYCTTAACAATCCCAAATCTGCTCCGACTCTGCTTCAGAAAATCTTGTGAGTCATCTTTTSGTGGCACGGGCTTTTTCCAGGCAGGTAGGAGACAGGAGGGAAGCAGAAGCAAAATCTCCAGCTGCTGTTCACAACAGCGCTGCTCCCATCCCTACCCTTGAGAGACTTTCTACGTCTGGCTGATCAATGCCAATCCCTGCTATCCCCGAGGGGCTGCAAAAGCAGCCTCCCAAGCGTCCTGCAGTTTGACAGACACTGTTGCAGTCTGCTGACTCCCAGCACATGCCTCCAAAACCCTGGGCTGCTACATCGTGTTAAAGTGATGGATGAGGAAGAGCTGTACCCAGTGGATTCAAACCACTCCTTGGTAGTGCTTAAAGGTTGCTTCACATCTGGATCCCAATAAAAAAAACCTATCCAGTTTGGTTACCAAATAAAACTCATTCAGGCATAAGACTAAATGAGCAAACACTTCTAGTAAGACCAGTATTGCCTGGTTTGATGTGTGCCACCACTGATGCCCTTACGCTACCTTTACAGAAAAAGCTAAGCCGTACTAGGGATAGGATCCAACTAGATCCTTTTCCTCACAAAATAAAATAATCAACAGGCCACCTCCTACTTAGCCCCATTTGGCCATTTCCAGCTTCACCTCTTCTGTTGTTTTCTGATGTCTGGCAAAACAGGCCTTTTGCTATCGCCACCTGCATCTGAGTCAAGCAGGGAGATGAGAAGGGGTGGTACATTCCCACAGCTTACACCACGGGACATCCCATTTGTCCCCATGGAGCTGTGGGAGAACTCCCAACTCACCTCAGCCATTTCCTAAATCCCCACTGAGAAAGGGTATTTCTGAGAAGAAAAGTAAAAGGGGATCTGAAGGCATGCAAGTGCCTTAAATTTGCCTAATAATGTCCCTTGGAAAGGTCTACATAGAAGGTTCTTCCTATCTTCCAGTTTCAGCTGAGTAGCCACTTCTCCATTTAAAGGTCAGATGTGTTGGAGCCTCAATCAAGGGAGGATTGGACCTTTCTGGGCTGCAGACATATCTATTAACTTCTAACTCACACTTCAGTTGCTCCTTTTTTGCCCTTCCACCACCTCCACCCACACACACTCCATCCACCCATTTCACAGAGGGCAAAGAAAGCAGATTCCTCAAGGGGTTAATCTGCAATATAACCCTTTGGTTGCACTTCAAGATCTTCTATGGTTTGGTACCAGTGGTACCTGAGCTTGATTTAAGYCTGCTGGCTTGCAGCAATCTAGTTRGAACAGCACAGAGGTCAGGATGGGCTGCATCATTTACCCAAGAAAGCAGATGAATCAGTTTGTAGAGGGTTTTGTGCTCATGTCTGTGGTTACATTGCCACCAGCACCTGAGCTATGTAATGCCCGTCTTGTGAAGGCATGTCTACATGATGCTGCAGCTCCCAGCAGTGGTGTTACCAGAATAAAATCTTGGGCTCCAGCCACTGTCCAAACCACAAAGCCTCCCTTCCCTCAGTAAACAGCAGCTGCTTCTCTTCCCAGAAGTGACCACATTTCAGCAATGGCTGTCACAATGTAAATATTTTCTAACCCACTAGAAACACGTGGGCAGACTGTACTTACGGGTTTGCGTTCTTAAAGTGAGAGATGCAAGTCTGGAGCTGGAYGGTCTTACTGGGTTTACTCGTCCGTAGGGTGTGCAAGATCACATATTTGCTGTTTAAGAGCAGTGCTGYCAGCTGAACCTAACTACAAACCGTTCAGTCAGTTACTTACGCAAGAATATTGGAAGCATTGAACCACAGGAGGAAGAGCAGTGATCCTTTCGGGAACCTAATCATAGCAGAAGAGCGGCAGCTCGATGGTGCCATGTGCGCACAGCAACACCAGCACTGGGGAGCCCGTGGCACGTGTTTGCACCCCAGCTCTTGTGCTTCATTTGGAAAGCAACAAGAGATGGGATTGCAAGTCATCATGACTGCACAGCCTCTGACAGTTGCACAGACACAGCAATATCCAGAGAGGCAATATTTCACTGTGTAGCTGGAAGGAGGCTATGGAAGAGATTATTAACATGACCACTACCACCAAAATCCTCTGGGACTGTGGTCATTTTCTTAGACGGTTCTGGGGAAAGCAAACATGACAGAGGGGCTGAAAAATGTTACGGTAGGTCAAGCAGTCTTCAGGTAACAGCTTTGCTGCTGCATCAGAGCAGGGTACTTCTTAACCCCCTTTTTCAAATTCGCATGAAGTTGGACATTGTTCAATTGTTAATAGCATATAAGGAATATCTCCAGTCATTTGAAGAGATATCAGATGACCTTGGTTCTTTATAGCATCAGCCACCTAGRGCAAAGACTGTCTTTATTCATGGCCTTGACATATGGAGTCCAGCAGTGCATTTGCAGAGGAGCAGGCTGGATCTGGGCAGAGCTGGGGCAGCTCACCCGTCTCTGCAGCCAAGTCTGCACAGTGCTACGCTGCAGCAGCTCACAGCTCTCTGCTCACCGCTGCATTAAGCAATGAGGGATGCTCTCAGGTGCTACAAAAACCCCAATGGGCAATGGAGACTTTCACCTCCAGGACGTGGTACAGCTTCAGGCTTCAGGAGTGCTGCTAGAAAGGAATTGAATTTTTTGGCCTGTAGCACTGCGAGTGGCATCAGGGACATCTGACGTGAGCTGGGTGCCCGAGCCTGACCAAGGCTTGAAATTCTTTTAGTTGGAATCTTAATGAAACAAAAGGCAGATAAGGAAACAGTGTATTCAGAGAGAAAACTGCAGAGTCCAAATATTTGAGCATGATATTTCAATATGATGTCTTCAGGTAAAGCTGCCCTTAATAATTATACATGTAGTTTTGGTTCAGTCAAAATGTTTAATGTAAAGTTGACCAAAACATTTGAATTTAGGACTTTGTACAACTATTGAAACAAAAACATCTGCTGGCTGCACTTCTCTCACTGAAAGTCAGGGAAAGTCCTAGCAGACAATCATTATTAACCAGCAATGAGCTGGAGACCTCCATGCTGAGAGCTGGGGGGGATGGAAAAAGAAGAGGAGCTACAGTGTTTCTGGAGAGCACATCAGCATGGCTGATACYCCTGGACACCCCACACCCCATGTGGCCTCCTGTGAAGCATCCCGTGGCCTGCTGAGCCTCAAACACTGGCCATGAGCAACGCAGGACAGACTGCATCTGCCCCGTGGCTAGAGGACATCAGYTGTCAGTGCTCTTTGGAAGGCATCTTGCAAAGAAAAGGGGAATCCTTGACTTATTTTCCYCTCTCAGAGACCTGGCTCTTGCCGAGCATGCAACCTTTATAGAGATTCCAAGCATCAGCAGAAAGCTAACTCCTGGAGCTTGCCCACTGCTTCTCACGCTAATTTGTGGCAGAAGATTACATTTGCTCTACATAAAAGCCTTTGCTTGTGCACAGCTGAATGATTATCCATTTTTAATGTGCTATGACAAGGACGACTGGGTCTTGAACCTTTCGGCCCTGCTGCAAGATCACTTTTAGCCTGCAGTGCAGTTTGAGTTTTCCTGCTGAGTGTGGCAGGAGACATACCAAGATTTCTTAGATGCCTCTTTTCTCTGAACAGAGGGACAGCTGCTGTTACGAGAGATGCCCAGAGCATCCTTTATGGATCAGCAGTAGTCATGCTGCATGCGGTGAGAGGAGGAAAGCTGATTTACTGCTGAGTCAGATGCATTTGTCTCACTCTGGCCTTGGGTCCTGTGATGATGTTGCTGTCACTAGCGGGATACGTTGTCTCTAGCACAAGAGCCTCCTGCCTCCCTCTGTGATCCCCTATAAACAAAAAGGAAAGAGATTTAGCAAGCAGGAAGCAAAGATAACAGCAAACTGCACTTACTTCTTGGGTCGCCAGCTGCTTGGGGCAGGTTTCTAGCCCAGCAGGTTTTCTCCCCAGGAGTGGCAACAGCGGTAGCCAGACCATGCTTTGCATTCCTTGTGGTCATCTTCTTGCAAGCCAGCAGACATTTGAACTCCACCAATATCAGATTTTGTGGTCACTTTGTAATGCAAGCGTAATTGTGYCCTTTTGTGGTTTTGTTTTCATTAATGTTGCACCCATTTTTAGAGTATGAAATARCCTACCTTCTCCATCTTCTAAAAATGAAGAGCATGTTTTGGCTCAGACAAATATCCTCAGAAGCCCAGGATGGAGATGTAGAGTCCTCTCCAGGTAAATTGCTCTCAGAAATTCCTCCTGCAGCCGTGTAATTCTGTGTATACACACACACACATGTAGAGCTTTGCTTTTATTTTTTACGATATGATGAGATTGGTCAGACTTGTTAAAAAAAAAAAAATCATCAGTCATCCATTCCCCAAAGTCCCCAATTCCTAGGAGCCTGCCAAGGAGAACTCTCAAACCAGAATATACCACACTTCTTGGTGACTTGACAAATCAGCCAGGTTTCTCATCAGGACTGAACAGATGGAGAAGCAGCCTGTCTGGGGAACTTCCCAGGTTGGTCCCCAGGTGTGTGAGCTCTTTGTCAAAGTGATTATTCCTATACCACTAAACGAGACACGGCTAGGCGCAGAACTCAGTGCTGGGACATTATCATCTGGACTACAGAATTGCTCTGAGTGCTGCACCATTTGCTCTCTGCGTGCTTTCTGGTAGTGGTAGCAGCTTAGCAGTGTCCCCAGGTCATCCCATGCCACCCATATTTAATCCCCCTGTACCCTGACACCCTTTCCCATTTCTCATTGTCTCCCATCATCAGCTGCATGTTCTGCCTACATTTCTTTTCCCAGCAGCYGTTTCCCCTCTTGGGAGGTCTTGAAGCTTTGGTGGAGGCTGGTCTAGCAGCAAGCCCTGATAGGTGAATAGTGAAAGATCCCTGGAACTGTTCTGATCTGGGTCAACCTGCACCTCCCAAACTTCTTTTTCAGGGTTTAGACTGGCCAAGGACTGCTCCAGCTAAGCAGGTTGGAAGGTGAGACCCTGCTCAGGGAGATCAGAGTTTAGTCCTGCCATGCTATTTAGCCTCTGGGCAAGAAGAACAACCTGTGACTCATTTTGGTTACCAGCATGGATGTAACCTGTATGAGTCAGAAACACAGCCCAAGATGTGGCCCATGCAGGTAAACAGACCTGCCTGGCTCACTGCTCCAAAACTACTGATGTCTGAGGTTAACAGGGAGCATGTTTTCATTGTGCTCACCTAAATCCTACAGCCAAAGTAAAAAAAAAAAAAGTCATAAATTAATGTGTATCCTTACAAACAGGGAAATCAGCAGAAAACTAGCACTTGGAACCATTGTAGGGAATCTCAACCATTTTGGAGGGGTGGGRGAATGAAGCATGTCTCATGCTGGATGTGTGGCATTGCCTTGTGCAGAGGAGGAAGGAAGCTTGATTCGTACTGAAGGGACCACCTTCTCATAGTTTTTGTCAGTGACATGACGCCCTTAAGGAAATCCGCGTCTTGCAGGCAGTCCTGTCTGACCCCATTAGCTTGGGAGGGAGATGAGTGTTTGGAATGGAAACTCTCATCCTGACTTTTTCATAGACCAATAAGACAGAGCACCAAGGTGCAAACAYCAGAGTGACTCACAGCAAGCTGAGCTGAAATAGAGATGATACGGAAGCATTAATAACAGCATCTTTGCAACGCGGCGTTTAGAAAACCAGCTGTAGTGATGGCAAAGCAGAGTAGAAAGCAGAGTGAGGGTAAAGAAGCTGGTTGTGGGCCTGACTGGAAAGCATAAATTCTCCCTCCTTCAATAAAGGGATTTATTTGCTGAGTAGGTGATAACATCAAACTGACACCCCTGGAGAGAGAGCATCCCAATTTAGGATAGCGTCACAAGTATGTTTTGCCAGTCACTATGAAGGTATTTACACGCATTTAATCCACGTAGTCAGCTGTTGTGAGARTCAAAGCTCTCATATTAGAGCTGGGTAAGGACCTTAAGTTTCAGGCTTCAGGGATTTGGACACAGATCTGCGACCAGAACCGTGGTACTTGCAACCATCAACTACCTACACCAAGAACAGAGCGGATTACAAAAGCTCAGATAGCTAATTGCAAACACCATCAGATAAAAATATTCCTACAGGATCCTGTTTTATCTCATTCTTTACTCTGGGAAGCTCCCTTTAACTTTATTTGTAGTTTGCTCCAGGACATATCGCTAAGGAAGACACACTCTGGTTGCCTTCATGGAGGTGAAAATATGGTTTTACTGAAAATCCCCTGTTTTGCTCCACACAAGTTCTGAGCACGTGAACTAAATCCCTTTCAGAGGAAACTAAGGAGGATGGCCCACTTCRAGCATGAAGGGGTGTGCTTTGTCCACCCTTCCCAATATATGTTGCGACACTGAACTGACTTGAGAGGTGTAAGCCAGCAAGTCACTCCCCGCTCCCCATGGCACGTACARCCTTATAAAGCAACAGCCCTACTACCCCTGTTAGATTTGGACAGGGGCCATGTTTATCGCCTTCTGGAGCCTGGGTAGCCCTTCACCTTCCCCCTGTCAGTGTCCAGGAGTGTTTCTATACCAAACACTCCAAGAATGTGAAGGCCAACTAATCTTCAGGCTGATCTTCCCAGGGAGGTTGAGGTGTGAGGACATCGCGGCTGCCGGGTAGCAGGTTCACACTCTAGCCCCCAAAGCTGTTAAGTCCTTGAGACCCTACCCAAAAATAAGCTCTGCAGCCTTTGTGGATTATGGTTCCCAGCATATGCACACCATAACTGAAATGCAAGACCTTCTCATGATGGAGCACAAGAGCATGGGTCAACAGCGGGGTSACAAACTGGGGCTTTATCCACCTGACCCGTGGACACCTGACAGGCTTCCCCTTGCACCATGCACTTCTGTTTTCATGGGGGACCACTTCTCTTCAGCCACACTAAGGCAGCCCAATGTCAGGCTCAGAATAGGATCAGAAACCTCACTTCACCCAGCTGAGCTTTTCTTTTTCTGTTTAACCACTAAAAGCTTACAGCAAAAAGAAGACGACCTCCCTGGAGTCTAGCAAGCCTCCATGTGAGAGAAGTTAYATGGTTTCTCTGCTGGCCTCTGTTGTCTTCTCAGTGGAGACAGTGGTATCACTCATTTAGCCCGGCTCTACTGCAAATGCTCTTACAAGGAGCTGCTTTTTTGCCAGGCACGCCACTCCTGGCAAAATAAATTCCACTATGGCTTGAATGGCAAAAAGCTTAGGCCTTAAAACAGGGCATTTTAATTGCAATTTTTCTTTCTTACCCTATACCAACAGCCAGCTGTGCAGTGTGCTCTGTTATACGGAAAGGAGAGAAACAGCTTGGCTCGTAACTAACAGGGGTAGCAGCACTGGGCTYGAATATTACAGGGTTTCAGAGGGGCTGTCCTCTGACAATGAGGAGAAAGACTTGAATCCAAGTACCCCAACACAGCCTTGAGTTTAAAATAAATAAAAATAATGAAAGGGGATATTATTTCCTGTGCACATTTTCTAGCCCACCTCACCTTCTCTTTTGACTTACTGTATCACCGTATTTTCTGAGACACTTTCTGGGAGGTGAATCCAACCGTTGGAGCCCTACATGCAGGAGCACATCCAGATTGTGGCCTCTGCACCTCCCCGCTGCCTGGAGAGGATAGTCAGGGCAGCCTTTTGTGCAGTGAAACCCTGAGGCTGGAGAGCCTGCCCAGCTAAATCCTGCAACATTTCTATAGGGATAAATGAATACTGGAGCACCAGCCATGCAGATAAGCAGTTATCTGTGCTGCGCACACATGGAGGCATCCGTTGTGGCCCTACACGCAACCCTGAGCTTCTTACAAGTCTGCATCACTGCTGATGCTATCGAGATGAACGTTGCCTATTGCAAGCAATTTATGCCAATATCATCACCACTGAGATACCGCTTAGCTTACCCCCTCACCCACCCACCACACYATTCAATAACTGCTCATACCAAAGCAAATCAAGGTTCTTGTATACTCCTACCCCCCACCTTGCTTCTCCCCATATTTTCTCAACTCCTCAAACTTTTGATGAGAAGCACTTCACAGAAGTGTGGTGAGGGAGAGAGGGCTGATCTCACCCCTAAGGTGCATAGCCATCCTCCCAGCTCCTCATGAGAAGCAAAAAGTACAATGGGTTCTGCCTCGAGCGTCTTCCCATTCGATAGCGAAGGCAATCCAAACAAATCCAGACAAATCTCGAAGTACCAGAACTGAGAGCATCTAATTTCCTTTGTTTCAGGCCAYGGAATTTATGGTCCCTGGTGGTTAACAAATTAATCGTTCCCCCTACAAATTGCAACAATTATAACATCTGCTCTCTCTGTGAAAATGTTCTGTCTTTCCTTAAGACCTGCGCTCTTTTATAACTTTTCCTGTTTGCTGAAGCCTCACAGTGAATATCTCCCCAGCTGCTTATTTTCACAAAACTCGTAGSAATTCACTTATCTTTGAGACTCCCACCCCTCCATTAAACCAGACTGAAACTGGCAGGGGGCAGAGACACAGGCCTATGGACATGGACCCTGTGAGCATGTAGCTTGTCTCAATGGAAAGCCAGACAGGTCCTCAGAGGCACCTGCCCTCCATTGAGAGCTGATATCACCATCAGTCTTCCTCTTCTGGGTAAGGGGGTCCCTTCTCCTACTGCACAAGGGAAACAGCTATCTTCACCCCATTTCAAGCATAGGCTTTAGAGAAGACCCTGCACATCTGCAGCACCTCAGCACAGCACCACTGAAGCACTTGTCACAGGTACAAACCTCCTCCTCCAATATCCAGAGCAACCCACCTTCAAAACACAGCCCTCTGCTTTGTCACAGGCTCAGGAGGACCTTCTTCTCTTCTGCTTCCCTCAAAGACCTTCCAGCAAACCTCACACCAACTCCAGACCCCACAACAAACCCAGCTAAGCCCCAGAGCATTCCTTCAATCCCCACTCCCATAATAAGAGAAAGGAGCTTGTTTAAAGCTGCCTAGCTCTTTTCCTTGCCTTGCTTGGCCTATGGGGTAAGGCAAACACAGGTGGAAGTGATGTCCACTCCTCTTTAAGGTTTAACATGGCTGTGACTGCAAGTTGTGGCCTGTGGTCTTCAACTCAGTAAAAAAAAGAATATTAAATTCCTTCAAGATCAACAAAACACCTTTCAGAAATAGTAGGTATGCCTTCCAAGCATTGCCATGCTCTGTTGTGAGAAAATGCAGCCCTTTGCACCAGTCTGYGAAGGAAAGCAGCCCCCAAGGTGCACGGGGGATTTATCCCTCCCCGCAGACCTTGCCCCACTCAGGTGCAAACTGGGAAACAGCTGCAGGATGGGGAACATCCTCCGTGATATAAAGGTGCAGAGCAGACATGGGGATCTGTAGGAGGCTGTAGGGCTTCTTGGGAGAGTATCTGCTCTAGAGCGCAAGGCATAAATGCAGGCTTTGCCTAACCTGAAGCTCTTCAGCTCAGATCACAGCATTTCCACGTCCGCTGGGAGCGGGTTCAGAGCAGTGCCTGCACTCACGCAGCAGGTCTGTAAATCCTGCAAAGAAAGGGTGTGAACAGATCTGCAGTGGGCATGTGGTTTTGTCTCAAAAAGGGCCTGTATAAAAGAGACAGCTTTGGGCTTAGTGTCAGCCTGGGCTGCCATTGCACAAATATTTTCTAAAAAACCAGCCCTGTATGGTGGTGTGAGCTTTTTCTCCTTCTCAGACATCACTAAGACAAACCATGCTCCTGTTTTCCTCCTAGTAGGACTTAGCTGGTCCTCAAAAAAGCCAAAAATTCCTTTGCACTCCAAGATGCCACCGAGGCCACCAAGGGCTGAATTGTCCTATGTTGCACTGGGCCCCATGACTCCAGGTTTGTATCCTCTGTAGAAATCCCTATCACCTGCACAGCTTGTCCCTGAACTAAAAATGAAAATTATTTTATTTGTGCTTTGTCTGCAGGTTTTGGAAGATTAAAAATTAAGACAAATGTGAGCAACTGGGACAGTCTATATAAAAAAAAAAAGGGTTGGAAACCTGGCTTCCCTAAGGGCAATTGCTGAATTCCCTTTGGCTTTAGAGTAACTGGGATTTCGCAGAAAACACAGATGTTTGAAAGTACGGGTACATAGCTCAAGTAACCTTTTAGCAGAGAATAGCATTTTAACTYCTTTTAGGAGCACTTTGCATGGTTTTATCCTAACTGTCTCAGTCTTTGGTCTTTTTCACTTAAAGCCCCATTTTTTTTTCCTAACATAGTTCTTAGAAAAACAGAAAGCTTGAAAATATGACCAGGACATACCCTTAAAGTTTTGGGGAAATAAAAATAAAGTAATAATAATAATTAAAAAAAAAAAAAACCACAAAATAAGAGACATTCYTTTTGAATGAGAATCTCACCTTTTTAAGCCACTCTGGAGATGTTTGGGCACTGGATGGTGGTTTCTGGGACTGTGCGGTATTCAATATGGTTATTTTCTAGGGGAAAAAGACCCCCTGATGCCCTGGCCTGGCAGGGACTCACTACCCAACGTAAAGCAGTGAGACCCCAGGGACAACAACCGCGGCAACGGTCTCAGAAACTTTACTGGGGCAAAAGCACGCGGGCCAGGAGCCGCTCAAAGTCCTGTTTGTCAGCTGGCTAAAATAGCTCGGGCAGAGGTGCTGACAAACCCATACTCGCACTGCAGCCCAACACCTCCAGCCCTCGYGGGGTTATCGGTGACGTTTGACTCCGAAGCATTTTTTTGCTCACTGCCAATAGCTATTCCCCTTAGACTATTTGCTTTCGCATGCTTTCCCTTTGACACGGCTGCTATTTCTTTGCAATATGTAAACACTCAGAAGGATTTCCATGTTTGTTCTTCACCCGGCACGGCCAGTCTTTCACAGCTCGCTGGGAGAATTGACATGAAGAAGCAGCCGTTTCGCAGGGGTTTGGTTTTTTTGATTTTTTTTTTTTTTTTTTTGGGTGCTGTGCTCCTGTCTGTTTTCTCTTGTTTTAAAACCAATTCTGCTCTTGTCTCAGCACCCTGGCACACAGCAGAAAAATGCATTGCTCTTGTCAGAAACACGACACTTACTGTCATCCTACATGGGCGTCCTTTAATACTAGAGCTCGGTGGAGGCTTCACGCTGCAAAGCATTTAGTTTTTATTTCTCCTCTTCCTACAGCAACTTCTGATGATCATAAAAATTCTCTTTAAATCTAAAGCAAGATGCTAATGTGTGGCTTTTTCTAAGAAAACTACCTGAGTCTGCCTGCGCTGCTGTAACTCTCTGAATGCAGGCTTGTTTCCAAAATGATCCTGGTATTTAGTAAGAGAATTTTCATTAAAAGTAAGAAGGAACTGAAACCATTAAAAAATCTCAAGATTAATCTGGAAATTGCAGGCCCTGACTCCGATGTCAAGGATTTCACACAGGCTTGATTTAATAGATCTGTGGTTTTGTAAAATCAACATAATTTGACTGATTTAAAAAAAAGACTATAAAAATTCACATTTACTGAGGAGCCAGTCTTCCAGGTTCTTCGCCAGGGCTGGAAAACAAGAAATCCCTTTGGCAAAATATTTTAAAAATTTCATCCTGAAAAATGGAAAATCTGAAAGCCTGTAGAAACTTCCCCAAGATCTGCATGAAAATAGGGAGAATCCTGTAACCCAAAGCAGCCCCTAGCACAGTGATGGGAATGCATGTATMAGAGTTAGGCGATTCTGGTAAAAATCTAGGCATGGAAATTTTCATAGTGGGGATTAAGACCCCGAGTTTCCTTCCCATGGGAATTTTGACCACAAATTCTAACCAGGAATTTCCTTAACTAGCCTGACATATCTCCACAGAGAGTTCTCATTTCAGCAAGCTGCTCCTTCCAACCAAAAAGATCATGCTGAAAATTTTTCAGACAGATTTATTCTATACACACGATTAGTCAGAAGTCATATTATTATATGACACATTTTAGCAAATGCTTATTTAAAAAAAGAGTCTTTTCCACAAGTCAGACTGCCCCAGGTTAATGTAAAACAGGATTATAAACTGATTTTATTAAACTAATTCAAAGGACTGAGTGGACTTTTTCATTGCAGTTTAAACCAGCTCAATTTTGTTCTGTTTTAATATGATTAGGAACCTGCCACATTTAAATAGAAATCAGAGCACTGAAACAGGGTAACCAAATTGGTGCTAGCCTGGGTGAAGATAAGGCTGATTCAATCAATGTCGATAACAGCTAAGGGTTGTCCCTGTCCCTTCTGAAGCTCCTTCCAGGATTAAGGCATGCATGCCTTGGGAAGGATGTTACTCTCTGCTTAGTACAAATTTTAACACATAACTAATATAATAATAACCAAAATGCAAATCAACATAATTAAACTGAAAAGACATCCATATTACCATTAAGAAAATCTCATATATATATATATATTTTAATCTCTAGGTGGAATCCCATGTTTCCAGTAAAACCCTTCCTCCTCCAGCTAATTCTACAGGGCAGGATGGGTTGAAATATTAATGCTGGGCTTATCCTATAAATTACTTTCTTTGAAGGGAAGTTTTCGGGTCTGCTTTAAATTCATCTGAAGTACCTAGAAATTCTCCATCGATTTCAACAAGCTTTGGCTCAAGCCTTTAATGCCTTGTAGTTAGCCTCACAATGCAAAATGAACTGGAGGGGTTTTCATTGACAAGCCTTCTAACAAAGGTCACCATGCATTTCCCAAACAAATATGCTGAAAAAAGTCACAGAAATAATAACATAAATGTTGATAAAATAACAAAACAAAACAAAAAAAGGCACAGGAAATATTTGTTATCCTTATTTATTTAATAAAGAAACATAATAAACTTGAATTTTTCCAGGTACAAACAGCTTAATATGTCCTATGATATTGGCTGATATTTTCCTTGCTCTTTTCGTAGYTTGAGTGATTCTTGTGGTAGCCTTTATTGAACAAATCAACAGAAAAAATGGTAGCTCTCACCATGCTTATAGACAGTGTGGGCCAACTATTGAGCTAGTGTCTTTAACTGAATCACTGCACTGGGAGGTTGTATCATTGCTAGATTCGGATCGGCATTTTTAATAATAAAGATCTGCAAGTGACGTTATTTGAAGTGTTTGCGGGGAGGTCTGCATACCATACAAAGATACCATTCCCTTTTCAGCTCTGAAGAAATGTGCCACCAAACAATAGAAAACCCAACAGAAAACCAACCTTCCAGTTACAAAGGTTTTGAAAGTAATTTACAATTCAGTTTTAGAAAGTTGCACTGTAAACATCTATAGTTAAGACCCTCTTTCAGGTTTTTTTTGCATTATGATTTTTTTTTACCAGTTTTGGGTAGAAGACAGAACCATTTGTGATTGCATCAGTACTATAGGGTCTCACAGCAATGACAATAGAATGTTCAATGCAAGGGTRAAATGACCAGAGGAAGAGCTCTTCTCTAATATAATCAGTGACCAGCTAATTGTCCCATTACATCCTATTCATTACTGGGCTTAACTCTTAATAACAATATCAGTTGAATATTTTCTAATATAAGTTGCAAATAATTTAAATATTTTTAAAACAGTATGACCAACACTGCACTACTGAGTGCAGGCTGACTTTTTCCTTGGGTTTTGAACAGTTTACATTGTATGTGAAAAAATCACATAAGAAATGCTCCTTTTTATTAGTATTTTTCCCTCATTTTTTATTCTAAAGCTTTGAAAGGAAAATAATTTTACCAGTTGTCAGCCAATAAATGCTTGTTCAGCAAGTAATGAATGTACTATTTTCTAATTAAACAGTTTCATTATAGGCAGCAGCTCGTTGCTAATGATCAATAAATCCCATTGAGAAGAAAACATTATAATCAATAAGTTGTGTCCTCTGAGCGTCAGCCACTCCATAAACTCACAAGATACATGTATATGTATAGATATACGTATGTGTGTATATATATATATATGCATATAAATATAAAAATCGCATACTCTTTCTGGGTGATATGTACAGTCAGAATAACATTACAGCATAAATACACAGGGAATCTGCATAAAGTTTCTCTAAATTGAGAAGCTTTGAGCAATTTTGGTTTTTTTGGGGGGGGTTGAGGGAGGGGAGGGAGGAAAGAATAAAGAGTGTTTTCACTTTAAGGAACGAAGAGTAGTTCCCTTAAGTTAGAATCTAATTACATACAAGATTTAAAGGCAACAAAATCCCCCGAGGAACAGCCCTATGTTATACACCATAGACATGGGGTTAAAAGGGCAAGAGAGCATGATTATAATAATACTTATATAGTACGTTTCATTCCCTTATAGCACTTTGCAAGCAGAAAGTCTTACAACACCCCTGTGAGGTAGGTAAGTATTATTATCCCCATTTTACAGATGGGTAAACTGAGGCACAGATAGGTTAAATTATTTGCCTAAAAATCATGTAGTAAGAATCAGGAATAGACCCCAGGAATCCTGATGGCAAATCCTCTGAATTAAATGATAGACCACTCTCAAGTGAATGCCTGAGACACCTCTCAATGAATGGAGAGAATATATTAGCCCATATTTACACAGATACATCGTCATCCTTTTGACATGTTGTTTAACATATTCTGACTTGTTTAGAGGACAGATAAGAATGGCCATAGATAAATGTGACTGTAACATGTTGCTTTAATTCTTGTTGCCAACCCCATGTGGATTTTGACTCCTTTACAACCTGGGATGTAACTAAATGTCAATGACAATACACCTTAAATACATTCTTGATATCTTTGCTTCTCCAAGGTGAAAAGCACAATTACTCTTCCTTAAAGTGCAGTGGCTCATTACAAAAATMTCAAGATTTTCCATGAAGTCCAATCAAACCCAAGTATAATCAGTYTGAAGGTGAAAAAGAACTTGTCTGTAATGATGGACTTGTCTCTATATTCCATAAACACTTTCTCACATTCTATCGAGGCTGAAAGTTTAATAATAAATAATAATCTGTTAGCACGTAAAACCTCTAATACTTTTCTACAGCCACACATTCACCCTGTTGTCATTTCTTTGGCCTGAAGCTGATGGAATAATTTATCAACTGTAAATATTACTTTGCCTAAGGAATGAGGATATATATATTTTCTAGTAGATTCTTTTTATTGGTTCCTGTATTTCTTGTCCTTCCCCAGTAATCTAACTGTTCCATCTGAGAAAATGAAAGGTGGACACTGAGTAGAAAGGATTCAAAACCTCAAAATTCACATACAGATCCAGAGGCAATTCCCCTCCCACCTTCTTGATCACACTGTCGGCAGCCGTTCTGCACGGTCCGATTGGCGTTGTTTTTATTATTATTATTATTATTATTAGTAGTAGTAGTAGTAGTAGTATTTTTGGAGTAATATTGATGCACAGAGTTTCCAATAAGGCTGCTTAGCTCAGTGTTCCTGGGGAAAACGTAATTTATCCCACTACCTTAAGAGAAACTTTGCCAGTGTAGATGGTGCACTACACACAAACGTGATGCGCTACTTCTATGGTGAGTTTGATTGCAGTATTCAAAGCAGATTCTTGAAACATACTAAAAAATTAGTGCTTTTATTAACAGTTTTACAAACAGAATCCATTACTGTCTAGTTTCCTGAAGGATAGAACAAGCCATTTCTCTCATTATTTTGACATCATTTCTTTCTCTGTTTTTTTGTATTTCTGTTGATGAGCAGTTGCAAGTCCCAAGAAGGAGGGCTTAGTGTAATAAACAGTTAAAATGTTGCTAATTTGATAGTTTACTTTGCAACATCTTTCCTCTTGAAACGATGGGGAACCCRCAAGTTCCTATTACCTTGACTCAGAGTTCATGAAGAGTGTAAGGATCATTAATCTCCATGGAAAAAGAGAATTTTTTTTTTAAGTAAAAAAATATCAAATATAATAAATTTATGAAAGACCATTCACAACATATACAGTAAGTGTTACATTTTGCTACAGCAGCTGTGATATTTTTTTTTTCTTTTTAGAATGCAAGGTCATACATTGCCATAAGTAAACACACTAATATGAGTAAGACCTTAAATGAATGTATACAGCCAGGCTTTATCTGTGGATAGATATACACTGTGTTTACTGTTTTACAGTCTAGCATATTCTTATTCACACCATTGATATAACAGCTATGACCCTGCAAAGATTCTTCCTGTGCATATATAAATATAAATATTGAGCCAAGTCAAAAAGAGCAGGGTCAAAGGTTATATGACTTATTAGACTCCYGTAGTTAAGGGTAAAAACTCCATTGTTTCTTTTGCAACTAATTTTTAATAAGAAGGCTGCTTCAATCATTGTGTAGTTACAGCATTACATTCTGTAAACAATATTTTAAAGCGTTCTAAACAAACATTTAAACAATTGATTCTTTATCCTTGTCTGGCGAGAGAAGACAATCTATAGCCTCATCACTTTTGCTCGAGTCCGTTATCTTCAGCTGGAGATTATCACTCGTACCTCTGGTGACGCTGTCGTAGGATGGAGGGAAAGATGTGGAGGACAGAGTTTCTGATTTGTCTATTGGCCTGCCGTAGTTTTCGTTCATCATGAACGCAATAAGACCCTCCTTCTCGGGTGCATCGTCCTCGAGGATGCTACCATCAAAAGTTCTGTGCCGGTACAAGTAAGATGCCTGCTTCATGGAGCGCCGAAACAAATGTCTCCTGTAGGCCCGCTGGATGATGATGGCGGAGACCTCTTCTTGTTTCCGTCTGAGAGTTGTTGTAATCGGTTCGTAAGAGATCTTAGACGGATTCGCTGCCATGAACTTTTCTTCCATCTGTATTTTAAGGGCATCCATCTCTCCGGATTCTCCTAGCACCCTTTTTGTAAAAGCAAACAAAATATCCAAGCAATGGATCCTATCTCCACTGACCATGGGCAGGTCCATTGCTATGAGTTTGATTTTGTTTGGTTTCGCTATGCGCAAAGGTTCTGACAGTGCGTCTGCAAAGTCTGAAAGTGCAGAATACTCAATAAACTGAGTGGCTTCAGGGTCAAACTTCTCCCAGATTTCATAGAACATATCAAAATCATCCTCGCTTAGAGGCTCTGTACTTTCCTCAGTGGCTACACTGAAGTTCTCTAAAATAATAGCTATATACATGTTTACAACTATGAGAAATGATATAATGATATAAGTAACAAAGAATAAAATCCCTACGGCAGGGCTTCCACAGTCTCCCTTTGAACCATTTGCATTCAGAAGGTTTGGGTCACAATATGGTGGTCCAGTGTTTAAAATAGGGTTGAGAAGACCATCCCAGCCAGCTGATGTTGTGATTTGGAAGAGACAGAGCATGCTGTTAGCAAAAGTTTGGAAATTGAACATGTCATCAATCCCATGCTCCTTTTTAACATAGGCAAAGTTAGCCATGCCAAAAATGGCATAAATGAACATGACCAGAAAAAGCAAGAGGCCAATGTTGAACAGAGCAGGTAGGGACATCATTAAGGCAAACAGGAGAGTTCGAATTCCTTTGGCTCCCCGGATGAGTCTTAGGATCCGGCCAATACGAGCCAAGCGAATGACTCTGAAGAGTGTGGGAGAGAAGAAATATTTCTGGATGATGTCAGAAAGTACAGTGCCTTGAAAAGAAAAGAGACAAATGGCAAGTTAGTACATGGGAAATAATCCCAGGCTTCCCTTCAAAACAATCAGTCAGGATTATGGACAAAATCAATGAAAAGTTCCCCAAACTGAAGACCTATGATAAAGGGAATGGCATTGTTGTTAGTGTTTTCATGCCCATTTAATCCATGCAAACTTTTGAGACTATGAGCAAAGGTGTCAATGGTAGCCGTAGTTTTATTAAGGAAAAGCCGGTCTATTGGGAATGAGAAACCAGGACCAATTCAGATGGGACATACCTATCTGCAGCTTTTGGTCATGACTTTTGGTCATGACTTTTGGTCACCTGAGCCATTTATCCTGAGTGTAGCTGGTCAGAATTTTTCTGATTTGACAATGTTTTTGTCTATAAAGTGTTTGTGAATCAGCACTGAAAAGCTGGCGAGATGGACCTGTTTTCTGAGCCACCATCAGAACAATGCAGGTTGCTACCGAAAATCTGCTGGGTTGTTTGTTTGCTTATTAATTTTTCCAGTTTCCCTGATGGGCTGGGAGGGAACTAAGGGCTAAGGTTGTACTAGCAAGGAAATGAGCTTGCATCCCTGTAGCTAAACTTTTCCTGCAGAAACAGAGCGGCTTGATCCAGATTGTCTAATGCCAACAGTCCCTCGGCTGCACTGAGCCATGCTGAGCTCATGTCTCCCAGCCCAGCCTGGGAGAGGGCTCACTGGCACGACCCAAGTCCTCTGACACTGAAATGACCTGGTTGATCAGAGGGCACCACTATGACCAACATGACAGCTCTGGTTAAACAGCTGCTGTGGGCATATCCTGAGCATCCAGCAACAAGGCTGTGATAACAGCTGTATGGTAGTGATGTTACCTGGGTGACCCAAATCTCTGAAATCCAGGTGGTCTTGGCTGATCCAAGGCCCCCAAAAGGCTGATCCAAGGCTGCTCTCTGGGCACTAGGGATCTCCTGCATTGGGACCTTGCAGGCTCCCTGGTCCACCAGACTTTAGAGCAACAGAAGCATCAGTCAATGAGAAGATGGCTCTGTTTTCCTAACATGACAGTTTTTCATTCACCTATTCCCTCCTTGAAAATGGAAACTATATTGGAAAAGCCAAATTTCTGAGTTCATTCTGCTCACTGGATCAGTTGATCATCTTCCAGTTGCTACTTTCTTTCCAACTTCAATGAAAACTCTTTTGGCAGGATTTCAGATTCACATTTGACCTGCACTTCTATAGCACCTAACATATGATCTATGGTTGGGGCTGCAGGACAGCAAAAGGCACAAATTAACAATTTGTCCCTTGGGTAGATGAGGATTCGGAGCTCCAGAGACAACAGGGCTGAGAACAGCCAGACTCACTGCACCTGCCCAAATCTGCCTTGAAGGGCTATTTCACACTGATGAAATAAAAAGTAAATAGCAAAACAATAGCAGTCTCATGTGCCCTTTTCATGTGGCTTTTTTACTTCTCTGTCTTTGGCTGTTATGCAGAACTGGGGTTCAGTGCATGTTTTATCACCACGAACCATTAAGTGTACGTTGAAACCAATACTGTGGTGTGAGAAACCTCACAATTTCGCTGATCACAGAAGTTATTGTTAGGCAGTATTATGTTGTATTATTTAAATATTAAAAGAAATATGCTTAGGATCTAATTCTCTGAGTTGAAAGTGTATTTTATTGCATGAAGCCTTCAACTTTGTCTGATTAAATTTATGCCTGTCTTTTTAACTTTAGAGTTTGGGTGAAAATCCAGATTCACCTACCTACGATAGACAGAATCACGACGACAAAGTCAAATATGTTCCAGCCATTGGTAAAGTAGTAGTGTCGCAGAGCCARCATTTTGATGATGCATTCCCCAGTGAAGATGGCAACAAAAAGCATGTTGATTTTATGGAGGATGTTCACTTTTTCTTGACTTTGGTCATCTGTTTCCACCATCATGGTAACCATGTTAAGGCAGATGAGAATCATGATGGAGACATCAAAGGCTTGTTTTGAGACAACRTCAAAAATAAAACCTTGGTATTTGTTCTGGAGGAAAAGAGAAGATTTAGTTAAGATTTAGGAAATYTGAACTGTGTCAAAATGATGACGTCATTGTCTCCTGATTGATCAGAAAATAGAGAAAAATAGAGAATATACTGCTTCTGATTAGAACTTCATAAACTTAAAGATGATGATGAATGGTTGGATGATAGAGTTTTCAAACCCATTTAATCCTAATGCTTCTTGAAACTACTGAAAAAGGACCTTGGACTGGGGCCATGAATTCATTCAATGCAGGCATGTGGCCACTGCCATGRCTGTGTATGTAAATTGGACTTTTAGTCAATATTGCAGTACAATGGGGATTTTTGTACCACACAGGTCACTGGACTTGCAAATACTGTCCAAAATCAAAACATGTAAATACTAAGTGGCTTTCATCTGGAAGCAATCACTCTTCCTACACTGGGAAGTTGAATTGCATTCATTCTATTAAATAAATATTCAGCTATTACACATAGCTCAACTGAATTATGCCATTCTTACCAGTGGCCTTGGGATTGGCTTTTGAGGTTTCTTAGATCCCAACTTTTTCATTGCATTATAATACTTTTTCTGTTCTTCTGTCATAAAGATATCCTGGCCACCTAAGTATAGAGTGAGAACAAAGCTATTACTTTTGATGAAAAGAGGTCCACTGCCTCCATCCAAAGTTCAGGCTGCATCCTTTTCTATTTTCTTATTTCCCTTTTTATGTAGCTTTCATCAAAATATCTAAGAAGGGCTTCATGAGATGCAGTGCTGGGAGCTGCTTATCRCATGGAGGCAAAGGGCAGGAGACATGGAGCGTTGCAGGCAACCAAGGAGGAGCAAGACTCAGATTCTGTCTGCACTCCAGGTAGGTCCAGGGCAAGACAGGAAAATAGAAGAATCTCAGCCCTTTGTTTAGAGCCTACAAAGCAGCGAGAAACACAGTCCTCGGGCCAGGTGGCTCCTCCTTGACCCTGGCTGCACCTTGGGGCAGGGAGGCGGTGGGTTGAGGAGAACAGGTTGCACTGCTCTGAGGGACGGTGGTGTTTGGGCATGTGGACACCAGGGCAGTCTGTGCCCCTGCGGCAGAGTYTGTGCCAGAGATCCCCGTTTGCATGGAGCTGCTTCACTGCTTTCTGTGGGGAATATAATCCCCCAGCCTATATTTTCAGGACGCTCATCCTATGGGGACATTAGGGACTGTTACAACTGTGCTTTTGTAAAAATTCTGCAAGGTGGTTTCTGCGGCTGTTCTGTCAATGCTAATCTCAAGGCTAATGTGGCAAAGCCACTGCTCATAAATCTATCCCTTGCCCTGGCCTCTGCAGCAATCACAAGGTGATGTGTAGCATATGCACTACTTATCTTTTTCTTTTGTTGGTTAAAATTGTCAATGATGACACCAATGAAGAGGTTCAATGTGAAGAAAGATCCGAAGATGATGAAAATCACAAAGTACAGGTACATGTATAAATTACATTCCCATTCAGGCTGCTCCTCACACTGCAAARGGAAAAGGGAAAATGTGAAAATGACATAATCTCTGCACATATCAAAATATTAATGTAGTTAAAAGAAAACTGTCCATCGGCAATAAAGATTATGAAACAGGAAAAACAGTATAACTCCCACTAGCAGAGTCAGTGCTCCATGGTCTCTAGTTGAAGTTTACTACTGGCATCTGCAATGCCATGGTCATTTCAGCTATATTTCACAACACTGTCACAGAGATCACACTGCTTCAAAAAGAGCAACTTCAGAATAAACCCTATAAAATGTTCCCAGTCTGAACCCAGAAGGGGAAAAGAATCAATTTTTTGATTATCCCTAATCTTATATGAACTAATGGTACTTATAAAAAGCGAAAGTATGATCACAGTATAATTAAATGCTACTGAAAAACACTGTATTTAAAAGTACAATTTTTCTTTTATGAAGGGTGGAAATGAATAAGATCTCTTGCTGAAGAACTGAGCAATGCAGTCCAATAGCCTCAAATCACATTGCCACATTTGGCAAAAATGGTTAGATTTGCCCCACCAGCTCCAGGTATCTAACCAAGATGCCAGAAGCTCACATTTCCCTAAATGCTGTATTTTCTCTTGTGTAACCCATGTGTTTCATTCAGTAGCAGGGAGGATGCACACACGTGTACATGCAGTACAAGAAWAAATCAACATCATGAGTTATGTTATGCAAAGGTACTTCTCTGCTCCTGTGATGCCATGAGTTTTTTCCCAYCCCTTATTTCTCCATTTAGGGCTCGACTCCCTGTTACTCAATTCAGCCTGTCAAATTCTCAATACCAGGAAGCTACCTCAAAAATTAAATTAGCATTTAATTAAGTGTAATCTTGTTCCTTTAATATTATCAAAAAAGGGAAAGAGGACAACATCTCCTTCAACAAACCGCATGTGATGTCAGCATCTCCTTCAATAAAAAATAAACAAACCGCACGTGATGTCAACACTGAAAAGCTGGACAGAGGGACCTGGACAAGCTTGAGAAGTGGGCCCATGTGAACCTCATGAGGTTCAACAAGGCCAAGGGCAAGGTCCTGCACCTGGGTCAGGGCAACCCCCGGTATCAATACAGGCTGGGGGATGAAGGGATTGGGAGCAGCYCTGCCGAGAAGGACTTGGGGGTACTGCCAGAGGAAAAGCTGGACATGAGCTGACAATGTGCGCTCGCAGCCCAGAAGGCCAACCGTATCCTGGGCTGCATCAAAAGAAGCCTGGCCAGCAGGTCGAGGGAGGTGATTCTGCCCCTCTGCTCTGCTCTGGTGAGACCCCACCTGCAGTRCTGYGTCYAGYTCTGGRGYCCTCAGCACAAGACAGACATGGACCTGTTGGAGCGGGTCCAGAGGAGGGCCACAAAAATGATCAGGGGGATGGAACGCCTCTCCTATGAAGAAAGGCTGAGAGGGTCGGGGTTATTCAGCCTGGAGAAGAGAAGCCTTCCGGGAGACCTTATTGCAGCCTTTCAGTACTTAAAGGGGGCTTTATAAGAAAGATGGGGACAAACTTTTTAGCAGGGCTTGTTGTGACAGAACAAGGGGGAATGGTTTTAAACTAAAAGAGGGCAGATTCAGACTAGATATAAGGAAGAAATATTTTACAACGAGGGTGGTGAAACACTGGCACAGGTTGCCCAGAGAGGTGGTAGATGCCCCATCCCTGGAAACATTCAAGGTCAGGTTGGACGGGGCTCTGAGCAACCTGATCTAGTTGAAGATGTCCCTGCCCACTGCAGGGGGGTTGGACTAGATGGCCTTTAAAGGTCCCTTCCAACCCAAACTATTCTATGATTCTATGATGTAGCAAGTGAATTTTTTTTTTTATTTTTTTTTTTTTGTTAGGAAACCTGAAAGCTGAATGGGATGTAAGTAGGAACTGTTTGCTAGCCCAGTGCAGTTACCAGCACCCAGAGCTCCAGCATGTCTTAATCCAGCCTCTTTCCCTGCCTGGAGCTCTCCACCCTCCTGGAGTGGAGCTGCTGGTTGAAGAGAAGAAACTTGCTCAATGGGAAGATATAGGGAAGGTGGAGTGTGTGGGTTACGGGGGAATGGAATTTAAACCCAACGCTTTTAAAGAGATTCTATTATCAAAAGTTAGATCTGTGGAAAATATGGCAGTCAACGGGGAGAATGGAAGAAACAGAGAGGGCAATTTTGGTTTTTGGTAGACTCAATCTCACCCTGGAGGTGCCTCTCTGTGCTGGGAGTTTTGCTGTATGAATAGATAAATCAGTTGTGTAGAACTGAGGGCTGCATTTGTTTTAATCTCAGGGTCGTGATGCTTCAGTACCAGCTGCAAAAAATTAAGGTCTGCAAATGTCTCAACCAGAGTAAGACAGGGACTGGCAACCTGCATGTATTTTTTGTTGTTGTTATTAAATACCATGAATGCTGCAAAAGTAAATGGAAAAGGAAATGATTCATTTTCTTGTAGTGACCTACCTCTCGTGAATCCACTGCTGCATACATAATATCCATCCAACCTTTAAATGTGGCCTGAAAAAAMCCCACAAAATACATAATTAAGCATATTAAATAAGCATATCTTGAAATGATATCGTCTCTGTGATGAGTTTTCAAAATACAGTATTGAGCATGTTCTTCACAGTTAATGAATTGCTTCTCCCTTAAAGCAATATGTATCCATGAGTTTATGTTYGTTTAGAGATTTAAAATTATTCCAGAATGGTTTTATCCTAGATTCTCTCATTTGTGTTTTCTGATTTTCTGCAGTTGTAGGGATAAAACAGAGGTTTTWAAAAGAGATTTTAAAAAGGAGAGAAAACATGGCAATTAAATCTTTAGAAGTTTTGACCTTAAGAACTCCAAGTAATGAAGAGATACGGCTACACAGGACAACTCAGAGTGCTGCCCTGCCCAAGTCTCGGACCAGGTGAGAGGGATCCCATCCGGATTGCTTGTTCAGACTGATGGGCAGTGACTACGTTGTAGGATCCCACTGAAGCTTGGATTCTGCCCTCTTTTAAAACGGGGTAAATCAAGGCAATGTCAAAGGGACTCAGCCCAGGGAGTTGCATAAATTGCAGCTGACTTAAAAGGAGCAAAGGCAATCATCACCTGCTGTGAGCCTGGCCCTGGAAACTCAATCTGCTTTGCTGTTCAGATTTTATTTTTTTTTAAATCAGGGTTTTTAATTTTTTTTTTCTTTAATTGTTTAAACAAGGAGGGATTCCACAGAAGTCAGCGTCTCTTACTGGAACCTGCAGTGGAGAAAGGGCAGTGCCAACACTCCTAGGAGAAACATGTAGAAGTGATTTTTACTGTTCTGTAGCAAAACCATGACTCTCTGTGCTCAAGATATGCCTCTCGTTAGACACAGCCTGATGATGAACACACCTGGCTTTAGGTCTGTCTCTGGCCTAARCCACATTGCCTTTATATTAGTTCTCTGGGGTTGTTTCTCATTTGATTTCTGACCCATTTAGACTTACCCTGCATTTAAAATCAGTGTGAGCAGATAATGAGGCATTTTTAAATTTGTTGTTTTAATCAGATTTACACTAGCATGCATGAAAGACCCAAGCCCAATATTTTTTCAAATCCTACTGACACTTAGGGTGAATTTTCTCCATGATGTGCAGGCACGCAATTCCAGATAATGCTAATAGGAATTTGGCCAGTGGTTTCCAGGAGAAGCCCAGGCATTTGTGTTGAGCTAGGTACATCCAGTGGTTTCAGAAATGTTCCGTTATACATTCTCTATTATTAAATTAAATTCTGGAGCTAACACTGCCTTCCCATTTCCCTCTGAAGGCTACTGAGCCAAAGGAAAATGTTGTACAAGAGGTCAACCGTATTTCTCATGAAAGTATATATAAAATAATGTTTGAAAGGTTGCATTCATTTTTATCTACTGGTTGAAAGACATTAAACCCCCCAAACCAGAACCCTTTGGAAAATCTATTCCATGGTACTGTGTGTTAAAAAAACCTTCAGATGCAAAGTGTTTATAGGAATGATCAGCAGTTTTATTGAAACAAGTAATTATTTGAACCTGTCATGCTGATCCTCCTTAACTGTTCTAATATTTTCCTTTTTTGTGGTTCTGTTTCTAATCTGATGAAAGATTTTCTGGTGTCATTACAGTCACTTGCAGCTTCCAGCTCAAAGTGCCATTCAGGAAGGGTGGACGGCAAGAAATCCTTTTCCGTGTGGCACGAAACGATATGATTTTAGCCTGTACTTTTCTCCCACTTGGGAGGAAATCTTTTCTCTTGAATAGCTATTTTACCCCTCAATGGGTACCACAGACATGAGAGACTACTGCAAAGCACAGCGGTTTATAGAGATAACAGATGATGAAGTGATCTGACAAAAATAAATATTAAGAGAATGAAGTACTGTGATTTTCTGTTTTTCCCAGTTGTCCAGAAGTAAGAGAATTAAAAATGCACGGGGCTTCTGGAAAGCTTCCCTAGACACTTCATCTGCAGAGGGTAAAAGATACTGAGAATGAAAGAAATATAACACTGGGGAAWGAAATTATTTATCTGGAATTAGTAACCACTTACACTCTGGATAAGGAAGTGACAAAATCTTCATGGGAGTGTTTGTGATATTATCCTGCCTGGAAGCTATCCAGAGAAACACCATTTTCTACTGAAACTGTCATGTGATGAGATTATCCACCGATAAACTCATCTTGGGATGGGATTACATTTTGTTATTTGACTGGTGGTTAGAGCTGCAATGCAGTAAATTAGTGGGGAGGAGGATAGGTAGGATGGTAGTAGCTGCCCTCAAACCATTTATTGTATAACCAAATGGTGCCTCAAAATAAAAGAAGCCTTTAAATCTGTGAGGGGGATTTTTTTTTTCTAGAAAAGCACTGCAACACTGCAATAAAAATGGCTGCTTATGATGGCAGAAATACTGGTCTTTGCATTTCTGAAATGCTTCTTTAAGCATTACTATTGGTGAGAGAAACTCCTGAAAGATAAAACAGAGCCAMCAACAGTACAACCAAACTACACATATTTAAGTTGGCTATGCTAACTCCACTAYCTGCTGGTTTTTCTGTTGAATTTGACAGTTTGTTCGATTTCATGGTAGCAGCAATTTTATACTGAACATTCTTTTTACATTTATTTTGCATTAAGATGATTCTCTGGGGAGGGCACCACCAAGCATTGGACACCAGAACACCCCAGACGTCTGCACTGAGCTGGKCTATGTGGGCTCCAAGGGTGCTGCCTCTGCTCCCCTTTCCACCAACAATTCCTCATGGAAATACTGCTTGTTCCTGGTCTTTGGACACATGGAGAAATCTACCCTGGTGCACCAATTTATGGTTTGTTCAGAAGCACAGATTTTTTGCACATTTTGCATCCACAGTGAAAGTAAAGTGTAGCATTACGGTTTACAAAAGTGCAAGAGATCATGTAACTCAGTAACTTTAGACACACCCCGCTGCCTCATGACCATTTTGTAGCTGATTTATGAGCACAGTCATGACCTCAAACCTGGCATGAAGGGTCGATTTAACTCTACAGCTGCTGATTGCTGTATTGGTCTAGGAGCCCTTCTGTTATTTTCCCATTCTTTATCTGGAGTCCCAGAGTGACGAAGAGTTGTAGGACATATTAGATGTAAGTCTATTCCTGTCTAAGGAGAACTTTTCCAAGCAAGCCAGATGCTGCATGAGAGACCACTTGTTTTTCTTGGTGCTCTTCAATARATTGCTGAAATTTCAAGATATGTTGCAAAAAAATACGTGGAGGTGATCATAACATGGAGAGAAGGATTCCATAAGGGAAATGCAAAACTCCTACTGGAAATTTAAGATATTTCTTTGTTCAGCTCAAATATGGATTTATAGAACATAGGTGCTGTGATCTGCAAAGCAATTTTGGGAATATAGAAAAAGCATTACTGAAGCACTGGGTTGTAGCAATAGTTTTTTCCTAACAGATTAGGGAGTTAAGGGTATTAAATCCCCAGAAGAGTGAATCATCCTTCTTGCAAATTAAAAAGTCTTGATAATAAAGATCTTTTCCTCCCCATGAATGAGGCATTTCTCTTGCTTCTGGAGTGAGCAGAGACTATCTCCTATTTTTTAACCTGTTTGTTAGTTGGAGAAGCTTGAAACTTGACTCAACACTTCACATGAATATTTTCTCAGACTCATTAATTCAAAGTGGCATCTTCAGAACAACATGATGGATCCTAAACAAGGTAGGAAAAGAGCAAAGGATATTTGGGGAAAGTTTCATGCAGTTCTCAACTACATTGTCARAAAGTTTGCCTCTGGATAGTAGTAAGCCTTAAAGTTTCCATAGGAGGAACTTCTAATTTCTTTCAAGGATGCTGTAGAAGTGAAGACAGAACATTAGGCAAACAGATTTGTTTTACATATTTCCTTTTGGATTTGCAGACACATTCAGGCATCCAAAGGTAACTTCAGAGTCATTTAAAAGGTGTGTTGCAGTAGCTGAAAATGTCAACAGTCAAAAGACAAATCCCACTTAAAAGCTCATATTTTGGATCCTGRAGGTTTGTAACCAAAATGCTTATCKCACCATTGCTATGCACTGTCTCAGCATGCACAAAGATGCATCGATGTGTCTGTATCTTTAGGAGAGCTGAGCTGTTAACTGATCCCCCGCAGTTCCTATGGTAGTTTGCTCACGAAATGCGACTCCATATGGAGGATATTTGGCAAGAAGCACCTGTAATCGACACTCCTCGGCTGGAGTCTGGCAAAAGATATCCAGATGTTTGGTCCCCTTCCCTGTGGGTGTCATCTTTACACTTTATTGCTTAAGATTGTCATTAGCAGCAGACATAAGAGCTCCAGGTGCAGGATGAAAGTTAAAATCAATCCCCTAATGGCATSTGGCTCCTGCCCTTCCTTCTGGAAGAAGGAGCCAGCATCTGCCATAGAAGCTGAGCAATGTTTTAGGCCTCCCTCATTTCCTGCCATAATCAGTTTGTCCAGCCTGCACAGRCTGCACATTTATGGCACTTCTTTTGTACTTCTACAACTGGAAAACCTACTTCTCTGCTACCCACTACAGGATCACAGTTTTGAAAGAAACCTGCAGGGTCATCAACTCCATTTTCATCTGGAAAACCGCAGTACTAGACTGTCCCTTCATAAATGTGCCAAGATCCACCTTATGACCAGTTGTGCTTTTGCTGCCATCACTGATCCCAACAGAAGGCAGTCCCACCCGCTGAATGCAGCCGGTATCACCAGTGTCAAGTGCTCAGGAACTGATACTGCAGAATGAAGAGACTGCTTCAGGATACTCCYTAGGCAATGCCAATTTATGAAAAGTTGCAGATTTTCAGAGAGCTGGAACATGAGTCTCATAAAAGACATGGTGAAGGAATAACTACCGCTCTGATGGAGTTTTTTCAGCAAACAAACTAGGCATCTGTTATGCAGTTATGGAGAAGATAAGAAGCTTCAGGTGAGGCATAATATTTTAAACCTGGAAATTTTTGCTCAGCTAGATTGGATGTTTAAATAAAAGAAAGCACTATAGAGAAYGGAAAATCTAATTAAAGACGTTCAAAGTGAATTAATCTACCCTGCATGGGTGAGCTGAATATCATAATTACATGCAAAAGATAAAGCTCTTGCTCTCAGCAAGTTCAGCGTTATGTCATGGAAAGTACCAAAAGTGGTTGTGCCCATTCTAACCTTTCTGCTTTCCATAGGGTATGAAAGCAAAGACTCGATGGACAGTGGTCAGAAGATCTCAAACTCAAGTGTATGTGTACCAGGAACAGAGTATATAAGGATAAGCATTTCTACAAGAAAGGAAAGCTACTTCATGGAGCTATTTCATGCATCTGTGACAGAGAAAAAGAGATCTGCGAGAAAGCAAATTTGCATCATGGGAAGGAGAAGGGCTGGCAGATCTGATGGAGGACCTGTGGGAGTCTCATGGCCTCTTGGAAGGGCAGGTGGGGGCCCGGAGCAGGACCCTACTGCATTACAAAGGGTGGATGTCTATATGTGACAACTGAATTGAGCTCCCAGCATGCAAGTTTTTATCCCAGAAGCAAGAAATGCCTCCCTGTCCAAGAACGTAGCGAGGGACTTGTTTCACTCTGCGTACATAAAATGCAACACAACAAACGGTCCTAGTGCGTATCCAGCCCTTGTCATCACTAGGCTTCAGAGCAAATGAGGAACACTGGAAATAAGTATCATTGCCACTGTTTCACATGAGGGCCCCATGGAATTGAAATGCAAAGCAATTTGTCTAAAATCACTCAGCAATCCAGCGGCAGAGCCTGGACAAGAAGATGGAGTCTCCTATGGCTCTATCCATTATGTTGTGCTGCATCACAACACAGTAAATCTCTGTGCATACMACCTGTTTATCCATGTTTTACATTTGCTGCTGAAAAAGGTTGTAAAAGTTGCTTACTTTATACATCAAATATTGCCATCATCTTTGAACCTCAACAGTCTCATCTCTGATATGCTCTCGCCACCTTTCCAGAGAGACCAGGCTGTATGGAGTTACAGCAATCTGATCACCACCACGTTTCATAGGTAGGTTCAGTCTGACTCATTATGTTTAGCAGGTGCAAATGAGGTGAGGAACCAGAATGAGWGGCACCAGTGTCCTTCTCGAACATCTCCATGGAAGGTGAGCACAGGACTGTAAATTAAGATTACTCCAACTTTATGCAGTAACTTCAGCTGAGTAACTGAAGGTACTGTAACTTCATTTTTTCCCAGCAGGGTATAGTGAAGTCCCAGGCAGTTCAGGAAGGCCAGTGCACTCTGTCTGCAAGAACAGCCCTTCCTGGACCATGACTTTTTGTTTCTGGAACTGAACTTTGCTCTGGATTACAATATTGACAAAATGGTCTTTAATACACCTCAATATTCCAACCACCTACCAGAGGACTACATTAGTGGTGCACCAGAAACTCAGATTAAAACCAGAAGCTGCCATAGATATCTCTAGGCCAAATTAATATGCCAAATATGACTCATTTACACTTGAGGAAAGGCATTCCCCTGRTAGGTAAGGCTGAAAAACCCAGAAAAGCATAGAGGTTAACCTGAACCTTTAAGCTGATGATTTCAATGGGAACAAGCAACATTTGCTCATTAGTTTAGTTTCTGGTGGTCACACTTACCACTTGTAGCAGAGCCAGGTACCCAGCACCAACGTTATCGAAGTTAACTTTAACTTTTGTCCAGTAAAACGTGCCTGACACATTATAGAGTATACAGTCACTCATGTTGTTAATAATTTTAGAGTCTAAAGGCATATCTCCTTCTGTCTTATTAATGCACTTCCCAAATTTCCCAGCAAACAGGTTCACTCCCATGATGCTAAAGATAAGCCAGAAGATGAGGCAGACGAGTAGAACATTCATGATGGAAGGGATGGCTCCCACGAGGGCATTGACCACCACCTTGGGTGAAACAGGAGAGATAAAACAGAATTAATGTCAACACTTACATAGACACTTTGCTAACAAGCTGTTGTGCACCCTTGATTAACTAGGCTGAACCCTCACATGGTGACAGGTGGATAACTACTAACACTACCTAAGGAGCCAGACCACCATTAAAGGCTTCACACACGATTATTTTTTTCCTTTTGTAATTGAAGAGCTAATCTGTTGGCATCCCACCCATGAGATGATGCTTTTTCAAGAGGAATCTTTTAATTCAGGAGCAATATGCGAAGTCATCATGATCTCTCAGATCCTACTGGATAATACACTTCAGTCAAACCATCTTTAATAATCATATGATTAATTGTCACAGTGTCTCAAAATAGACCAAAAAAGATTTCTGAAATCTTTTACTGAACTCAGGCCTCCATAGTCCTTGGGATGTGAACTCCAACTATGATAAATTTTGGTTATTTAAATAATAGCTGATTGAGACTAAGCCAGCTTCCCCTGTCTGATCAGTATGCATGATTAAAACAGTGAAACCATCCTAATTTAACAAAAAATGCATTATTTTTTCCTGTGACACGCTGTAAAGTTCCTACACAGCAACCCAGGCAGGGCTGTAAACCCCTGTGTAAAACCATATGTTTTCTGAGGGAAGCACACTATCACAAAATGTAGTTTTCCCCTTCCTATGTCAGCAAGGTTTCTCCATATTGACAGCTTTTGGAGATGCTGCCATTGCGCGGCCCAGGAAAAGCTGCCAGACAGCACTGCTGCAGACACCAGCCCCACTACATGAATTTGTCTCCATCTCTGTTGCATGATTTGGAGATTAAAATCTGGTAGGCAGACACTAAGCTCTTTGTCTTCTCCATCTACTTTTCTGAAACTGAGACAAGGTGATATTGATCCACAAAAATTAAATTTTATGCAATTGTGAAGGTGATTATGGAAAATGTCAGCTCTTGTTTTCTCTCGTATTAGTGTCCAATTTTCTGACAAACTAATATTGTAACATTCGTTTCCCCAAAATTTTTGCATTGCTGAGGAAGAAAAATACCCAGAAGAGTGAAACGGTTTTCATGCATGTATAGCAGCAGCTTAATCTACAATATACAATACAAAATTATGTAGATCTTTCAAAACCCAGATTTATATTTTGTGCATTTATGAATGAAGCTAATTTTCACACAGGAAAAGCTGCTTGACCATTTTTCTTTTTCCTGTATAGGCCTATTCCTGATGACTTTTCCATTTCTTTCTTTCTTTTTTTTTTTTTCCTAATTTTATCTTTTAGTTTTGGATGTTATCCAATTTCTAACTTCATTGTTTTAAGACCAAATTTACTGTGTTAACCAAAATGCCACATAATTTCCAAATCAAGGGCTTATTTAGGTATAGCCTCAGCCCTTGTCAAAGTAGTTTTCATTTGCTGCTATGTGGGACAATATTTTTGCTCAATTTTAATCGCTGCAGCACAAAGGCACTGCACTTGTGTTACACATGCTGCTGAACCCAGCTCCCACCCACAAGCCCTGTGACAGGAGACAGACATCCAGGTTTCAGCAGTGCAGGGGATGGCCTTGCCTGCATCCTGCTTTTCTCCTTCTGCTGAATTATGTTCAATGGCTGGTAGATAACGAAACACGACATGAGGCTGGAGCAAATCCTGTAACACCTCTCTGAATGAATTATTAACAGGGGGTTTCTTTCTTCTCTCACTGCTTCTGCTCTTACACCAGCGTGATGCCATTTGGTCTGCTGGAAGCACTCCTGATTTGCACTGAGACAAGTGAGAGGACTTAAAGACCTGAATACACACAAAGGCAAGTTATTATCATAAATTCATGTTAAAGTTCAGCTGCAGACCTTGCCATGGAAAGAGCTGAATTTCTGTTGCATTTAGGAACAGCAACATATATAGCCATGTATAAGAAAAGGTTTCATACCTCTTGATTTCCATCAATACCTTTAYAAGAGAAACCACTTTCCAGGTGACTTCTTTAGGGATAGCCTAGAAACTGAGCCACCCTCTGCTCTAATCCACAGTGGTGCAAATCTATAGCCTGCGCCTGGCCCCCAGCTCTCCTGATCTCATGGGCCATCGCCTCAGCCGAAGCTGATTCAGAATTTAAATCCAGAATAGACTTGCACAATGCATTAATCCTCCCTTTGCTACAGCAGAGCCCACCAGACTTCCCGCAGTAATTTCAGGCCCAGGCTATAACTCCTAGCCAAGCCTGAGTACAGCTTTTGCAAAGACATCTAATTTACAGTGTCATGATTTCAAATAACAGAGAAAAATTTATTGTTAGATAATCTATTCCTGGTGTCCTTGGCCCTCACTGTTAGAAACAGGTGCTGTATTTTTAGGTTGAATTTGCTGAACTTGAGGCATTAGCCGTGTGCTGTTAGGTGTCTCCTCCTATTATCCCTGTCTCCACTGCAGGTGAGTTACCACTGAACATTGCTTTTGGTAATTAAAAAAACACAGCTTCTTTCTAACTGTTGTGATTCCTTCARATTTCTAATCATGCTGCAGAGACTTTCTGATTTTTAACACCCCATTTCCAGCAGTTTGGTGGAATTCCAGTATTGAAGCACTGCCCTCTCCCTCTGCCTGCTGGGTTATTTCTCTGCRTATTGAGGGACTGTAATAGTCTCCTCATTTACCTGCCCAAAAGAATGTGTCCTGTTGAACAGTCATCCTGATCCCTAAGTCCTTCTCAGCCGCTGTTTTCCAAGAAACGTCCCCCGGAGTGACCTAAATTCCTCTTCCCGAGGTGTACGATGTATATGGTTTTATTAAAATGTATGTTGTTCAATTGATCTGTTTTTCAGTGTGATCCAGATCAGTCAGTATAATTCCCTTATCCGTAATACCACTTACTAGTCCGCTCACTTTGTCTGTTGTCAGCAAAGATTTTATAATTTCTTCCAGATGCTGTTGAAGTCYAGATTAAGGACAAATCTTATTCTGAAGGATCCCTCACCCTGAGACACTCATCACCGAATTTACAGTGTCATCACTGTTTACAATTACTTTTCGAGATCCATCACCCATTTTAAATTAATTTAAAATATGTTTACTTGGCTTGGTACAAAGCTCGTGGTTTCATCAGAATGTCCCGKGGTATCAGATTCCTCTCTGAAATCTAAGGATATTATATCAGCACAGTTACCATCATCAGCATAATTTGTAATCAAATCAAAGGACCATATCAGTTTTACAAGAACTATTCCCATGAAATCATGCTAACTAGCATTAATTATGCTATTTCTTTCCTGCATGTGTCTTGTAGCAGCCTCACCATGACTTTGCCTAGTATCAATTTCACATTAAATGGTCTATCACCATCCCACTCATCCTTTTAAAATGCTGCAATAACCTCCCTTGCTGGGAAGAAACTCGCAGGGAAGTGGCACCTCTGAAATAATTCCCTGACGAACAACAAATGAGGAGACATGGGAGACTTCATGATTCGGGACGTTAATTTACGCTGGGCTCTAATATAGCCTGGAAAGCGGTGGGTGACGCAGGGTGGTGRCATGTGCATGGCATCCCCAGGGTCTGCAGCAACTGTCGTTTGGGATACTGGTCTTACTGGGGTCCTTTTTGGGGACAGAAGGGCAAGATGGCAACAGTTCAGCCTTATTTTGCAGACGTCTCATGGGATGGGAGCTGCTGAGACTTGTGTCAAACTCAGACAGGTCCCAGCCTCTTTGAAGACAGAAGTTTGATGGTAACAGGTCCTCTTGACCATCCAAGTGCTACTCTGTGCCTTTGCCTCAGGACCAATTGTTTCCAAAATTTAGGTACAGYGTCACTGAAATAAGTCTCTTACTGCAGTATAAATGAGAACTTTCTTGTTCCTGTTCTAGCCATGCAGAAATCTTTCAGTTATTCAAGAAAAAGATATTATAATAGAACAAACTATTATTATTTTCTTACTGTCAGTGTTTGCTTCTCAACATTACCATTATTTAATCCATGGCTGCGCTGGCAATTTTCCGGTGCATTCTGGAGCATATGAACTCCTAATAATGAAAGGTCTAACTGTCCCTAGTCACGTTAAGTGTGGTTAGACAAACTGAAAATAAAATTATTTGATTTTCCAATAGCACGTATTCTCAATTACACTTTATCGTAGTTTACAAGCTAATTCACTACCTCCAATAGCTCAGAAAGACTGAATATATTTCAGCTGCAGCAATGGTACAGGGAAGAAAAGGGATGTTGAGTCAGGGACCAGGGGAGCCTACAAGTATGAGCATGTTAGGAAGAAAACTTGCTGGGCTGATCTGTGTGTCTACGCCACGTAGGATCTCCACCAAGCCAACCTCTTGCTATTCTCAGAAGGCCTCTCGACAGAGATGTGAGCTTTTTCACATCTTTCACTTTTTTTACTTCTTTCCTATTTCAGTCTCACTTTTCCAATGCTTTGGGCTAGTCTTCCCGCTGCTTTTCAGGTTTTAATCCAATTTAGTTAAACTGATGCAAAGTCTTGAGTGAACATTCTTATGTCAGCTTAGAATATGTTAAAGGGGTTTGCAAATCCACCAGTAGAAGCTAAGCTTTCATAAGCCAGTTTTAAATTGATTTGAGGGAGTCTGTGCACAAATCACTCTGGCAGTTAACTAGTGCAGCTTTTGCTGATATCAATGTTTCTCAATTTGTGTATGCTTAATAAAGACTTGGAGTGAGGTCATCAGATGACATAGGAGTGAGAGCTTTAATTAACGTCAGTATGAAACAACACTTTGTGCCAGCTGAGGATCTGCAGTTTGCTTTTGTTTTATTTCGTGAATAAGCTTTAAAATATTGCCTGTGTTTGCTGAAAAAATTGTGGTGAACAAAGCAATTGAGGTTTGGGTGCCCAGATGAATAGAGCCTCTTGAATATTTTGTCTTAGTGCTAACCCAGAGGAGAGTGGTCTGTAACTAGATTTCTCTGATCTTCATCCACAAAAATAATGTGATTTAGATAATCACAAGGTCTGTGGGACAAAGCCATAGATCCCCAATGCTGGTCATCCACAGAACAGGCAAAGTAGGGGTACAGGGTTTTCATAAACTGCTCTATCACCGTATTTCCTGGGTTATCTTGGTCGTTAGGCTCTCCAGCCTCCAGTCTGTCTTACTGCAAGGGTATTGCAATGAGAACAGCTAACTGACAGGAGCTCAGTGCATGAACTACACATTTTAATCACTGATGATTCAGACCAAAATTTTGTCTATGGGAAAGCTTTACCCTGAATATACCTCAATATGAAAGCTGTAGCATTTTCTTTTGCCTAGTAGAGAGATTTGGGATCATCAGACAATGTAAGTTGTTTTACGTGTAATTTTGTCACAGATTTGCTTTATCTTGCTATGCAATCTGCAAGATTAGCAGTAACCTCAGCTCATACAGAACACAGTTGTTATCATCTGCAAGTCATACACGGTGCAAAGAGTTAAATACAGTGCTTATCTAGATGATAATTGATTAGTGTAGCAGGTAGGCTTAACAAATAAACAGGTAAACTGTGAGGATATAGCCACGCTGGCAAAGGAATGCAGAAGGGAAAGAGATGGATGCACAAGATGGAGCAACAAACACAAGCTACATGGTTTTAATGTTAATCCTGACATTCCGTATTAAAACTGCAATCTGTTCAAAGGAAAGATTTTATATAATCATTCATTTGCTTTCCCTATCTTTAGCATTTCTAATTTTTGCTTTAATTATTAGTGAAAAAGTCCTTAAGAACTTTCCCAGTCAGTCTCATTTTAATACATGTCAAAAGCAGGGAGCAAACTTGTAGCTTGGTTATTCCCCTGATATGCMTTATAATTGAGAGGTAATTGTTAGGCAGATGCTTCCTCAGCCAAAAAGCTGTTTTTTAAAGCGCAATATGACAAGTTAGGCAGCAGGATTAGTTTATCATTAAATCCACCAGAGAATAAAGCTGCAGTGATACAACTGCAATCAAGACAAAGGAGGGATTTCTGGGTTTGTTGTTTTGATACAGCATTATGATTCATTTTCTTTTGCAGACCAAATGAAGACAAAACCACTTGCAACTGTTCCCTGTTATATGCTTGATGTCACACAGTTGAACTTTGATCGATGCTTTATATAYTCTTACCCTCATCCCTTCAAATCGTGACAATGCTCTTAATGGTCGCAGGGCTCGGAGAGTCCTGAGGGATTTAATGGGACCCATCTCAGAGTATCCAAGTGTACTGGCGATGAGGCTTATTAAAGAGACCTGAATGGACACATAAAGCAAAAATTCAATCTGTTAGTACACTCCTGCCATCTTCCTTCTCTTCTGACTTTCCTTCCTGAGAAGAAACAGCTTGTTAGTTGGAAACAGCTGGAACAGTGGGGGGRAAAAAAAACACCTTAAATGGAAGCTATWAAATTAGACCAACACAGAAAAAAGGAGGTTTTTACATCCACACATATACAGAACTCTTACCAACTCACAAAACCTTTGTTTCCAGTTTAATGCAAAATTTATAGAAATACAGACTTTCAAAGATGTCAGTTTTCTTTTAACTAAGCACAAAGAAATCCTCTTAATGTCAGCTTGCACAAAGTTGATGAGAAAAGAGATCATCATTACAAAACCACTGCTCTGTGACGCCTGTGCTGTAGGTTTCCTGAACACTCCTCAAGGTGTGTGTATCTTCCACTATTGAAAATATGATGAGTCACGTAAGTGTTATAATTTAGGGCTTTCTGGATGAAAGCACCTGTAAGATCTAACCATTTCCAGCAGAGATAAAAGATTTTAGCATTACCATTCAATTATCAATCTTCAACTTASTGATTAGAAACAAATCGTCTAGATTGCTGATAGACATGACTTTACACGATAGACTCTAAAAGAATGATGTGTGTGACTTTTCGATTCCGCACTTTTTCACTTTTTCTGGTTTCTACACAGCCTCTAAGGGAGAAAGAAACTTGACGAGTGCTCAACGTTGAGGTTCACACGTCTCAAAGATTATTTCTTTGAAATACACTATATATTTCCAAAACTGGAGACAGCATGGAGGGCTTCCAATGCTCTCCATGTTCTCAGAGCTTTTATAGTGCCCAGCTGGTCAGAAATATGGATGCTATCAGGCACAGGACTGGAGTCTGGATGAACTGAATGGCAGTGGAGATTACGGGTCAGATTAACAAACATGCGGAGCAACTGGGTTTTGCATGCTCAAATCAGTGTTCACAGCCTGAGAATTTAGGGAGTGAGAAACAAACAGCTCTCCAACACCATAGGTATCATGCTAATTTGCATGGATTAAAAAAGGAGCCAAAATTAATCCTTACATATTATAAAATATTCTTTTCTTAGAAGAGAGAGACCTATGCATATTGCTCATCGCAGTTCCCTTACTCCCATCTTTAGCTGTTTTCACAGCCCCAGTTATCATGGTATTGGATTGTCTCACACTCACCAATGTGAGTGTGCAAAGCTTACCTGGAAGGAGTGTGCTTTATTGCCATTTTAAAGATAGAAGCAAAGTCTAAAACCAGGGATTCTTCTACACTATATAAAAAATAGGTGCTTAATGTACAAGGAAACTCTAGGCTCYCCCATGAACACAGACAGCTCTGGTGGGAAACCTTCCTTTTCATTTTAGGATGGGATGATTTTTCCTCTGAACCCCACTGCTGGCTGACCAGCCCATCATCACCCATGAAGTTTGTGATAAAGCAGGATAAGACGARCCTGATCCCCTAAGTCATGAGCTAGTGTCCTCTACGGAGCAACCTTTYTCCTGAACACACATTCATTTATGTACCAGCACGGTCTGCACAGCTAAGCATCTTTGTAAAACTTGCTCAACTTCTTAAATTATTCACCTATTGATGACTTTATTGTGGCATGTGGGTGACAGCAAGCCTAAGGGAAGGCAGTGTTAGAGACACCAACCCTGGGCTGGATGCAGCGGGCCGGATATCTGCTGGGATGACAGCCCAGATCTGCAGACGACGAAGTGACACGGAGGCTGACTGTCACGCTTTAACATGTCACTCTTTAACAAGGTGTGACGCAAACTCACCTCTCATGTACAGACCCCGGAGCTAATGTGGAAGGAGGGTCTTAATAAACACTTCTGCTCTTTAGTGGTGTGTGTACTATAAAAACATCACRGTAGACAGGCAGACTGGATTTAAAGTCTGATGCCTTAGGACCCTTAGACACTGGGGAGGTAAAAATCACCAGTGAAGCCTTTGCTGCCATCTCTAAGAAAGCAGATCTGAACCTGTGACATGAGCATGCCTAGGAAGTTTTTTTAGAGTAAGTAATGYTATAGGTTTGACATATATTCACTAGTAATGCTTCTTTCACCTAAACCCTGCTCAGTCAATGCTCACAGTTAAAGGTGAAAATCTGGGTTTGACTTCAAAACCATCTTAAACTCACCAACGCTTCCCAAGTGGGGCAGCACACATTTTCTGTCTTCCCTGTTTCCTACCCGCCTTGACTACATCCTGTACTCTGAAGATGCATTAACATACAATTCAAAGCCTTCCCCTTTCATTCACTCTCCCCATTGACTTACTGTTGCCTAAATAAGGAGAAAGGGCTGAAGGATTTGTCTAATAGCAGTAAGCAAATGCACAGCATACTTATATACTAAAGCCATTCAACTAAGGCATCTTAAAACTGTAATATAATTGGCATTAATGAGATATCATGATAGGAATAACACTGCGGAACATATTTCTGTCTTTGGTGGAAAGTTTAGTGCAGAAAACAGCCTTAACYCCACAAAGCCTTGGAGCTGCCTCTCCAGGAAGGCTGGAGGTATAAGAAAAACAGCTCAATGATAACATGCTCAGTGATAGAAACCAAGATCCATACACTCACATACCAAGGGAAGCTCATTCATTTGCAAAATGAATGCAGAGATTTAAAAGAAAATTAATCAAATACAGAGCACGCAACACCCTTCTTTGCTAGCTTCACCCACAATGTCTGAAAGTCAGATCACCTCAAGGTATYCAAGCTGCCTTGGTTCGTGCATCTGCATGCTTCCTCCCTCATATCGTATAACTCCCCTTTCTCTCAAGGTAGAAGATACTCTGTTCAAATCCTGCAAGACTAGAGTTCGGACCTGAGTGGGTTACCATTTTCTTTAGAGTGCCATAAATGTCACCCTGAAACACATCACAGGTGCTGTTGTCCTCCTGACACAGATTTACACAGCATTAGATATCTATTCAGAGGATTAGGCCGTGAAGCTGTGTGATATTTGGCAATGATTTGTAAGGCTGGACTCAGAACTGAGTTTGAGACAACTTGTTTAAATGCTTGGCTGTTGGTTTTGAAGGTATYCCCGTCAAATTTTATTTATTACTAACGCAGAGACTTGGCCAYTTGGACTTGATTAAAAGTGACCCAGACGGCTATTTTTAGGGAAAAAATCAAGCAGTTTTCAAAATTGGTCCTGACTGCCCCACATAATCACAACAAAAGATGAAGTCAGCTGTTTCTGTCACTTTTTTTTCCTGTTACAAAGCTGTGCAGCCCAGAGYTGCTCTAAGGTTCTGCTTTGTGCTCTGCTTGGTATCAGAAACTTGTTGGCACCCAGAAATCACCTGCAGGGTCAACATAACCTCCAGAATCACAATATGGCACACATTTCTAATCTTTCCTCTTTGCAAATAGTTTYGTAAGTTTTTCAGGAAAAAAATACCTCTGAAGACCAGGCAGCACTGCAACATCGTGGAGAGGAAGCAAATCCTAAGGAGTCACTATTGCCTAGAACCATTTCCCATAAAATGCACAACCTGCTGTTGGGCTTAAGCTTTCACCTCACCTTTCACATGGCACATGTGCTAACAGGTAAGCTACAGCGTCTCTCATCCTCCTGTGCACTACTTCTGACCCAAGAAACCTTATTATTATTCTTATTTGCAGATGTTTTGCTTCTAGCCTCTCCCTTGAGGGTCTTTCTAGAATCTGCTAGATCTTATTAAGAAGCTTTCACAGCTTTCTGTCTACACCTTCCTTCCCTTAACTTAATCCATTAATAATATCCTCCATGTTAGCTCTAGCCTGTTCCTTAACCCCTTGACTTGCTGTTTATTCGTCTCCTCTGAAGTCCCCAGGATGTCCTCACTGGAATTTGCTATCTAGCATGAGTCCCAGTGTACAACCTGCCCAGCAATGAGGGTCCCTAAGGTGGGGAATGGTCCTCATAATTCAGTATACGCAATCCTGCCTCCACAGACATTAACGGCAAAAGTCTCACCAACCACATGGGCTRGGATTTCAGTCACGTGGCAGCTCATCCCTTTTGCTTTCCTCAGGTCATCTTAGCACAGCCCAACAAGAGCTCAGCCTTGGAGYTATCAGTGACTTCCCAAAATTTATTCCATCCTGAAAGAGTGGAAACCCTCAAAGAGTCAGCATTTACTGCCCGGCTCAATGGAAGGGTTTCCCAGGAAAGCCCAGGCTCCAGGCCAAAGCCACGTTGACTTTACCTGCACACCTTGGCTTCTTCTTGCCATTGTAGACAAGCAGGTGGTGTTGAGCTCTTTCTTATCATGGTATTTAAGGAATTTTGTTGCCCCTGGTACTTACTTTCTTTGCCCAAAGATAGTTTAATCTCTATATCTCTATATGTCTATATCTATGTATCTATATATCTATAGAGATATCTATAAATACATACTACCTATATACCCRTATTTCTGCACTTCTATAGTCCTACATATTCCTACATACAAGTTTATCTATATAGATTTTACAGTGGTTTGCATGGCAGCCTCCTAGAGCTGGGTAAAGGGAGAGATAAATGAATCCCCCAGCTTTAATTTTTGCCATTTTCAGTGTTATGCTCAAGGGAAAAATGAGAGCTTTTAAACCTTGCGAYTGCATTGAACACCAGAAATACCAGCCATGGGGATTACCAGGCCTGTGGCTGGTGTTTTGAAAGCCAACCTCCTGTCATCTGTGTGGCTTAGTGGCATTAGCAGCTCRGGTCTAGAGTGCCCCATTGTATGACAATCATATGTGCTTCCAGGGCAAAATCAAGAAGAATCAATGAATTTAGGCTGCTGGCACACAGGCAATGATCTCTGAAAAGAGACTAGCCTCACCGATAACTGTTCAAAATTATTGCTAATATGTTCTAATGAGATTAATGTCTGAATTTCTTAATTATTTTGACAATCCACTACTAGATTATATGTGACCCCAAAAAAATATCTTATCCAGGAATCAGGATGATTTTTCACTAACTGCTACTTTTTTGTTTTACTATTTTAGTGGAATATTGTTGTTCTTGAGATGAGAAATACAACTCGTGTTTGTACCCAGGTGGCACCCATGTAGTATTAGGTCCCAGTGTGCTCACATTGGTGCTCACAGCAATTCATCAGTTAACAGGTATGCAGCATTTTTGGACAATCAAAATTGTTCACTATGAACACACAGAGATAAAGTTATACGATAGGTATATATGTGTTCACTATCTGACAGTGACTTAAGAAATCAGTGTTGTAAACCAATATAAACCCCAGTAAAACTGTCAGAAGAGAATTGCAAGGCTGCAGAAAAACAATTATTAAGTAGGAAGTGCAATAATGCAGCTTCCTTTCAGCACACACAGGGGAAAYGGTCTTTAATCAAAAGATGGCAGACTCTTTTTCCCAAGGAACTATTGCATTTATAACAGTAGTGGGATTCCCTCCTATATACATACATTTTAATAGCATATTAGCAGCGTGCAGAGACTCCCGAGCCACGCAACCTTGCTGGCGGCAGTAATGTGATGGGCGCAGTCTTTGGGAGCAGTGTTCCACCTGAGTCTGACAGCGTTCCCTATAGCGAGGAGGTGGGTTTGAACTGGAATAGGGGCCGCTCCTCTCTTTTTCGTGTTCCTTCCCACCAGCCYAAAAGCACATCATTTCAGATAACCAGCGAGCATCCACTGGACCGAGCTGGAAGCAGACCTGAGCAGCACCGTTCAAAGGCAGATGCTACTCGGCACAGACTGCATTTTTGAATTAACCCCGGATCACCACTGAGATGAATTAATAGCAGAGCCCAGGGAACAAGGAGTTCTGCCTGGGCARTGGTAAAAATCCTCCTTGGCTGATCTTATAAATCCTAAAACCCATGAGAACAATGAGAACCTCTACTAAATGTCTGTCTGTTGCAGTCACAGCTGTGAGCGATTCCCTGCAAGCTGCTGTCTCGGAAAGGAGACYTCCTTCCCGGTTTGGGCCACAGCATATGTTTTATGCAGCCAGGGATTTTGTCAAATTAACCTGCTTGTTCAAATTAGAGGGGAGGGACCAGGRAGAAAAAGGACATCCAAAAGGGAACACAGCAGCTGAGTTGAAAGCTCTGGCCACTTATTTAAATAAGCAGTTTCAGCTAATGCGGGCCCCCAGTGCTTTCCAATAGCTTTTTGTGTGCCCCAGGAACACCTGTCTCTCCCTCTCTAGCTGTGCTTTTTTTTTAAAAAAAAAAGAAAAAGTAAAAGAAAGAGAGCTTGGATTACTTTGGGTGCCTTTTTTCAATGCAGTCTGKCTTCTTCTGTCCATTGCTGCCATGGACAGGATTACCCAAAGAAATCTTCACAGCCCGAGCGGCAGCCCACTGACGTTAAGAGCCAGGCCTGTGGTCCCAAGTTGCTCCCCTTGATTTGAAAAGGGGAAAATTGATTTGAAAATTAGGTCTGTACCCCAAATGCAAACTGGAAAAACTACGGGGAAAGGGGAATTTTCAAATAAATTGAAATACATGGAACTTCTTATTGCCACTCCGAAATACTGTTGGGAGAAAAGGGCTTGTAATGAGGTTGGTATTCYCTTTAGCATCTACCATTTCTGAGCAGACATTTAGTATCACCTTATTTTTTTAAAATATCTCTTTACCCTTTCAGTCTGACATTGCATTTTCTGCCATAGAGATGCCTAACTGTATGATTGCACCTGCCAATCCAGAAATTTCATGTTATGAATGTAAGGCCATAAAGTTAAAGGAAAGTCTTAAAATTAGGACACTAGAGAGAGACTAAGGTGACTTAAAGCAAACTCCCACCTCTGTTACGTGTTTCCTTGAATCACAACCCTCACGTTCAGGTAAAGACYACAAACTCCTTAGGGCTGCTCTGGAGTTAGCCCATGGCATGGAGATGAAAGCGCATCTGCAAATGAGTTAATGAACAGCTTCCCTCACCGGCAGTGGAGTTCATTACTGCTTGTGGAGTGCTCTCGTGTATTATAATACAATGGGCTATATGAGTGCCTAGATTAATTATAAACAAAAATTATCTCCTGGAAAGCCTGACGCTACTTCTTATAACTCAGGTTAAAAAAGGCTTTTACATCATCCACTCATGTTGTTTTCTCCAGGACATTTCCTCCTCTTTTTTTATTTTTTTGTTTCCCCATCTACTACTTAAACTAAGGCTGTGAAACTCTGTTAATATTCCATCTTCTCAGCTCGTTTCCTGGCCCTCCTGTCCACCCCTTTTGAGGCAATGTTTCCTTTTCAGAGGGCAGTCTTGTTGCAGACAGCATGTGCCACTCCTGTTGGCTTAAATGCTTTTAAATAAATCATTCCTGCATCCTAATTGCTTCCTGGCGGTTTCCAGAAGAATCTCTTTACGTCTTGCTGTTCTCTTAATCTGTCACCTCCTTTACACCTGCCCAGGCTTTTCTAACAACTCCAGTCAATTCCCAAGGCAGATGGCTGCGAATCAAGAATTAAACCTCAGCTAATTTCTGAGGGCGAGTCGAACAACCTGCTGCTGCGAGCTTACATCCAACGAGATGGCAAACTGACTTATTGATTTGCAGTTTTCCCACCCCACCTTTTCCAAATGGATTTTCAGCCTGTCTCGATTCACCTTTTCACTGCGAACGGACAACTTTGCCAGACCTCTGAGTCCCATTTACCAGCACAGGGTAGGGATGGATGAGGGATCGCTGTGACTCTTGGGGACCACGTGACACTCCTTGATCAGCCAAACCTTGGCCAAGACCCAAAGTCTTTCTCATTGGTGCAGCAGTGGTGGCTGTGCGGGTTGCAGCTGCCTTGAAAAGTCTGATATTTCTACTGGGATTTAAAGTAAAAGAGTTTCTTCATCATCAGCTACGTTCTGCTTCTCATCCAGATGTCATGCAGAGACAGCCTTTATTTAGGGCAGCTGAAGAGGAAAGATACTCTCCCCTTAAAAAGATCGCCAAAACTATTGCACGATTCATCCCAGGGTACCTTCCTGATGCTGAATGCTGTTGCCAGGAGTGGACGGGAATATGCTTGATTATTATTTATTATTTGAAGATAGCATTATAATGCCAGGCGTGCGCATAGTGATTACTGAGAGAACATTTCCCTGGGGGCTCAGCCCCATCCACTCTGCTCCATTTCCATTGCAGCCGGTGGGAGTTTAGGTGTTGAGCTGAAGGGTTGCTTATTTCTGGGCAGGATTAGGATCAACCTTACTTACATACGACACGATGCAAAAAAGAAAAAAAAAGAAAAAAACGAGAGAAAAATCTGTTTGGGCTGTTTCCACAAGGTGCTGTTCTGGATCTGCTTGATTCCCTAAAGCATTTATTTAGTCAGATATTCTAAATCAAAATGAAAAATACCAAGTTGATGTAGGAAACATGACTGTCTTAGCTTGAAAATCATCTCTGTTTAGTTGGATTCTTGAACCTGAATTGATCCTGATATTGTATTGAATATGCTAGGATGGAGAGGGACTCCGAAGAATTATAGGTTCCCTGATTTCTGCCAGAAAAGAAAATGATACAAGTAGGAGTACATACTAGAAGTATGAGTTCTCATCTTCATCTGCTTTAGCACAAAGCACCCCAAAGCCAGTCATACCAGAGTAGGAGGCCAGCACAAAGTCTCTACACCACTGGGGTACAACTTCCAAGTTTCATCCCAATTCCTTTGATCTCTCACCCTCCTAATAAAGAATTCCTGATCCCTCTGCAAGCTGCATCTCTCCCTTCACTTCTTCCTTCCCCCTCCTCCTGGCACCAGTCCCTTGAGCAGCCCCTGGCCATCCTGGATGGAGCCATGAGGGTGGTGGGAAGACATTTTGCAGTCTGCAACAGTTGGGGTTGTAAAGGTGCTGGTCATCAGGGAGAACGTTAGGACAGTCCTCCTCTGTCCTTGCAGAGCATGTGGGACTCTGTCTGGACTGTTAAATACAGGCTACATCTCTGTCCCAGCTCTGATCCTCCGTGCAAGGGAGAACATCTCTGTTTAAGGAATTTGGCTGCTACGCTCACAGCAATGGAAAGGGCCAAGCAAGCTGCATGCAAGAGCTCAAGGGTTTTATTCATTATTTTCTTTTTAAGCATATTCTTCTAAAAAAGGACACTGAAATGTGCTCCATCTTTAAACAACTTCAAGAAATAAAAATGGTTGGTAAACCTAGTTCAGCACAATCTGAGTTGAGACAAGTTTTTTACACCACTTTCAAAAGTTGAAATTCTCCCTCAGTGATTGAAATTCTTCAGTATTTGCATTAATTCTTCATACTGCAACCGTTTCGCAAGGTGTAGGCAGGCAGTGAGCTACACTTACCGCTGGACTTCTCACCTTCATTGACTGTCCCTTTTCCTCCAGCTGCAGCACGCTTTGTCCTGCTGTGCCTTGTCTGAAACCGAGCTTGTGCTTCCACTTGGCAAAGCCCAGTTGCTCTCCTTTTAGAATCTATGTGGTAACTAACATGAGGTGCAACCCAAGATAAGACAAGACGTGGATGTTTTTGCATATGTTATGTTGAGATAAAGTGTGGGGAGGCAGAAGGGAGATTTATAGCGTCCGCTGACCCGCTAACACACATTAAACCTACTTATTTCACCTTCATTTTCATTTATCCTGAATTAGCCAATATGTAGTAAAGCAATATTATTTTTCTTTTTTTTTTTTTTTTTTTTCAAAACCAGGCTCCTTGGCTTCTGGAGACGTATTCTATTTCTTATTAGTTATCCGCCATCAGCAGAGGCCCAGAAGAATGTGCACTGAGACATCTTCAAAAATCCCACATGAGCATTTGCTTTGAGGAAGAAAACTAGTCAAAAACGAACTCTGAAGTAATAGTACTCTGTTGTAACCCGTGGATTTTTGATAACTCGCAGAGAGCACTAATAAGATGCTTCTCCAAGTGACAAGCTATATTATTTTTACTTTGCCTTGGCTGTATTTTTGTCATTCTGTTTCTGTGTGCTTCTCTGAACAGAAACTAGATGAAATTCGCATGCTTTTAGGATAGTTTCCCAAGAATACAAATTGGATTTCAGTGCTGTTTGGGAACAACTCATTACAGCAGATTGTGTAATTACTGGTAAAGCAAACAGAAATCACCTTGCTAATCAACAGGGAATACAGATGGAAAAAAAAAAACAATTAAAGTAATCAGAAGCCATCAATATTGACTTCACACAGCAAGTTTTTAATTGTCACTTAAAGACAATCCAACACAAGGGCATAATTTAATTCAATTCAATTGTTAACTAGGGATAGAAAGACTGTTTTAAATTGTTCATCTCAAACTCRAAGATTATTAGCTGCTTTTTAACTTGTCTGGCAGTGAAGTATCCTAATAGAAATCTTAGGGCATGTGCTTTCCAGGAAACTATCTTGGAAAATGTAATATCTGTATTTTTTTAAGCATTCAGTGAAAATGATGGTGCATTTAATGACTGAACATCCATGAGCAGTTCTCAAACAAGCAAAAAGGAAATTTGGCAGCGAACAGGAAATTTGGAAAGCTGCTCAACGGGGAACACAGATCTCTAGCTGCAAACTCAGCAGCTCCAGGCAAACACCAGAAACGTGTTGTGTTATAACCAGTCACAAAATGCAGGGGGGAAACCTACGTATTATTCTACTTTCATAAAAGCATCTACAAAATCCTGCCTAGTGGACTTGTTGAACAACTCATTTGAGATGTCTGGCCTCAAAATCCAGTGCTGAGCCTTGCTTGAGCTATTTTGCAGACAGTTATACTGCTTAAAGCTGTCGTGAGCCCCTGCCTCCACGGCGGCAGAGCCGGCTCTGTGGGGAAAGGGGTGGAAGGAGAAATCTTTCTCCGTGGTGACTCAGCTGGAAAGAAATTGGTGGGGCATCGGGGCAAAAATTGAGAACTAGAGATGATCTTCCCCTCCCCACTGCAGAACGTTGCGTTAAGGCCCATTGCTGGAGATGACTGAAGGCGAAGGAGGCTGCCAGCATCTTTAAAAAAGCAATTGCTTAAAAAAGTAGCTTTCCCAAGTATCAAATCTTGAAAGATGGGATAATCTTAGAAGAATTGGTGGAGAAACCCTCACGTCCTCTTACCTCTGAAATTAGTAAATGACAATATCAGKTTTTTTTAAGCCTGGATTGGGACTAACTTTTGGTCAATTAAATTGAACCCAAAAGCTGCAATGGAGGTGATGGATTTGTGATAATGGACTTTTGTAGAGAGTTGACATTAGTGCCTGTTTAAGAGGATTTTTCTGTGTATGCCACAGGCCATGAAACTTGGCTGTGTCTTTTTTTCTGAGCATTCTTACTGATGAGTTAGGGGCTTTACATCCCTTTCCCGAAAGCTTTCTTGTGACAACTTCTGTAGGGTACTGGTCTCTCACCTCTGCCTTCAATGCATGATCAGCAAGCAATGAAGCTGCTGACTGCAACACCTCCCCTCTTTGAATGATGCTAAGCTCCTGTTTGATGCCTTTCCCAAACTGACCACTGCAATGGAACAATCCATCCCCTGTCAGCAGAGACAGGGACACAGCTCAGAATTAATTGGCTGAAACTCAAACTAGATAAGCTCAAGATAATATTTATAGGTCAGAGGAAACAATTGAAAGGAACACCAAACATGACACCAGCATGCACAACCGGTGGAGTTTATCTGCCCCTTGTTTTAAATCCCAACTGTCTGCCTGTCGCAGGACATGCCTGGTTGAGAGCAGTTTTCATATGCCATGTGTTTTGAATGCCATGTGCCTCCGTCTCTGGCCAAGTTCAGACTCCTTGTTTAATCTGCTTTGCATGAAGAGGTTTTGATTGCATGAATGCTTGGAAAATATCTGTTCTTTGTGAAAATATTTGCCTGTGCATCCTAGCAAAGAGGATTGTGCATAAACACCATTCCTGATGGTGGTATTGATGTCTGTCTACGCTTCAGATAGACTACAGTCTCTGCTTTTCCGTCATTTGAAAAGAGCTGTGGACTGAGTGGCCATCACTCCAATTCATGTGCATAGAAAAGCTATATTTGCAGTGTCGAAGAAGGTTACTTTTGGCAGTATACTTGCTATTTGCAGGGAGGTAACCTGTAGATATACATCAATGCTTTTTGTTCAGTATATCCAAATTTCAGCAGACATCTAAGGCATCTTTCCCAGGTGCTCTAAGCTGAAATGAGCCTCTATTTTGTGGTTTGATTACTCCYTTCTCCCTTCCTCCCAAAGAAATCTGTTGCAGCATTGCTGATAGGACTTTATTGTATTGCAATGTATTTAAAAGCACTCTCTTATGGCTTTGCTACACTAGCACACTTCTTCAAGATGCAGAGAAGCCCATTATCAGAGATCATCCTTTAGGGATTCTACATCCAGCAAAAATAGCTCTCAGTTTGTGGATTACTGTGTGTTTTAATGTTCAGGCTTTGTAAGACAGAATTTTCTTTAGTAATCCACAGTTGTGAGATGAAGCCTTTGCTGTTCCACAGGCCCAAATCAGTGTCAAAAGTCTTTCACAAGGCAGGGTAAGTACAAAAAAAAAAAAAAAAAAAAAAATTCAGCAGCAGTATGCTTATACCCCCTCTGGGTTCACTTCCTATTTAGAAATAGTGAATACTTGCAAATTTTGAGCTGGTTTTATGAATTATTCACAAAAGAAAAAGGATTCTGAGTTGCATTTGTACAATGAGAAAACACAGATGATAGCTGGTTTCACATGTCCAATGAAAAATCAACCATCGCAGCTTGAATTTTGAATACCGATACCAAACTGCTAAGGAATAATTTGCAGATCAGGAATTTTTAAGTGAATAATTTTAAACAAATAAATTTGAGAAAATCAGACAAGTGGTTCATCTGCTTCTTTTGGAGTAGCTAATTCACCCATTCACTCCCTTCTGCAGCTCAGTTGCAGTGATTTGGTTCTCAAAGGACCAAAAAGAAAATGTAAATTGAAGTAAAAAGTGTGCTGGAAAAATGATAGCATGTTACTCTGCCAATTCAGAGTAACAGGGTGTGTAAGCAATAGGGTAGGAGAAGAGCATCTATTAAACCCRCTAAAAATACTGTACCAGGTTCTCATAATCCGCATTGGGAAATTACTTTGAAGAAAAGAATGGAGCATGGGGAAAAGCTTTATTCRTTGAGAACACTAAAGGGCAAGCAATTTCCTAGAGTCAATTAATAACTAAAACAACTCAAGGGTGGGGCAACTTTTTGGCTAGATCAGGAGCCTGCAAAAACAACATTTAAATGTGGGGTAAGAAAATAAAAACCTCTAGGTCAGTARAAAGGCTCTGGGGTGGATTTGCTGGGGACAAGAGGAGTCTCAGAGGCTCGTGGTCCTCTTTCCCCCATAGCATTGTTTTATGCCATGGATAATGTGTGGATGTGTGGCAGGGGAGGTGAAGCCCCTTTCCCCAGCCCACCTGTGGCTGCCTCTGCAATATGTCATYATACTCACAAACCCCACACTTAAAAAGCAAACGTACCTAAATTTTTGGGTTACATACTGACTTTGCATTCTCGTGTAGCTCTTGTTCCAAGAGGGCTTTTTGCATGGAGGACAGGATTTAGCTTAGTTTCTGTTTTACTCTCTTTGGTATTAATTAGATGCCATGCTATAAAGTATGTATTTCTAGCGTGGAACTCGTTTCAAACTGTTAATGATGCAGCAGAGCTCCAAGCTGTTTCAGTGAATTTGTCATGAAGATGTTCCTATCAGGAAGACCCCTGCTTATAGTTGTGACAATATTCAGTCCTCATCCAGCCCTTCTYGTCTTCAGAAGCTCATTAAACCAGTAACTCCAATAACAAATTCCTGGAAGCCCATATAACACTTTAGGTGAGTCCTATCAGTCCCATTTTACAGATGRAGAAAGCAGGAAAGAAAAGCTATGTCACTTGACCTAAACCACAGTGAGCACAGTTTTCGGGGTTGGGTTWTAACTTAGGAACTGGTGTTTTCCAATTTTGTGGTTAGATAATTAAACTAGGCCTTCCTCTTCTGTTGAAGCTAATCTGTGAAAAATGAGTGCCTTCCCTTTAAGAGGTTTCCAAGCATGTATGCAAAGAGGAATTTATGACCTACAATTTATGTAAAGAACTTCCTTTTCATAAATCAATTTATTAAAGCTCTGGAGAAGCTTCCAAAGGCTCTGATCCAGCAGTGCACTTAGACATGTCCATAGCTTCAAACAAGTAAATCGTCCTGTTGAAGTGCTTTCCTGGACTGGGGCCAAAGAAAGTGCAGTTCTCCCCTGAGTCAAGGTTCAGATGTAAAATGGGGAAAAATAATTTATCAAAAGTTTAATAAGTTACACAGTCATGTCAGAGCTCTGCCAGCCTTCCACATTAATACCTCAAGCTAATAAGAAATGGCCTCAGGGAGATAATTGCCTCCTTATTGATACGCGATGATGAATGTTAAACCTCATCTGGAGGATGCGGTGTTGCTGGCTTTTCCTGAATTTGGCAGATCCCACATCCAGGCAATGTGAAACTTYGGAGGGGACGTGCCTAGCACCAGCAACACTCCTGGGGCATGAGCTCCCTTTTGTTCAACTAYGACTCGCTTTTAAGGACTATCCTCATGGGACAACTAAGCATTGTGATATTTCAAGGATTCAGAGTATTTCCGTAAGGCATTGTAATAGTGAAATCRCTTTGACGAGAGAACTATTCACACCTTCTTCTGGACTCCTTCACTGGTAAATACTTGGGAGACGGTACTTAACATACTGTTACACGCCGCTGGCAGCCTTGCCGGGAAACTACGCCAAGGACAGCTTCTCTAATCTGCTGAAAGACTTGTGTGTCGAGGTCATGTGCGGAGCAGTTGGAGGTAACCGGACCTTGTTCTAGCCGGGAGTGTGGAACGAGATGTTAAATGCTAAAAGAAAGAGCGAGTTCCTAGGGATGAGAAGGGAATGTGACTCAAATTAGCAGGGTAACACCTCCATGTAACGATACAAAGAGGTCTTCTCCGCTCTGGCACGCTGATTCCTGGGGCTGCACAGTTAGATATCAAGACCTCCTTCGAGCTTTGCCTATGGTTGTTACTCAGAATCAGAGTGACAGCTGTCATTTTGCAAATGCAAAGCTGCCAGATTTAAYAGCCCATTCTTATGCATTACAAAATCCAACACAAGAAGCATTGTAGTTCCAAAATGATACTTACATCTACAATGAGGAAGTCAAGCCAGCACCAGGCATTGGTGAAATACTTCTTGAAGCCATAAGCCACCCACTTCAGGAGCATTTCCAAGACAAAGATGTAAGTGAATATTTTGTCAGCATATTCCAGCATGGTTTTTATGTTTTTTCGATCTTCAAGGTAAATATCTTCAAAAGCCTGGAAGTACAAAAGATTGATTAAAAACTTCTCCTAAGCTGTGTTGGAAAGCATCATTCTGCACTGCAAGTCTGCAGTATTATTTGATGGGATATCATGTACTGTCTGTGATTTCCGATATATTTTAATGTTACCATCAGAAAGAGTGCACAGGCACAAATAGGACTGACCCTAATGTAACAGAGATCTGTTCAGCTTTCCCTTATAATGGACACAGGCTTAGCTATCTCTCTCCAGCCTCTACTGGTATACTGACTAGACATCCTTTGAGTGTAAGAAATGCTTAAGCACCCTAAATTTGGGAACGTGAATCTGTGAGCAGGGTGCCCCCCCAAGCTGCCCAAGGGCATCCTGCCTCAGCTCCTGTTGGCTGTGCCATTGCTATCGGGGCATCAGATGTCCCAGGGCATAGGACGACTGTCTTTAAGAGGCAGAATCCGACCCTTACATTTAGTCAAATACGTTTTATTGCTAATGATGACAAATTGGTTTATTAACCTGCCTGTGTTATAGAGTACCGGAGTTCCCTGGCTTCTGTTCAGCCATCACATTTCAGGTAGCTGCAGCTATCTGCCTCAAGAAATGCTCATTATTATTCACTTAACAGAACAATTATGTTTTAAAGGTCAAGGTATCTATCTACCCATCTCATCTGTCTCTCTAACTAATCTTATGCAGGGCATCATCAAAGGACTTTCAGTATCTGTATCAAATACAAGCAACTTAATAACCCCTTTAAAATATTTAAGACATAAACCAATATGCCTGTTAAAATAAAACAAATAAAGTTGTCTCATAATTTAGCTTTCACTTTATAATGTATGTCAAATAAAATGCAGGATCGTAGTGTCAGGGTTGCACATATTCGGCCCGTTTGGGGGCTTTTAAGYGGAGCAGTGGTTAGGGTCTGCTTCCCCAGCTACTCCAGCCACTCTCTTTACACAAGCTGCTCCCGTGTCCCTGTAACCTGGATAACCCAAGCTTTGGTATATTACTCTCRTCCCATCGTGTGACCCGGAGCACTTGGCAGCAAGAAACAACATTATTTGAGAGAGTCTGTGTTAATCATCTTAATTATCTGCATTTACATATTTCGAGATCTGTAGCTACTTTCTGAGGAACTTCAAAAAGTTAGCAAACACCCAGTGCCTGGAGATACAAGAAGTGTGTTACTTGTCACTCAAGCAGTCACACTGCTCTTTTGCCTGCCAGGGAGCAGTAATTAAACTGACAAGAAAACTTTGGCAGCCTGTGTCAAAGCTTGTCCATTTGTCCCCACACTTTGGGGTGACGTTTTCACTGCAACTCRGTCTCCTATCTTGCCTTCAAAAATGATATTTCAAGGGTGTGAAAGAGCTGTTGGAGAAAGCCACAGAAAACAATACACAGAGAGATTGGAGTTTATCACTTCTTGTAGGGGCTCACTCACTTTGTCAGATGACTTGCTGTGCTTTGCAATTACGGCAAAAATAACAACAAACTATTTAAAGTGATTTCSTCCCCTCCTTCCTTTGCTGTCCCTATTTTGTACTAACTTGTCAAAAAGTACATTGTGCTTTGTCTACTAAAAGCACACTGTGAGTCAGGAAGCAGCTTAATAAGGGATGAAAAATATGCTACCTGAAAGCCTCAGGTGCACCGTACTTCTGCACAAGCTATGGATATTACCCAAATGACAAAACCCTGGTGCTTTGCATTTTTCCATGGTGACAACGGAGGAAATCTTTGTAATATAAAACATCATTAAGGGTTATTTCTTCTGCTTTGCTTTGTGTGTTAAAAAAAGAGTTAAACAGGATACCTGCAGTGTTATCCACAATTACTATTAAAACACAGGCTCCCAGTTTGGGTGCTTATGGCTTAAATGCATAAGAAGGGGTTTTGGATCTTTTTCAGTAAGCTATAGATATGTTCTGGTGGTTTAAGTACCACATACAAATATATGCTGGCTTTTAAACTCCCTTAAGAACTTAGCATGTCCCAGGGATGTAGCCAGATGAGCTCAGCTTTTGGAAGAGCTCACTCCAGAATAACAGAAGAAAAAAGTTGCGTGTTGCCTCCAACATCTCCAGTCCAAATACTGAAGCGCGGTGCTGATATATGAGAAAATGCAGCATAATTTGCCCTTATACAGAATTGCAGTGGCTAAATTGAAAATCACAAAAAGTAAATGAATGCATGCAGTGAAAATTAAATGAGATTTATATTGCAGTGTTCAGTATCTAAGGCACTTTTAATTACATATGTAAGGAAGTGTATTCATCTAAAGTGTATTATAGCAAGCGACATGCCCCTTTTAAAATGTGTTAAAAAATTAACATGTTGACTCTCAAGCTGATGCAAAAACTGTCAGACTCCATTGATTTCAGCAAAGCTATGACAATTTTCAGCAGCCTATTTACCCAAGTTTTTCAGCCTCTTACTTTTCATAATAAAATAAAATTCCCTGGGTGAAATTTCAGACCATGCTTGGTGGACCTGGAGAACAGTCCATTCCTTCCCTTTTTGCATCAACGTTTATGTATTTCCACCTTCTTGTCTCCCTGCAGAGACTTTCTTTAAATACATAAACCCAGTACTTCTGTGTTTTCCTCTTTTTTTAGGCCACTGATAATTTGTGTTGCTCTCCTCTGGAGTTTCTTCAATTAGCCCATGTCTTTCCCAAAGTGCAATGCCCAGAGCTGAAGCCAGTGCTCCAGCTGAGGCCTCCTTGATGCCAACTGGAGTGGAAGAACATGCTTATTTATACAGCCCAGTGGGGTGTTCGGCTTTTGTGCGGTGCTGTGATGTAGTTTACTCTATCCTGTTTGTTGCCTGTTCACTCTCCAGCTCTTTTTAGTAAATCTGCTACCTTACCGGTCATCTTGCATCATGCCTTTCTGCCCCTGATTATTCCTGATGAGGTGAAACAGGCACCTTTCTAAGATGATGTTCCTCTTAATATTTAAGGCAGATTCATCTGTTTGGCTGAAGTTAATCCTGACCACCARAAATACACGGATCACCTGTCCAAACATGGCACTGCCTGCAAATTTAKTAGGTGTATTTCTTACTCCACCACGGAGGAAAAGATCAATGACCATCAGACCGAAGCCTCTTTATATACTCCTTTGCTCTACGCCTGGATAAAAACCTGAGAGAAATCCCACCAACTTCAGTGACATCYCGGACATGTAAATGAGCAACGTAAATAGATGCTGCCATTGCTATGAAGAGCCCAGGGCTGATAATACAGAGAGGGTAATCCCACTACACAGTGGGATCTCAGGGGGAGAGGATCCCTCATCAGAGTCCTGGGCAATGACCRACCAACCTCCATACTTACACGTTCATTTGGATGCAAGCAGGAGCTATCTGTGCAGGGAAGGTRCAGTGGTTTAAGCTAAGGTGTATTCAAAACATGACAGGCACCCACTAGCTCCATGTGTAGCACTGATTCAGTGCCCCCTGCTCCTTTCGTGATTTTGCTTTGCTGGTTTCAAAATGTGTTAAAAAAAARGGAAAAATTAAAAAAGYCWTCCCTGGAGCAAAAKACAAGCCTCCAGACTGGAACTGCCATGGAGCAGTTATGGGATGCTGAAGTAGTAACTCTGGGATACTTCCACACACAGACTTCCTTAAGGATTTGCTTTTCAAAAGGTGTGCACATCATAATTTTATGTTATAACAGATGTTATGTTATAACAGAAGAAAGTTCCCCCCATATGATAAAGGCTGGTGAAATCAGAAAAGCAGAAGACCTATTTTAGCCCCAAACATGCTTTGCTTTGRGAAGTGAGCAGTAAGGGCTCATAAGGTCTTAGAGACAGCTAACTGGAGAACACCTTCTCTGAGAGCCATGTCCACTTTCACCCAGCTAGGAAATACTGTTACATTTACCAGGGCTCCACTGCTCAGCAGGATCATGAATATGATGAAAGTTTCAAACCAGTTGTGTTCGACGATTCTGTAGCAGGTTTTCCGCAGCCTCCACCAAATTTTGCCTGGAAATTTTGTGATGTCCACTGAACAGCATGGGAAGAATCGCACACAAACTGAAAAGGAGCAAAACAAAAACAAAGCAATTGTTAAAAAAGCCCATTTAATTCTTAAAGTTGCAATAAGGAGCTGCTAAACAAGATTTCTTCTAGCAATAAGCTGCTGCATGGAGCCTTTCCTCCCTTGTTTTTCTCACCAGCCTCTTCTGCCCTGCCTTCCCCTTCCCCCTCTCACTCCTCTGTTAAAAAACACTCAAAATCACTTAAAACATGCCCCAGTGTTTTCTCCCAATGATTTTTATGGTACAGAATATATTGGCCATGAGTCACCAGCACCCTAGGTCGATCACATTGTGTTAGCTGAGCTCAGGCAGCACCCCTGATCAGGACTAATGACTTTAGCAGGGTATTACCAATAGTTTCTACATCCTTTTGAATGGAGGAAGGGTATTTTCTTGGTACTACAATATCACGAGGATTACTGATTAAAAGCGGCAATCTGATGAAAGGGAGATGAGGGGAGGAGGTGTTATAGTGCAGATGGGACTAATGTGCTGAAGAGACTCAGACAGCAAAAGCAGGAACACATTTTGATCTCTTGGACTCTCATGAGCTTAAACAAGGCATTAGAACAACTTTGGAAATATATTTAGGCAGTTAAATCCCCTTTGATGTCAGCAGAAATTTAGATATCCAGTCCACAGCAGGTTCCCCACTGATGCTTCAGGGCACTTTATGACCTTAGTGACAAATACTGTGTGATAGTTAAGTGCTGTGCTCATAATGGGGACCACACAAGGATTTCTGATAGGCAAAACCATGGCTATTTTTAGTTTCCTTAGCAACATTCATTTGTTATAGCAAAAGGATATCGTCATTGGTAATGGACAGATCCATCTCTCCCATTTTAAAAAACACCATGTGCATTGCCTTGTGCTGGGTAAGAACTTAAAATTGTGTGAGAGGACACCCTGGTAGCCAGGACTTGTCCTTTTCCAGGCTGGCCATTCAGCCTTATATCAGATAATTTGACTCAAATTTCACAACATTTGCTGATGAGAGTGACCCTCAGAAACTACTTTATTTTCAAAAAGCAATGTTTCTACCCTACATTTAATTCATGTGTTGTACAGAAAGAGACTTAGCTATGGAGCTTTATCAGTCCCATCATGAGAAAAAAAAAAACCACAGGCCAACTGCTTCCATAGCTGAGAGGTGGTCAAGGTCGCTAACACGTCTTGAAGCATACAACAACTGCTCAGAAGTGACAAGAGAGAACATCTCACTATGGTGATGTAATGCAATGTTATTGCAAGTAGAAATAATATTTAGGCAAGGAAGCTGGGGAAGGAAAGAGGGTGAGTGCCAAGGTTACACAGACAGCAGATGCTGCTAATTCAAGGTGGCATAACAGAGGCGCTTGAGCTGCATGTGATACGGGAGGAGATCAAGTGCAACCCCCAGGATGCTGGGATTTCCAAGCAGCTGGAAGTCGGGCTCTGCTGGCAGCAGGGCTCTGCCAGGAGGAAGCGAGCTGCTAAGTCTGCTGTGGTCCTCCTGGCATTTTCTGTAAGTTTTTATTAGCCCAGATCCCCGCTATGGAGCCGCAGAACTGTAGGATGTTTCATACATGAACCACTTCCAGATCTCCCGTTTCCCTCACATTTCTGAGATGTTTGGTAGGTGTAGGCTCTTGGATGTATGAGGTTTTGGTATGGGACTAACAGGACAGTAAACCATTTATCCAAAGGTAATGGGACAGCGATGCAAGCAACTACCTGYCCTCTAGATGCCTCCGTCACACAGACCCATACCGGTTCCCAGTTTACCACTGTATTGTAGAATTCAGAGATATTCTGGGCTGAAAGTTGAAATACACTAATTTAATCAAACTATTTGAGAAGAACATAATGCTAGGAGAAGAAGYAAGAACCAGCTCTCTGCCTCTTTGTAGGTTAGGTACCGCTCCAACAAAGGAAGGTTTTATCCCTCTAACCATTTCAATGCTGAACACCAAAGAATCATGTCAAGGGATAAAAGGATATCATGTTAGTCACTACTTTTTGCTAAAACCAATACAGTGCTCAGAGATGGTAATGTGTGTGATTTGGGTATATTTTAGGAAGTAGGTACATGGAACAGACTTCAGGCATGCAATGCTGCATGGTCCCTGAGCTAACATACTCATATGGCAGCTCTGCTTAGAGATGCCCGTGCAGTACAATCCCACCAGCGTGACATGACAGAGGGAACTATTAGTTGCATCTCTTAGCAGTGCTGCCAGAAAACTCTTACACTACTCCTCACCCCCCAACCTGTATGGTCATTACCAGCTTTCAGGTGTCTGGTCCACACTCTGTGCTGTTATGCAGCTGCACAGGCCACCTCATTGTCAACTCAGATTTGGATTGGGAAGACCAAAGACTTGGGCTTAGATCCCTCATTCATCACGTGAACAGCCTAATGAGCAGGCTGTTCACTATATAAGTGTGGATTTCTCAAGTGAAGCAGAAATCCCCGTTTTACTGAAGGTAACCACTGCTTCTAGCAGAATAAAATTATAAACTTTCCATGAGCCTACCTTGCTCCCATAAACAATTTCATTTGGAAAAAATCACAATTTCATTTGGAAAAAATCACCATTTTTTAAGACTTAAAAGATTTGTCCAGAAACTTTCCCCTCTTTTCTCCTAAGTTACTTCCTAGATGGATACTTGGCTTTTTAGTCTCTTAGATTAATGCCTAGGCTCAGCTAGTAACAGGTATGACACGCTCGGTCATGCTCTTACAGAGTAGAAATGCTCTGTAAGTACCATTGGAAAAGGTTAGGATCTTCCAGGAAGTGGTTTTCCCCACCATAAGATAGTTGGATGAATCATTCCCTGGAGGAGTCTGCCTCTCTTTCCACTACACAGGGAGCCTACATGATTACCTGAGCCCAGGCACAGCTAAGATTAGGGGATCACCTTCAAATTAAATGCTAATGAGCAGGGCACCCTGAGTTCCAAAATCACTTCTTTTGTGATGGAAAATACTTACAAAGCAGTAAAAACAGGCTATTGCTGATTCAGTCAGCTTCCATCTGATAATCTACAGGTACAGAGATGTATTTTTAAAGACAGAAAGCCTGCTAGGATCACTAATCTTTTTTTTTTTTTTTTTAATGCTCTTTGATGGCTTTCATGCAATTCCAATCTGAAAAAAAAGGCCTAGTTACTGACAGTAATACCTTGAAAAATCCAAAATAGCTTCTCGGGTGAGTCAGCCCAAAATCACAGCGCTATTAAATCCCATGCTTTTGATTGGGTCCAATTCAGAAATGTTTAGACCAGATTCTGATATAATTACTAATGTCAAGTAACATTTCCGTGAATAATCATGCTGGTTGCAATTCAGATGAAATGTTATTTTTATCTATTCATAAATCAAACAGGAAAAAAAAATGAAAGAAAAAAAGAAAACTGACCACAAACAGGTCTTTTAATGAATTAGTAAAGTTCTACTTCCATTTCAAATTTTCTGATTTCCCTTACTGACTGTTATTTCATGCCTGTGCTTTTCTGAACTCTCTCGTGATGCTGGTAGCCTACTGTTCTGGTGACCTTGACCCAAGCTTAAATGCTGAATTAGAAGCTTCACATAACCCAATAAAAAAGTTTACCTGACCTTGGTCAGCATTCTAACAGTGTTTTTTTTTTCTCATCTCTGTGAAATCAAAATATCAGAAACATTCCAGTGTGTCTAAGGCATGACCTGGTGAGGGTCTGAGCAATCATAACTCCAGCTGGCTTCCACAATGGGGCAGGTGGTCAGCAGACCCCAGCTTCAGGTTTTGAAAGCTACTTTCTCCACACRAAGAAGACCATTCATTAACACTTTTTAGCACAGCAAGTGTCAAGGCAGGAATAAACCCTTTGGCATTTCTTATAACAGCATTACTCATACTGCCTTGTCTAACAGATTTGTGCTAACCCCCTGAAATCAATGCTAGTAGGAAACGGGTTGTGTAGAAGAAGCCGACCACCTTGTGATTTAGTCAGGACTCAGTTTTGCCACCCTAATTCATGTTGGGCTACATCTTTTTTAAAAGCAAACAGACTAATTTCCACCATGGACTTTTGGGTAGTAGGTTACTGTTCAACAGAAACACAGAACAGCAGAAAAAGTCCCCCACAAAGGGTCGAGTTATTGGCTGGTAAATCAGTGAAGCTCTACTGAGCTGCATGAGTGGTCAACTTGTCCAGGGACAATGTCTGTTTTCAATTCATATTTGAACATTACATACCATTTCTGTCACAACACAGACCTATTTACCAAGAAACCTTTCCAAATGCATCAGTATACCATGATACTATTTACTTTTTGTTTGTTTTTCATAACAAGGGAATTGTTCCCTTCAGTCACTGGGGTATCTTATGGCACAATCACAAACTGCAGATTAAAATGTGTCCTAAGCCACAGTCTCCACTGCAGGTGTGACAGAGAAAGCTCTTACTTAAGCATCTGCCACAATGATAAACAAGTTACCACAACAAAAAAAGAAAAAGAAAAAAAAAGCAGGCGGAATTATTTAATATACAATGCATTTTGTGTCAATATTCCTTTGGTTCCACATTCACATCTTCTAGCCTGGCGCATTATAATCATGGAGCTGTTAGACCTGATTGCATTACCTTGGTGCATTGGGAAAAAATTTTCTTTGTACGTGTGGGAGCTACACTGCAAAAACTTCCTCCTGCATGCATGACAGCCAAACCTATTGATTTCAGGCTTATCAGTAAAGACTTTACAAATGCACTTCTTGTTCACACCAATATATAAATTTAAATTTACATAAAATTATTAGATATGTTTTGAATGGATTGGGCTGCTGATTTTCTTCAATAAACCAGGAAGACCAATTAATTTCTTCTATACTATGGTCAGTAAGTCTGGTACCTTGTGTTCAAACTGCAGTAATTTTGAAGCTACTTTTACGCAGCAGTTCCCAATTATTGGGACATTCATTTTTAGAACAAAACAATATTTTGCTTAGCTTTGAATGCTGGTTACAGCATTGCTCGGCTTGACACAAAGAAAATACAGCTTCCTCAGCATAAAGTCAAGCAGGCAGGTATTCATAACATGGTTTTGATATATACATATCTGCCAAGCTGGGTTTCTAATGACCAGTCTGGCTAGCTGTGTGTGCTCAAGCAAGAAAGCAAGTCTGGTTGCACTGTCCTTTTGTAAACCCCCAGCTGTCTCCCCATGCGTGGAGGGAACACGATCTCTGCAGACCCTCCTTATTCAACCCGTTTCTCMTCTTCTGCCCCCCCTAATCCACTGGCATACGTGGCTGGGTTTGTAGCTCTARGGCTAAAACAGATTTGCCATCACCGTCTCCAGCATCCAGGCACCTGAGACACACATGGAAATTTAGCTCTTTTCTCATGTACTACAGCCAGATGCTGCCAAGGTGTTTTTACTCTTCCAAGGGCTTTACAAGGGTGCATTTCTTGTTTATCTGTTGCTACTCTCCTCAAAACATATCCTCTTTGAGTTCACTACAAATAATGATGTGACGCCTTGAAGTGAAGGCAGTGGGCAKCCTGGTCCACCACCAATGTCAGCCCTGCTTTGAGCAAGGGGGTGGATGAATTGAAATCTAGAGGTCTTGTCCAACCTGAATTAATTTAATTCTGTACATGCGGATAGGACTGTGTTTTATGACGTCTGAAAACTGTATACAACAAAATACTAGCATGTCCTTCCTGACGGAAAAAAACACTGTATCTCAGATATTACAGCTGGAGGAAAAAGATACCTTAAAACGTGTTTTTGTTCTGTGAGTTTTTCCCTAGGATGGCAGTTAACATGTTTTGTTGGGCTTGGTTTAGTTTCAGTTAKCTTTTAAACATCATCTGGTGGCAGTCCCCGTAGCTCAGTTTAGATTCGTTCAGTTTAATGGTCTGTTTGAGTTCCTCCTTTTTTTTTTTTATTTCTAAACGACCTCTAACTGCGGTTAGGGAGGGCATGACGCAGACCCCACCATTAATCAGAGTAACTTCGCTGTAGCGCGTGGCATTTCCAGCGGCGATAATTGCTCCTACATGGTCACATGAAAAACTGGTTGCGGGCGTCCTCGGTGTCACGAGTTGCGATCAACCGCGCGTTGAGCAAGGTAGCTCATTCTCGCACGACCATCTGATGATACTCCTTTGAAACCTTTGCCAGCGGGCTGTGTCCGGGGAATTACGCTTGAGGACTCGGTGAAAAATTTCTCCTATTAGGGTCTGGGAGAGAGGAGTGTGCTGGGGCCAGGGGGCTCTCTTTGGACGACCTTCTGCGAGACACAGAAGAGAATGTCCAAACAGATAGCAATTTTTGATGCAGAGAACGCATACCAATGGAGGTAACAGGACTGGAGTGTTGCAAGGCATCTGGAGGAAAAGATACCTAAATAGCTGGCATTGYCTAGATGTTGCTTTCCCATCAACTGGCAACAAGAATGATCTCTCCATTTCTATCAGGTTTTTCCCAGCAATACTTGCTAGCTGCCAGAGTTGTGACCCTACCTTGACTTCACATTTCCTGACCCAAGAATATTCCCCATTGACCCTAATCAAAGCTATTTTAAGATGATAACGAATTAACAAGTCTCCCCAAGAAAAATGACCTATGGCTAATCTGGGTCACCCAACTCCGGGAAAACTGTGACCTCAGCAAACTTTCAGCAACTATTTCAAGAACATGCATTATCTTCRTTGCCTTTGTTATCTGAAAAAGGGGGCTGAATCTGGAACATATTTGTTCAGGACACAACCTATGCTGGATGTATTTAGAAATGTCATAGTTTGAGTTCAGATAGCTGGTGAGCTAACAAAGTAAGAACTTAACCCTTCCCCCTGCTCTTCCTCTTCATCTCACCTAATCTCCTTCTTTCACAAGTATTCRCTGGTCATTCTTCCAAATATACCCAATATTGTTGTATCTCTTTATTACAAACCAGTAAAGGCAACAYTAGATACATTTGCCCAGGTCTTGCCCTTCAATAATTCCATTTTAGTACTTTATAACCTTGTCATATCTTAGCTAACTGGACTGTTGTTTGTTTTCTTGCTTGTTTTTTAAMTAGGCTGAAATGATACCTGCATGAGGTTTAATTGCAATGGTAAATTTGGGTAAAAATATTAGAAGGTATTTAATAGAAGAAGATAATAGGAAAACACTTTGTTTCCCTGCATAAATAAAAACAAATTTTAATGTCACTGCAGTAAGAATCATTTGAACTTTCAGTTTRTGGTACTTTGACTTGAAATTTGATGAGGGGACATTCAAGTTTATGCATTTTTGCCAAATCCATGAGGAATGTGATCACATTTAGCCTACACAGTAGCCTCTGAAAACTCTGCATGGGTATGGGCTGCACAGGAAAGCAGAGCAGATGAGCTGGGGAGGACATCACCTGCAACTGCATCTCCAGTGCCCCCAGTCACCCTGCACTGGGCCAAGGGCTGGGAGCAGGTTCTCCTTCAATTCCCGTTCAGAGCTCAAGGTTCAGCTGGCCATCCCCCAGGAGAAGAGAAAAMCACCCTGACTTTAACAGGGACTGGTGAGGAACTAGGAGACATGAGGAATAAAAGGCAAAAGACAGGAGAAGGGATGCTCAGGGGGAAGGGAGCAGGAGCCAGCAGGGTGGATGTAACCCAGAGCAAGCTTGGGGTTCATCCCACAACGYCTTCATTTCTACATTTCTCTGCTGTCAGGATGACAAGTGGGCTTCAAAACTGGCTTAATGCTTCCAGTGATCCATCTAGAAGAGCACCGCTTGCCACTGTTACCCCTCGCCCCATTGAGAGCAGCRGAGAAGATCTGACAACCAGGGTTGATACTGACGTGGTCCTGTATTATAGAGTTTTGGGCAGTTCTGGTTCTTTTAAGACAGAGCAAATTACAGAGTGCTACTGCTCTGGGAATGAATCAGGGCTGTGCACTGAATGAAATGATGGGTTGTGTGATGTCCATCTTATTTCTTTTAAAAACTGGAAAGCAATCATGGCCAACCACAATTTCAGAATTTGTAAACTGGCATCTGACTAGCACCGGTCTTGTAGCACTGGCTTGTTTAAGCAATTATAATATAATTTCTCACTTTGCAATGCACAACATAGATTGCTGCTCACTAGCCTCATTAAGAAATGTATTGTGAAAGAATGAAAACACCAGATCTAACTTCTAAATGTTATTGTATGGGCCAGAATAGTTACAGCATAGTACCATGCTTCTGTCAACTGCATTAATTTTTGGCTACTGCTTTTCAGCAGAGCTGCCAAAAAAATTTTTAGGTCCTAGGGACATTTGTAAGCCCTGCAGGGCTCTGTTACCTCATTCAATCATCTTTCTCACACATATAGAGATGCACATTTTTGCTGACTTCAGGGGCATCCATATACCCAGAAAATCATCTTTGTCTGATCCCATCTGAGCAACTCTGTTTTTATTTATAATAATCCTTGAATTTTCAAGGGAATATACTAACATTCAGTTCACACTATTTTTCCTAACCCAGATTTAAAGAAAAATGAGGAATCTGACAGAGATAATATTTGGAATAGAACTCACTCTGAGAAGAAATCATTTAGGATGTTATTTACCTTATAGATTTACTTTAAAGTCGATCTTCTGAGATAACTGGGTTTTAAACCTGTGTTTTGGAGCAGGCTGGTGTTAATAAACTAATAAAATGCTGGCTTATTTGGGTATTAAAATCAGTTATGTAAATGTGAATTGTTGTTATCTAAAATAATTAAGTAAAATACCTTATACATAGCACATCCCTGATCAGATGGAAGTTATTGGACATGCTAATCTTAACATCCTTTAAAATAAATGGAAGAGAGTCCCTGGGACTCATGAACTCTCCAGACAGTTTCTGTTAACTGCCTAGGTACATTTAAGCAACAGAAACATCCTGATCTGGTTAGTTCGCCAGCAAATTTGATCATACACACATATTGGAAGGCAAAATTCTTTACTGGCCAAGTTAGAAAAATCAGCATATTAAAAAAAACCCTCTATGGCACAAATCATAATGAAAAAAGCTTAGCATGTTAGAAGCTTCACAGCCATTTAGAGCATGCTTTTGGCTTATCTCATCTTGGAAATCCAAAGACTAATGTTGACAAGTGATTCCGAGTATGTGTTYGGAGCATTACAGTATTTAAGAAATGAAGTGCATCCAGTGAAATACTGCTGCAAGCAGCCAGACCAACGTGGTGTGGAGGTGGAGAGATGTTCACCGAGAGAAGAGGAGGTTTCTCGCCTCAGCGTTGCAGTGAAATATGCAGGCCCTTACCTTCGGGGAAGCAATCTTCAGGCTCCATCAGCTCCTCAGCAAACTCAGGGATCTGCTCCAGCAGTTCTGCAGGATTTGTCAAATCCACTGTGCTGCCTTCAGAAAGACTGATTTCATCAAGCTTGTTGTCAACAAGAGCAAAGACGAGGAAAACAAATTGATCAATCACCCTGAAGGAAGTAGCTGAGTTTTTATTCCACTAACCAATATCCCAGCTAAAGCCACCAYGACAGAGACATCGCCATGCAACTTCATATGGTGCCCACTCCTCGAGTGACAGCTCTGCCTACGCTGTGGTGAGTTGACCCATCAACAAGAACAACAACAAAAAGTTGACATGTAAAACTTACTTTTTAAAACAAAAGAGAAGCAAACCGTAGAAAGACAGTGAACAGCCATTGAATATTAATGGTGGGTGGAAGCTTGGAATGACTGAACCACCACTCATGATTTTAAGGCTTGTACATCCTGAAGACTTATACCTTCAAATGGGGGGACCAGAAGTGCGACCTAGCTCCTGAAATGCTGAAGGAGGATTAATTTGATGACCTGTGTTGGGTTCCTGTCTCTGGGGCCTCATTCCTGAGACTCCTCACCCGCAACTGATGGCTGAAATCTGCACCTTGTCAGTCAGAACCATGCTCTGCTCCCTGCTGCCACAGCTTCTCCTCTGAGATGAGCAGAAGTCCCTCTGTCACGAGCAGAAGTCCCTCTGTCACCAGGGTCTGGTCACACAATGCCACAGGCACGCATGTGTGAGAGGGCTCTTCCACCTGCCTCATCCCAGGGCTAACTTGTTCCCACCACGTGATGTGGCCCCTTGCCTTTTGGTCTCACACTTCTGATCTCAAGGTGAGGTAGGAGGAGGGACACATGGCCTTTGAAAGCCTTTGAGAGGTTCTATTGCTTGCCTGAAATATTTGACACCACCATCTTAGGAACGTTTTTTAAATTCAGTGTTTCTCAAATCCTCCACTGCAAAATGGGGACAAGAATATTCCTGCTCCCTGAAGCATTGGTTGTCTTATCTATTTAGAGCAGGAACTCTCAAGTAGATCTGGGCAAATATTTCTGAGGAATATATTATTTTAAAAAATTGTTTTAGAGGCTATGCAAGAAATTGGGTTAAATACAACAAGGAACTTGATAAAAATCTTATGTTGTAGTTGGAATTTTGGCTGAATTTGCTATTAAAAGAGATATGATACATGATTAAATATGTCACCAAATTAAAACTGAAATTTCATTTCAGTTTTTTAACGGAATCAAAACATTTTCTTAGAAGAAAACAGGATATTTTTTACATAATTTATTTTACTAGTCAAAATAAACCATTTCTATTTTGTGTTAATCCAAAATTATATTTTACTTGATTATTCAGCTTGGCCACCAAAGTGAAAGATCTAATATTTACCCAGCCCTGCTCACAGTTTGTTTTTGACTGTATTAGCACTATCTGGCACAAGTGGGCAACATCAAAGCTGGTATCTTCTATGGGTCATATCAATACAAAATAGCTATAAGCAGGATTCAGGAGAGGTGGGTTATTTGTTTATTGTCTTATTCTGTTCTCTGAGTACCTACTGATTTTTTTTTTTGCTTTAGCTTGTAATACTATTGTCTCCATTTAAAAAAATGAGGACAATAATACTTACCCATGCTTTTAAACAACCTGTGAGATAGTTATATGAGAGATGGCACATACACATAAAGTATTATTTTCATGAGGATGATGGTGATGGAGTTAGAGAATAGGTACAGCTTTATCTATTTATTATTAATGTGAAAATGGGCCCTCTGTTTTCCAGTATACATAGTCAATGTAAAATTTATAGCTGAATTCAGAGAAATGCTGAACCTGGGGTAAAACAGGCAAGACTGAACATTCCAGCAATGCTTGCAAGTGGGGATGGAAACTACTTGTTTGCAATTAGCTGCAGCATCCAGAAGGTCATATTCTTGGCTAGGGTTTTTAATGCTCTACTCAAAAGGACTGCAAACAATCGAGAAGAGACCTTTTAAAAGGAAAGTCAGAACAGAAAGTGCAGGTCAAAGACATGGATAAAGCTTCTAAAAAATCCATATTCAGAATGCAGCTGTTGTACAGAGCCCATTTTCTACAGACTACCAACAGTATATGATGGTGGAAAAAATGTCATACCAAGTTTTAGCACAGTCAGAACTTTCTGATACTGTTCACTAGGGAATGCATTTAGTTATTATCTGTTCTGTTATGAAGACGTCAAAACACAGATCACTGAAATAGTCCTAAATCATATACAGCTGTAAGATGTAGAAAATAGGGGTTCCAATGAAAAAAGAAGTCTCRTTGGATATTAATTCTTACCAATAGACAGAAATTAAAGAAAACTCTGAGAACAATGTCAGCTTGATAGTATTGTCAATGAGAGAGCTGTCTTTAGCAGAGACAGGTTAGGAAATTCACAGAACACAATAAGGTGCAGTTATAACAGACTACAAGGAAAACATCTTAAAGAATCAAGAATTCTTGAGAGTTATTTATCAGGAGGAATTTTCAGAAAATATTAGAATCCATCAGCGTCAAAGAGATGGGGAACATGCAAGACAAAACAGACAGAATTTCTACTGAAAAGCCTTCAAAGAAAAAGAGGCAGCGAACGTGGATCCAGAAAACACTAGACAAAGGTTTGAGGGTCTGAACTGGGACTAGAAAAAGAAGGAACCACACATATGAGAGAGGAGGGAAAGATTAGGAAAGCTTGTAGGAACAGAAGCAAAGGTTACTCTTTGCCAGAAAGGTTAAAGGGATTAAGAAGGTTTTCATGAATTCAGTAATGGAAAAAAAGAGCTAGAGACATAATAACAATTGATGAGGGAGATGTAACTAATTAAAATTAAGTTGCCTAAGAAAATAAACTCTTTTTAAAAAAGAACCCAACAAGGCGATCAATAAAAAGAGGAGGGAAAGCCTGTTAGAATTAATAGAAAAGCAAGTTGAGAAATGTCTAGAAAACCTGAAACATATGCAAATCATCAGATCCAGACAAAGCACATTGTAGAGCATAAAGGGATCGGATACACCAAGTTAACACACCATTAGCAATCGATAGTGAATGCTCATGGAAAACTGGAAACAACTCAGGAGAGCAGCAATAAGTAAACACAATACTGAGCTTAGAGAAGAGGAAAAGGGAATAACCATGGGAATCAYAGATCACTAAACTCTCACTGTGGCTCGTGATTGAAGTAAATTAAACAAAGACTCAGAGGAGGAAAGGAGAGTGTGTTCTCAGAGTGAAATGTCATAGAGACGTAAAGGCAGGGAGGTGGTTTTCCTGTCTGCTAAACATACTGTGCACAAACGGGGTGCAAAGAGGCCAAAATATGGCAAAAAGGACAAATACAGAACGTTYTCTTTCTTTCTCGGAATAGGGGAGTGGGGAAGGTGTCCTAGGCAGAGACAACGGGATCCGTCAGAAGCCCCTTTGGGAGACCTCCCAMTAGTGCATAAATCCATGGTGCAGAGGGTAGCTCTTAACGTGTTTCTGGGTCGAGTGGCTGTTTTGAGTATCCGGACAGGGCTTCCACACCCACCTCTTGTGTATGTAATAGTGGAAAATTGATCTGAATGGGTTTTTCAAAAAGCCTTTAGCAGTGAGATGCTGGAATCTCATTGAAAGTTGATGTTTACTCAAGGCTTCACTCTCTTATCTCCCTTCCTCTCTCCCTCACCTCTGAAGTTCACAGCCTTAATCTACCAAATTGACATATGATATATAAACCTTAAGAAAATATCTGGATGTCTGTTATAGGAAAGTCTACTTTGAAAATAAATTGTAATTGCCTTGGATTCACGCATTGCTGCATGGAGAAAAGCCATCCTAAGGACCCAAATATAACATAAACTTTGTCTTCAGAGGAGGAGATCTGTAGGGATTAGAGTCAGCATTATCTTCACTAAAGATATAGAAGAGATACTGACTGATATAATCCTCAAGTTAGCTGATAACATTCAATTGGAGAGARCATTGAAACCGAGCAAGCAGAAAGGAAAAGAGAAGTGAAACATGAACAGAATATAGCAAAATGAGACTTGATTCAAAACAGTACAAATGAGAGAGTTCAGGGAAAACTTTAGTGGAAATCCTGGAAACCTGTAACCCCAACTCACCTGGAGTAATATTAAAAAATTAGATGTGATTTTGCAGGTGGATATAACAATGCAGAAAAMCTATATGAAAGCATCATGTCTAGATAATGAGATATTATTTCCTCTCTTTACGGTTCTGTGGAAGTTGTGTTTGGAATATTGTGCTTACTTCTTGGCAAAACAACTCCAAAAAGGAACAATTGAGTGACTTGCAAAGAGAGAGGTAAAAAAAGTCAGATAAAGGACACAGTGACAGTCATTTACAAGAAATAATGAAATGACAGAACAGTGGTGTGTGACTTTAGGGGGTAAGCCAAAGACAAAAGGAAGCAAACAACAGTCTATTAAATTAAGTGATATTAATTCATAAAAAGAGAATGATGGATAAAATTGGTAAGAGAGAGTAATGAAATGGTACTTTGAAAGGGAAAAAAAGAAAAGAAAAAAGGGCTGGTTATTAAGGCAATATACTCAGCCATGAGATTTTTTCTAAGCAAGTGAATTGTTCCCTTTGGTAAATGAAGAAATCCAAGTTGTCTGATACATTTAAAGGTAGATTCCACAAAGCTGTACAAAATATTTTATGGGGCAGTGTTTTGGCAGAGAAATCAACCAGTTTGTTCTCTGAGATCTTACCCACCTGTGACATCAATGATTTTATTTCTATGGTGTCTTTCTGATGGTTTATATAAGATGAAATTTTAATCATATAATGTATCCTTCACTGACATCAACAGTGTTTTATTCAGAACACGTTCAATGCTTCCTGTTATTGACTGCCCTGTCTCTTGGGCATACCAAATCTGTTAAGTTACTTCCTCTCAGTGGYTGGCTTTATTTGGCTAGTCGCAAGTTCTTGGGACATTCATCAGAAAGATGATTAGCATGTGCTTGTGTGCCGGCAGAAAGATTACTTCTGAATAGGAGGACTGTAAGTATGTAATGTCAACGCAAGATCTGGTCTTCAAAAATAGCATCCTTTGGGCTTTGCTCTTTCATGTTGGTATTCATAGCCTCATGTGAACTTCCTTTTGATTTCATGTCATCCCTGGATTATTGCCATATTCCTCCACCTCTTTCTAAGCAGCCGCAAATAGAATCAATTATACTCTACTATAGAAAGGTGACATTTGTGTCCCAGGACCCTTTGAAAGTTGAGGGAGGAAATGGGGATTATTTCTTTATCACGATGTTGCTGAATATATCAGGGCTAGAATGTTCCTGCTTTATCATGACATTTYGTTATAGCACTAAAAAAAGGACATAGTTTTCTAGCCTCCATGTTAGGATCACAGGGTTTATTTACCTCAAAAAGACATTTAAACATGAAGGATACCTAATGCCCTGAGAAAAAAATTCCTGAAACAGTCTTCTAATTCCTCCTAGTTATAATGCTTCATCTCATTATTTTGAAGTTTTTGGTTTCTTTGGTAAATAAATTTTTTCCTGAGACTGAGGTATCAAATATTCAAGTCTCCTTCCTCTAAAGTTCAGAACCTTTTCTTTCTGAAGATGAAGTTCAATATGCCAAGAAGTATTCTGGCAAGGAGGATTGCTCCTTACAGAAATGTTTCATGGCTAGAGGATTTCTGGTTACTGTGAGTGGAATTTATTTCACCTAAGTGTACAACTCATCTCGTTACCCTGGGCTCCCTTTATAGTCAATGGAGAGAAACAGGAACTTTTAGAAGATGATTCATCTGACCTAATTTAAGTGTTGATTTCAGACGGAGATGAGACCCATCTACCTAACTACATTGGCTCCAGATCCTCATTGACTATAAAGGGGCTTCAGATGACAAGTTCAGATGCAGATGTCTACATTTAGTTCAGTAAATTCCACCCCGTATGACAATATGAATCAGCAGGTCTGGAGAAGATGAGCTCTGGCTCTGTGATGGCYCTGTTTCCTGTTGTGCTGTCAAGATTACTCCATGGGATTGCTCCTGCTGGGCACAAATTTGCCAGCAGTTCTATAGCAGAATTGGGAGAGGTGTGATGCATGTTGATACTATGTCATCCTTTCCTTTTCATTAATTCAGTCCCCCCAAATCACCACTGGTTCCAATCTCAAGGAGCTATGAAGTTCCCCAAACTCCCAGGACATCACGCAAACCCTCCAGTTCCTGATTTCAAAGACAGGAATCCATCACTCTCTGATAACAAAGGCAGTTATGTCAACAAAATGCTAAATCTGAATGGGAAAAAAAMCCCAACAACTCAGCAAGTAGTATACAGGGAATTTAAAGCCTGGAGTCACTCAGTGTACAGTACAAAGACATGTATTTTTGGTATTCATGTTTATAACGACAACATAATCCTGCAAATTGAAAATAAATGTCAATGGGTACACATTGAGAAGCAATGAGTGAGCTACACTTGGATGAACATCAACTGAATGATACCAAGGCTTACTATTTAGTTAGCATCTTCATGTCAACTACTTAAATTGTTKCACCTTTTTTGGGTCTATGTGCTAACAGGAAAAAAAATGGTAATCTGTGACAGACAGCAGATGCCCTTCGGTGAACTCAAGGTACAGATCTGCGACGTCAGCAGATGCCATTCTTAGAGCTACTTTTCAGAGGGAAAACACACACATATTTGCTCCAAAGATAAGACAGTAACATTATAGATGATTTTGTGTTTTTTTCAAAGCCTCTTGGAATCCCATCTTAATTTATAATGCACATTTTCCAAGCTTTCCAATTATTTTTATGACAACAAAAACCTCTCTCTTTACTAAGACTGTAATATCTGCTACCTACTATTGCTTTCCTACCACTTGACAAACATGTATTTTTACAAGCCATAAACCCCACATAAATYGGTGACATGCACTACGGAGCTGGTGCAATGGATTGCATGCAGTATCAGGTAGGAAATTTGTTTCTGTTACCTCTTTTTGCCCTACTGGAGGTGGTGGCTCAGCCTTCAGCTGCTTATCCATGTGCAACTCACTTAACTCTTCACAAATCTCAGAGTTCTGACTCCGGACGCCTGGGCTTTGGCATCGCTGCCCCCTCAGCTGCAGCTGTTTTTCCTGCTGGAAATAATCCTAGATGGGTTTATTTTCTTTTTCTTTGATAGCATGCTTATTTCTTAAGGAGAACTCCCCAGCTAGAAGAGAAAATAGCCTGGACTATACTTGTCAGGGGATGACATCTTAAGGAAAAATGGCAAGGAACGAGATAACACAAGCTTATGCTGTAACTTTTGAGCTTTAGCAACTGGATATGTCAAGATATCTGGCTGTAGAAAATAGAAATACAAATAGGCCAACTTTTTTTTGAGCTATTGTTGCTGGGGCAGGAGGAAATACCCTTGCAATCTCCATTTTGCGTCTGGTTTTGAGACACAAGTTTCCTCCAGCGACCCAAGGTGCACAGAAAGGCGCTTGCAGTTCAGTGAATAACCGAGGGGTGTACTCTGAAATTGTAGCAATACTCAGCGTTACAGCTGGAGAAAGGCACGAGAGCAATACCCAACACTGTGCTACGAGTCTGCCTGAAACACTGTGGAAAAAAACTGAGGARAAAAGATACACATTGATGGGGAGGTAAACGCAAAGTTCACACGAAGACATAAAAGGTATCTAAAAGTAGATGTGGAAAAACTGCAGGTAAACACAYAAGCGTATGCGGCTTCTATTCAGCGAAACACTTAAGACTATTTTGCACCCACTGATGCCAACGGGACTTAACCATAGGTTGAAAGGAGAGCACATCCTTAAGTACTTCACTAAAAAGGGATGGATTCTGGAATCAGAGCAATAACTTCTTTCCTGCAAACACATCTGATTAGACCCAGTGCTTGCTAGTATGAGTGGTGTCATTAAATCCAGCCTCTTCTTCCTGGGGTGATGATTATTGCTGCTGAGCTCTCTAGAAGTACTCCCAGGACTAATGGCAGAGGAGAGTATGTTTGCAGAGYTGGTCCCTACATCTGAAGGCCCAGGTTCTCAGCTGGTGTAAATCAGTGTGGCTTTATTGATTCACCTGCGACAGGGATTTCTTTGAAAACTTCATAGCTCCTCACAGCTCTACCATCGTTCATGCCATTACCAAWGCTGCTACTAAAATATTAATAAAACTCTACGTTGTGGTTTAACCCCAGCTGGCAACTGAGCCCCACACAGCTGCTCGCTCACTCCCACCCTGGTGGGATGGGGGAGAGCATCAGAAGAGTGAAAGTGAGAGAACTCGTGGGTTGAGATAAGAAAAGTTTAATAATTGAAATAAAATAAAATAAAATAAAATAGCAATAATAATAATAGTAATAATAATAAAAATAATAAATTAAAAAAGAATATACAAAGCAAGTGATGCACAATGCAATTGCTCACCACCCGCTGACCAATGCCCAGCCAGTCCCCGAGCAGCAGCCCCCCRGCCAGCTTTCCCTGAGTTTATATACTGAGCATGACATCATATGGTATGGAATATCCCTTTGGTCAGTTGGGGTCAGCTGTCCTGGCTGTGCCCCGACCCAACCTCTTGTGCACCCCCAGCCTTCTCAGTCAGTAGAGMATGAGAAGCTGAAAAGTCCTTGATTTAGTGGAAGCACTGCTTAACATCAACTAAAACAGCAGTGTGTTATCAAYATTATTCTCCTTCTAAATCCGAAACACAGCACTATACCAGCTACTAGGAAGAAAATTAACTCTATCCCAGCCAAAACCAGGACACTGTAGCTGGTTTCAAAGGGTTGTGCTGAATTGCTTACGGAAGGACTTCCATGCTGAGAAAAAAATTACAAGCATAACAGGATTTCAACAGTAATTATTTAAACCTATTTATCTTTCACTTGTCCACCTTTTTTTTTCCCTTGGCTTGACTGACWTTCAACGTTATTCATGTATTAAACGAGTTTCCCTTCCCCAGGGAGCTGCAGCCTACCCGCCTCAGTTCTAAAGCCACGTCACCACAGGAAGTCCCTCAAGAGGTACCAGGAGCAGAAAAACACTTTATTCCAAATATAACTATCTGAAAGAACAGATGACACAAAGGAAGCATTGGTTAAGCAAATTGCTCTCCGTATAAATACTTTCAGACTGTCAGGTTTGTACCAGTCCTTTCAAATGTCGTTCTGTGTTTCTAGCAAATTAATTTAAAATCAAATTACTTGTTTCCTGTTTCAGAGGGCATGTGGTCTAAAATATATTCTAACTTTAATAAATTAAATTATGCATGTCCAAGCCTGTACTCTCTGCATAAGAATGTATTACATACAATTTCTAGGCACAGTTTAGCACTGATCTTCACAGGCCAGAGATTGCTCCATCATCATCAAGTTACAGTTCCATCCCTGCCAAAAAGTAACACTCTTTAATGCACATCTTTGGAAATACAGTGTAATATTCAGGGGAGAAGCTAACCAGGAAGGCACAGTATGCACAAGTAAGGCGCTCAGCCATAAAAAGGGTTTTTTTAATGCAATGTGCATACAACTTACTACCAAGTAATCTTAATGGCATGATATCGGTTATAGCACTAAAACAACAGAAACAATTGTTTCATGTTGAAAGTGCAATGCAATCTGAGGTGACGTCTCAAGTTCATTTATGCAGAAAGGTTGTGCACTCAGATTCATTAGAAACTATGCAGTGTGTGAGAACAGACTGTGTAACCCAGTTGATCTGACGAATACTCAAGTTGTTAAGCAAATTATTGCACTAAGCTAGAGCCAAATGCCAAACTTACACCAATTCTCTATTTACTAAGCCCTCTGTGTGGTACCAAGACTTAGCAACACTTCCCTAGAGACTCAACTCCAGGAAACGTGGACCCAGCTACTTCCCAGAAATCACACTTGTACCAAGCATTCGAAGAGTTAACATTAATTAAGGTTTATGAAATATATCCTGGCAAATTATCCAATGGGGACAACATATGCATGTGCTTGGACAATGATTTGGTTCATCATCGTGTGTTTTCAGACTTGTCGTGCAAATTTATAAGGTGGGAGAAAATCTCTAAGAGAAATAGACTCTTCAAAAGAATCTGATTGTATAGGCTGATCCCAGAAGGAGGGTTGTTAGGGAATCAACCGAGTTTTTCCAAGCAACTGATGCCAGCCCAGGTAAGCCACTCTCATGGGATGCAACAGTCTCTTTTCCAGCACACAGCACCTGAAGATCAGCACAGACCTGTCTGGGGAAAGGTGCCTTTGGTTTATGTTGTTTAACTTCGRACTGTTTGCTTTTATTTGGATTCCAGATGATTCGTTCTTCTGGCAGCAACGGCAGCAGGTTTATCTCCTGTAAAGCTCCCCACTGTGGGTGGTTTATATAATTTGTTTTTAATTTTTGTATCGAGAGCGATGTTGCCAAGGCAATACACATTATGTTAGTATTTATTGATTCAGTTGTTTTCATAATTTATAAAGTAAAACCATTCAGCAATATAAAAACTTCATGCATGCAAATGGAGGGTTGGGAGCCCAGGACAGACCTCAGCTCCTTTAGAGCATAAACCAAAAGGTTGCTCACCTCTGCTCTGACCTGGGCCCTAAGAAGAAGTGCTCTGTCAACACCGTACCAGTAATTAGCACACGGAGGAGGATGGACCCAGTGTTGTCCCCTTGCATGCTGCAGGWCAGTTGTAGCACCAGAAAAACAGCAACCAGATTGAAAATAGAGCATAATCTGGGCGACATCTCAAGTGTGTTTGTGCACGGACCCACATACTTGTTTGCTGACACAAATAAATACAAAGGCTCCGCACTGCGTTCTGCCTCTGAAAAGCACAGATCGGCTAATTGTTTCAGGCTCAAATGGGGATTAGTGCAAATGCCGCTCCTTTGGAAAGAGAACTTGCTGTTGGCAAAACAAGACAAATACCTGTCATCAGCACGGATTCACTTTATTCCTTCCCCWCGGAAATATCACTTTTTCCATCCTGTGCAAACAAATTTAGAAAGARGATCCCAGGACCTGCCTTTCAGATGCTGATCAGCTCAAATGGGTTCTCCTGATGCTTTACTCACTCCCTAGATCATGACCCTGGCTTGTAACATTTGTTCCCTGATTCCCTGGCCACGGCTGTTGTGGGAAAGAAGATGTGCAAAGCCTTTGATAGCAGGAAGCTTTCTCTCCCAAGCAGGCTGGGAGGCAAGAAATGGGAATTGGCTCTGGAGCCCTCCCCCCTTGCAACTGTCASTGCAGAGCCAGCAAGCAAGGATGAAGGATGTGGCAGGATAAAGTTGATTTAAGTTATTTTATGAGGTGTACAGGGTATTCCCTGCCCCTGGTGGGACAGTGCAAATGCAGATTGCCCTTTGCTCAGTCCATGGTGCAATGGGAAGCTTCAACCCTATGTATCTTCTCTGTTCCCTACCAGGCTCATGCGTCCCTCTGTCTCTTTGAAGACCAATTTTGAGACACTAATGGGATTTCATGGATGTCCAGGTTCTGCCGTTACTTTCCAGGAATTAGGTGGTCAGGACATTTCCAGGTGCAGACTCAGAGCGCTGGAGGCTTGTCCTGGTCCCCCCACATACAAGTCTGCACACACTTGGCCATACAGGTATGACCCTACTTTGCCACGGGACGCTGCCCATCAGAGGAAGTATCATCAGCAGACGAGGATGCTGGCAACAGAAATATCGCTGCTTTAGCCATTCATAGAGGATTGACACTATGAAATTGAGCCTCCTCGAGAAATGCAGCTCAACAGAGCAGCAATTACTAATTTAATGGATGACAACATATTTTAACCTGAAAAGCTTCCTGCAGCCAGTTTTCGGATACCATAATAGGAGTCTGAGGAGCTTTTCATGTATAGCAAACCCAGTTCAGCAGTGTGACACACATAGTTACGAGAGGACTGTTTACTCTGTAAAGTAATTGTTGATGTTTGTGTTCCTCCTTGCAGACAGATATGGATTTCATAAAATTACTGTGCCTGGTAGCAGTTGGCATCCTTTCCCAGCAACAGTTTGCATCTAGTAACTGGCACCCTTCCTCTGCAAAGAAGCCAAGAAGTAAATGATCGTGAAAACCGAACTGTTTATATCCTACCTCTAYATAAGTGGAGAAGCAAGCAGATTGCAATGCTGCTGAAATACGGCGAGCTTGCATTACTGCCCGAGTGGCACCTGTTGGGTGTGTAAACAGGAGACTACAGTCTGCAGAGCTGTCGGGCCGACAACTCTCAGATATGCTGAATTCAGTCTTTCTGAAAARCCTTGAAAAATCTGAGCTAAAATGGGAGAGAAATAAATAACCGCAAACTGGGGAAACGAATCGTGGGTTCTTATTACCAGAACAGATCATTCAYGATCTTGGTTCTCCGATTTCACAAAAGAATGCAAATCCTTGTAGCACCAATAACATCAGTGGATTTATCTTTCTGCACGTTTAGCATGAGAAGAAAAACCACCGAATACATCAGGAAAATCCCCTTGCTTCCTTAATACGAGAAGGGGAAGATTAGTATCACTTATTCTGCTAGGAATAAAAGAGGGCTGGTGTGCAGCTGTCAATTTTAAGTGTGAGCATTTGAGAATCTCTCTACCCAGGTTTGAAGAATTGCTTCTGTAAAGCACAGTTGCTACTGCTCAGTTTAATGGGAAATCAGAGGAAAACCTGGAGTGATACCACACCACAGTGCCAGGATTGTAGCTAAGACACAGAGAGGACTCGTGCTACTCTACGTACCTTTACAAGTGCAGTTTATTAGCAGACCACAGAGTTTGCAATACTGATGTAAAGCGTGTGAAGTCCTACTTYAAGTAAGTTTGCAACACATGTACATAATTTAAGAGCTGCAAATTCCTCAGAGAGGGTATGAAAACAGGAAAGGGAAAGTCTAAACTTGATTATTTGAGGTTAATCATCCCCACTCTCCATCCTACACCACCTGGTCCATCATTCCACTTCAGCASAAACAACCAGACATCAGGATAGCTTAGTAGACTGATTTTTGTTCAGCTTTTCAGCCCTTATCTACCCCTTCCAGTCTTGCCATTCATCTATGCAAAAGCCAGAAACAATCTGGTGGAAAGGGAGCAGTAAAATGTCAGAGTTAGAAGGTGCTGCTCATACTTGCCATGTGAATCCACCTGGATTTTTTTTCTTTTTCTTGATGACCCAGCCTTTATAGGGWCCCCATTTATTAAAACCCAAATCACTAACATGCATGCAGAAGAGCAACATTGGCAAAACAGGTTGAACACAATAGTCTCCGAGKTCAGAAACAGCATAGGCCTGTTGCCCAGCTCCTGGGCAGTTGAAATTACGCCCCCAACTTGGATGTCCACAGATCCCAAGGGAGTTTCCAATTGAGCTGTCACATGTCAGAGTTAAGGCCATTGTACCTGAAGTTATACCTATGTAGCTAAACACAGAACTTRTCCTCCTGGTGGACCTAAGAAACACATTTTTTCCCCCTGAAAGTCACAGGGTATTTGAAAGAAAACTGCAGTACTTGTTCTAAAAAAATAATGCACCTGTGAGTACTTAGCTGGATAAAAATACCAGAATCTGGCCCTTAAAATTCAGAATGGCTAAGGCTAAGGCTGGCCAGAAACCACAGCTGCTCAGCAGAGGCTGTTAACAGCAAAAACTCCCCTGGAACCAGCCTGCTCTGGTATTTTCTTTCATTTTGAATRAAGGCGAACTAAAACTTCACCAGACMAACATCAYCACAGCCACTAACTGCTGGTCTCTGCACAAGCGCTGGATGCTTTGCCAAACGTTGTCCCTCAAGGAGGGAAACAACAGTTTAGCTGTGCTCCTTCTCGGATTAATCCAGAACATTTTAAGCGTTTGAACTCTGGCCACGGAGGAGCAAGGCACGTTATTTCTAATGGCTTCTGCCTTGCTGGCCTAAGATCTTTTCCCACACTGGTCAACACACTGCCCACAATAAAATATTGATTCATTATTCCAAGGATTGACTCTTAAAATGAGTCTAAGTGGGAGAACTTGGCAAAAAGATGGACTGCCAAAGCTGATTTAGCCTGTTATCAATTCAATAGGCTTAAATAGGCAGTGAAAGTGTTTCATAAGTGTTCATTGTTCAGAGTTCAAGCTAATACCTTCTGCTAAATTGCATTTTGAAGTTTAATCACAATCTACTTAATGTTTCTTTTGGTAATTGGGATCTCTCCACAGCATAATATGAAGAACTCAAACTAATGGGCTCCTCTGATGGAAGTTTAAATTTTGGAAGTTTGCCTCAAAGTGCAGTGAGTGAGAGTGCCTGAAATAACCTGGAACCTTTCACCCAGATGAGGCGTTACTACTTTGATCATTAAGGAAGTCTTATATTATTACAGGCAATAGCAACAAAATAGCCATTATTTTAAATTTCGTTATTTTGGACCATAATTAATGGGAGTAATTTCAACCCCCCGACACACGCACGCACGCACTGTCTCGCTTGGCACAGGAGCTGTTGGGGAACTGGCTGCTGTTCACTTTATCCAAAATGTTAAATGTYGGCATTTTCTTTACCAAAGGGAGAAATAGGGAGAAATGCTCATTTCTGGGCAGCATTTTGCTCCAGGGAGGGATATGGATACCGGGAAATGGCACCCAGTAGGCTGTGACTGACGCGTGGTCCACGGTCTGGGCACTTGTCCAAATGCATGTTGTCAAGTCCGCTACGCCTGATACTGGTTCTTTCAATGCCAGGCTTTCCCCCCCCGCCCCTTTCTCTCCTCCATCAGCTCCCTGTGTTTCCTGCACCTTAGGCATTATGCTGCGGACAAATGTATTTCCCTGCCACTGCGCACTGAATAAGCACTCTAAAACCTTTGTTCGCAGTGTGACTGCTCTAATCACGTCAGCAGAGATCTGACACGGAGTCTTCTCCGTCTGCCCCATCGTACTGAAACAAAATAAACACAAATGTCTTTCTATGTGCAAAAGCAAAGATGCAGACATAGGGGCTTTAAATCTGCTGCTGTGATTTACAGTCCTTTTTCTTTTTCTAATGGCCTTGCTGTATTCTTCCAAAGACAATAAATACAGAAATATTCTATTTTATTGCTAAAAATAATTAGCAAATCTACACAGTTTTCAAGAAATGCAAAGCAAAACATACAAAAGGGAGAAATCCAGGCAAACTATGTATGTAATAATAATGAAATTGCCTTGCTATCTTACTTAATGATCAAAAATTTGCCCAAATAAAGCTGACAAGAAGAATGCTGTAAGATTTATTGCGTGCTGCACACATGTATACATGTGGGCTCACTGTCCTGCCAGTAAGAACTGGGGAGTCACCAACTGACTTCAAAGGTATTTTATCCAGTTGTACTAAAAGAGAACATGTCCCATGGGCTGGAACTGAAAACAGACGGAATATAAATGCTGTTTGAAAGGGCATTACGGTTCCTGACAATAAAATATATTTCCTGCAGTAAAAGGCTGAAATTAATGTACCCTGTCAAATAAACACATGACTTCATGGTATCTCTGATTTATAGACATTAGAATTATTAGGAGCATAAGACACTGTCACAAACAATTTTATATCAAAATCTTTATGCACTGGCTTTTATATGGCAATTTTCAATAATTTCAGCTACACTTATGTCAACCTGGAATAATTCTATTGACCTTTACAGAAGCACTTCAGGTTTAGGAGCAGGTCTGTAATGCATAGAAATTGTACAGTAAAATTTCCACTGTATATAAAGGAAACAGATGTGAGTCCAGATGCAGATGGTGAACTCTCTGTTACCTGAGACATTTCATTCTTTTCTCTGTTTTACAAATGATGTATCATAGCTAAAATAAACTTACAGGCTCTGTGCAGAAATTATTGGTTGAAGTCTTTGACTCAGTGTTATGAGAAAGCTCAACCATGATGATCCCAATGGTCCTCTCTGATCTCAAAATTATGCATCTCTTACTGGTAGAAACATGCAAAAAAAAGCTATCAGAAATAGTTTCACCCTGTCAAATGAAATAAAATGAGTCAGTAATTCTAAAATAAATATGGGGAAGAAGAGAATAAAAGCTTGGGGGTTTGATCCGGTTCGGAGCAATATAGAAACTACCGTTGAATAGAGACTGTGGTGGCAGCCAGCTCTGTCATTGACATGTACAGAGGCAGTTACTCATCGGAAGTCTGGAAAACTGGTATTCCTGGCAGATGCGTTTGGTGGAGCCCAGACAAGGGTATACAGGAGGAGAGAACTGCCAATTGAGAAAAAAATGTGAATATGACTGAGAAAGCCAGGCGTGCTCTGGAGCAATGAATACTTGCCCTGTGTGAAAATTCCAGGCAATGTACACCCCTTAGGTCCTCTGTGCAGAACCAGACCCAAACCGCTTGAAAATCACAGCAGAGGTGCTGCTCTGCCTTGCAGGGGTTGAGGAAGAGTACAGAGAAGTGCAGCTGTGCAGGTGGGAAACTGGGAATCCCTGAGAGGCAATGAAAGGCACTGTCCCTTTCCCGCAGGCAATATTCCCCGTCAGGTCACGGCAAGGTGAGCCCAAGCAGGCACAGCAACTCTTTGCTATTTAAAGATTTCCACAGCCAGGGGTAAGCCTCGGGCAAGAGGATGGGCCAACGCWCCACTGGCTATGCAGTCTCAGGATGGCACAAATCAGCCATGGTGGGAGCTGGGACCTGGCCGCCGCGCGTGGAAAGGCAGCACTCCTGCGGCGTGCGTGCCTGGTGTCGAGGAAGGGGTAAGAAGCTGCAAAATGCTCCATCCCGGCAGCAGGCAGCCAGCACTTTCCATATGACCCAATTAGCCACTCCGTCGGAATAAATCAGTAATGGCATTTTCTGAAGACAAGCAGGCAAGTGCTGCTGGCTCGGCACTGCGCTGCGTGTGAAAATAGAAAGGTGTTATCTCTGCGGCAAGCAGCATCCGTGCCTGGCTCTGCCACTGCAGAGGGGGCAAATGCGAGACGTGGCCAGGAGTCACTAACCACCGCAACGTGGGTTTTCTTCTCAGTGGCAGTAGTTTGAGTAAGACAAGACATGAAGTAATTAAATTTAAGAAGGGGGAGAAAGCAGTAACAGCCTTTTGGGGCTGACTCAAAAAACAAGGAAAGGGTAAAACCATTTTCTGAGGTTGCACTAATGAATTTTGCCAACTGTAGGAACTCATCAATGCAGAAAAGGATCCAGATACCCTGCAGAAAGACCTGGGCGTTGTTGAGGCCTGGGGCAATAGAAACAAGACAGAGTTCAATGGTATAAGCTGAGTGAGTTCAGTGGTATAACRGACACAATACTTTGGGGACTGATTCAGGATACCCAATGTTACTCATCCGGAACCTCTTTTTAGTCTATCGCAAGATTCCTCTGAGTCACAAAGTGATGTCACTGAAAAAGGCACACACTTCTCTGGGCTACAGCTGTAGGCACCTTGAAGGTTAAGAAATACTAAAATAGGAATTTTGAAGATTTAAGCTTTGGACTTATATGTCTACTGTAAATGGTAYGAACCCCTCTGATGTATGAAACTTTCAGTGTAGTTAAATTGCAGGTAAGTTCTGGTAGGATCCTCTGTGTCAAGTGGACTGGACTACGCACACTGAATTGTTCCATCTCCTTAATGTCCCCATAATCTGATTCTTACTCCTTCAGGAGACTGGAAGTTGRTGTCACATATGAAAAGATGGTCTTTATATGCAATTACAAGACACTTCATGGAGGTTCARGAAAATAATTTCAACATTTTAATTATTTAGGAAACCAAAATGAGAACCCAAAAGAACCTTGAGAAGATGCAACTAGCATGTTGCTGTGGTTGCTGATGAGCTTTTGGGAGCTGTTTTCCTGCTAGGACAACCCATATTTAAATTATACATCTCAAAGACATAGGAAAAATGAAAGACAGTTCTAATGTAATAGAAGGTTATTTGGACACCRTGTCCAAAGTATGACTGGATGGATGATATTTTTGTTGTGATTATTCTTGTTCTCATTATAAGGTTAAACTTCTCATCAAATCCTGAAGAAATYGTGTGGATTGACAAGGAGAGACTTCCCCAGCACTATGAGATGAGCAAGGAAGGGGGTTAGGTAAAGCCCTTTGTGAAAATGTTGCAGTGACTGGCATCAACACAGATATCACACAATAAAGATGAATTAATTAAGTTCAAGGTGGACCTTTCTCAGCCTCACTCCTCTTCTGCCAGCTTTTTGCAACTGTGCTGACKTTTATTGTTCAGCTTTTTTTCTGAYCCTTTCACCATACGTGTGGGCTACAGGCATGCGTCTCCTGGCTCTCCRAGCTGGCAGAGTATCTCACTTCCATCTCAGTAATCAAAGGAGATTTAGAAGCTATCAGGTGGTCTCKCTCCTTCAAAACCCTCTCAATGACAGTGCCACAAATTGGTAGCTTTCAGGAAGACGGCTGCTGATGGTGTAAGCTTTGATAATAGAAATGGCAGCTGAAATTTAAACTTAGACATTTATATTACTCAGAGGGAAATGTGCAGTCACAGAAAGGTTTCTCATCATCTGAAATTTCAAACTGCTGTGTGTAACACTGTGGKGCCCATTTCTCATAGCCACAACGGCTTACTTTAGAGTAGTTTTGTGACTTTCCGGGAAGAGCCCGGCATTGGTACAGGAGCTGTAAGCTGAGCTGATCATCACCCTAAAATATCCCATCAGGATCAACAACTTTGTGGTTCTGCTTGAGACCAGCCTCCCTTTAGCCCCTCTGACAGATGGGTTTGGACTGATGTGATCACACGAAGAACAGAATATGGTCCCGGATCTTCARCTGACAGAGAAAGTGTAAAGGATGTGTAAGGATTGTGTAGATTTACCTAGCCATGAGCTTGAGAGGCATGTATACATATACTCCCTGTTTATGCATCTCCTTTTGCCTCTTCTCCCATGCTATTGCACAAAAATCTACATGCATGAGGAGGAAGGCAGGTTCTGGCAACACTGCCAAAGGGCTGCTAAATTCCAGGTCAGCCACCAACTTTAAAGTGAACTAGGGTACATTGTCTTCTCCTGAGAAGTACATATACATACACATTCTCTTTGTACATGCTAAAATATTTAAATATGKAAAAATATGGATTATAATTAGGGGGAAGTTAGAATAGATTTGAATGTTTAGCGTACCCTTGGTAGTTCTTGTTTGGTTTCTGTATGATGCCCTCCACAGAAAAAGATACTTCACCGTAATTGTGCCCTTTCAGTGCAATCATGTAAATTTTGCTCTTGTTCACATTGTCCTTCTTTTGCGAGCTCTGCTGTGGTTATCACAGCCATCCTGGAGGGAAGGAGGTAAGGACCCCCATGGAGCTGGGGTAGCAGGATTAAAGCTTCTGGGAGTGAGTGGGGAAGTTTATTCCCCGGAGTCCCACAGGGCTGCCCTTCATACAAAGGTTAGCAAGCTGTAATGGTCACAACTCTATATCCAGGGAACTGGGATTTCATACTGACCTCCAGGTGCAAGAATATCTTCTGCAGTAACCTACGTGTTGATCAAGAGAGTTTTTTGTGGGTCCAGAGATCATACGTCTTTGGAATGGGCACCATTAAAAATGACAGATCTTTGAAATGTTTGGGATCTGCTTTCTCAAGGCTCTGCTCCTTATGGAGACATTTACAGCTGCGCAAATTTAYTAGGGTTTTGCAGGAAAGCAAATGCAAAGCTCATTACACAATTATCATTTCTGCTGTTGAGCTTCTTCCTATTTTTGTTTATTCATTATGCCAATGTATTTTGAGTCTTTGAGTTCGAACCTCCTCACATGCACACATTTTCCTCACTAGAAATTTGATAAAATTGTTTGCTGGATATATGAGCTCGTTTCTTGTTTGGACCCTTTCAGCAGTAGACCCCTCAGGCCTGTGGACAAAGGTTGAAAACCACCAATCAGGGCTACACGCCGGGAAATGGCAGTGACCTGCAGCAGCTGTTTGTCAAAGCCTGGAACTAGTGACAAAGCTAATTAATACATTTCTCAACTCCATGCCTTCTATTTAATGCACACGCTATCAGTGAACTATATTATTTCACTGCAATCCAAATACGTTGTGGCATTGTGACAATGTAACTGTAATGTTTATTGCAAATTTCATGAAAAGACACAGTGTGAAAACAGCATTTTGGTTTCCTTCTTCTACTGGGTTTTGTTTCCTCCTATTTTGTTTCACTCTGAATCCTTGATGTCTATATTACATATGATAATGTTTCAATATTATTGAAACAATTTGAAGAAGTTTTCTTAATGTTTTCAGATCAACTTTTATTCATAATGTTCCGTTTCACTAAAATGCCTRTTTTTCTACATCAGTTCTCTCCCTTATGACTCTAATAGATGTCACTAAAGGTCTAATTCCACATTTACTTGCTGTACAGCATAAAATGGATGGCTACCTGTTCTGTCGACTAATATACACACCAGCACCTACATGGACACATTGTGCAGCTAACTAGAAATCSACATTTCTATACTTTTAAGATACAGTAAGATGTAAAAATCCCACCCATGTTCTACACTGCAGTTTAGMTTGCAATTGTGAACATTGCTATTTATCCTGAGGAAGGTGGAATACAGGGATGCAACATACACACATGTGCGTACACACACACACACACACGCTTCCAGACCTCACGGACACTTACGTGCAAAGTTTCAACAAACTTTTGCTTTGCACTGTGAAGGAAAAATCTGAGAGTTTTTGAGATTGTGACCCTCTGTCAGATGTAGCAGAAAGGTGCGGATATCTGTAAAGGCTAAAAAGAAAAAAAAACCCCAAACCTCTAGAATTAAACACATTTATACACTATGAAATGCATTTATACTAGTCAGTATTTGCAGATCAGCTAATACTAGGAAACCCATCTATTATATTCATATTTCACTTTCCAATGTACTCTGCTTGTAGGTTTAACTAATACAACGAATAGAAAAGGACTTCAAAGAAAAACATAGATATTATCCGTGCTATCCACACTGATCCACAGGTCGTTTCAATAAAAGTATTCCTTAAACAAGATATAAAAAAATCCCTAAAAAGTCCCCAAAAATTTCAGACTTCTTTTTTTGTTAACTAGGTGTCTATTTGGACAGTGGGGCTTGATGGTAAAGTTTTCTGACCCCTTGCCCTTCAGCTCCCCAAGGGAACAGTCAATGTGTAAGACTTGCTGGTGAGCAGACGCACTAACRCTGTAAAGATTTCCTCGATGAAGCAGGAGAAATTAACGTTTAGCAGSCAATTTGCGCCCACCTCCTGACACAGAGTCCTTCCTCGGGGCTTTTTAGGACAGCCTTTCTCTAAGGACAGTTTTGCTTCAAAACTTTCTTCCCCTCAACCGAGAGATCGGGGATCCCTCAGCTGGATCTGAAACAGGAGCTTTGACCCAGTGCCTGYTGAATTCTGTGGGTCTCAGCCGGCATCAGAGGATGCTGGATCAAGGCTGGAGGGTCTGGAAAACATTAACTAGATATGGTGTGTGGAGCCAAGAGATAAAGCTGGTAGAAAGGGGAGGGGGGAGAAGGAGAGAAAGAAAAGCGTTCCTGTGAAGATTTTTCTTCTCCGTTTTACACCAACACCTCGAACCACACAGAATTTTTCAGCCTTTACTACCGGGTGCTCTGGGGAATACGAAAATCTGCCATGTCACTCCAAAGAACAGGCAAATAAGTATTTTTCCTGTCTGAATACATACAATTACATATCTTCTCTCCTTCTCTGGTGCCTTGTCATATCAGCCTCTGCCTCRTTGTATTTTTAAAAGAACTACCTGGCCCTCGATTCTTGCTGCACAAATCAAACCAAGCCATTGCCCATTTTTGCACACTGAGAAAATCCCCTGCCATAGTCAGAGGACCTAATTTGTTCTGTAACTTTCCCATGATTCAGCTGAAAGAAAAAAAAAACAGGCTCCTGTGTGAGAAAGGGTTTAATTGCTCTGGTTAGAAGAATTAATCTAGACAAGCACAAAGAATACAAAGGGAATGCCTCTTGTTGGAGACTGAATTTTGCTCTTCGATATGCACGTGTAACTTCTTCTGAAGTTAACAACATATCAAAGGCAGRATTAGGCCATAGCACATTTGCATCACGAGCCATGGATCCAGAGCAAGGGTAGAAACAAAGGCCATCGTAATAAGCTGCAACTAGCAAACATTTTAGTTGCCTACCTGCTCCATTTCCGTAAAGGTGCTTTGCTCCTCATCTTCCTCCTCGATATCCGACTCTCCCACAGCAATAGGAACACAAATGGACAGGTCAGGATTGGTCATAAAATCATCATTGTCTGTAATTCCTGGGTGTTTCTCTCCATTTTTATTCATCCCATCTTCAGCGTGGTTCTCTCTGTGATTCTCCATGTCTTTGCCAAGCTCAGCAGTTGTATGACTGTTCACACAGTTGTTAAGGGCACCTGTATTCTGGGCAGCAAGCTTCATCATTGCCTTCTTTTCAGCCGTCGTCTTGGGGTGCCGGAGGACATTGCAGCAAAAATCCCACGTCGCGTGTTTCACGTACTGAAGACCCTTGTTGATCCGAGCAAAAGCAAGCTGCAGGTTGTTCATCTCCCCGTCCTCATCTGGTGCCGAGAGGTTGTCAGCACTGAAAGAGCTTAGCAGCAAGGCAAGGAACAGGTTGAGCACCTGAAACCAATAAAGTTAAAAGGAAATCAGTGATTAATTGTGSAGGACAAATGTTTGGTTTTGGAAGCAGGAGGACCTGAGTCTCATCTAATCTGTGCCACCGTAACACCTCTAAGTGTTCATGGAACTACCTCTAATTATAKGTGATTTCAGCAGGAAAAGGAGGAGTGCAGACACTTCCAAACACTTTAATTTCAGGTACAGAAGTTTATCATGGACAATAACACACACTAACATTCCTTTTCCCTCTCCAACACCCCAAAACATGAAAAAGAAAAGGCAAAGCTYAGAAACAGAATATGGGATAAAATTTTCATTGGAAGATACATAGTGTAAATAKTCTCAGAAGTGGTGGTATATTGAATTTCCTGTAATTGCCAGTATTCCATCTTGGAGAAAATCACTAATTGCGACACTTACTGACATCCAGAAAGGTACTGCTTACATGTAGAAAAAGACTATAGGACGGCTGCTTTCAGGACCTTTTTGGTTTTTACTTAGTATGAATATTGTTATTTATATTTAATAGTATATAATGACTGCCCCCAGAGCAGGCTTGGGCCTGGAAATGCTGCTACTAGTCAGGAAATAACTATTTGAAGATTTTCACAGGCGTATGGGAAGATCCGAACTGAACTGGAGACCATAAGYTGGCTTCCCCTTGTTCCTGCAACTTCAGAACTGTCTACCTTTGCTAGTAGTGCACTGCAAGATTAGACACAATTACACATTTGGGTGACTTAGTTGATGATTTAAACATTTCTTTACCTTCTAGGTTCCCCCCCCCCCCAATATATACAATTATATCCAATAAATAAAAACAGTTTCTTCTAGAAGAATATTCCCAGTAATACATCTTGCAGGGTGATCACCAGCTGCTGTGTATGGGACATTACACCTGCTTGTGGTCTGAGAAGGAATGAATTACAGCTTTTGTGCCGGATTGACAAGGGCAAGAAGCTCACACCGGAGGTAGATGTCTGGGATGATGGGAATGGGGCGAAAGCGACTCAAACTAATATCAGCTAAAATATATTTACCCAAAATAAACTAGGACCAAATTGCCTGGTATCAACTCATCTGTTGCCTGTACAAGAGGGTGGGTGCCAGCTCTGTGGCACTGGAAGGGAAACATCAGTGCTGCAGCTCTTTCACTGTTTTAGCAATAAAATGGACTTTGTGAAGGTGTTTCCTCTGTGATCTCTTAATGCTACCAGRAATACCTCTAAGTCCCTTGGCTTCTGTCTTTCTGATAGCATTTCAGATTGATAAAGTCTACTAGACCAAAATAAACAGTATAAACACTACTGGGCCTTACCAAAGAGCCACAAGTTTTTGCTATCATTCCCCCACCCGTTCCCCTTTATTTCAAATATTCAGAATATATGAGCTGGAATTTTGAAAACTAGCCTGGTCTTAATCACTCTGGTGACTCTGCATTTGAAGTGTCCTGTCAGTACTGTTTTGTAAAGTACTCTTTGCAATCACTGTGATTATAAATGAAAGCAGTTGGTAGCACAGCAGATGCCCATGTCCATTATGAACTGCTGAATAAACTATTGCTGCACTGAGCACTACCCTGCTCTAAAGTAAAGTGAGATTAAAGCTAATTGTTTCTTAGCTGGTCCATCATATTGGAGTGTCACTGACAGCTTGTGTGGGTCTCCTCTTAATCACTGTGGCGGTCTGGTATGAATCAATCTTTCATTACATATCCCACTCAGAGGCATTGCAAGTGCTGTTGTTGGATGGATAGTTGAAAACCAGAGTACTGGATATGCTGCCAAGCAGGTAGGAKTCCATCAGCAAAGGAGTCACTGGCAGAACCACTTTAGCCATTTTCAACCAAATTTGATAGAGGGATGAGGTCTCAGAGGTAACCACATTGCTACAAGCATCCTGAAAATAAGCATGTGGATAAACAAGAGACGCTGCCCAGGCCACCAGTGCAGACAAAGCTTGGAACAAGACACAGCATGTCTCTCCTTCCCAGTGGCAACCTAGGGACATGGGAAGGAGCTGGAGGAAGGGAGGAGAYGAAGAAATCCAGAATAAAAATCTTCTGGACTTTATAGGTTGAATTCAGTTGCCTTAATAGTTGTTTGAGGTTGTCTGAGACATCTGCACTAGACCTACGGGAGATTTGTGTCCTCCTAAAGCTGCAGGTTTCATCCAACCAGGACACGATGGGGTGTCGCAGCAGACACCAGACTGGCGGTGTTTAGGGAACTGAATCACGCTTCAAGGGTGGCAGCTRCCTCCAGACTCAGACACCAAAGCTTGAGGGTCTAATGGGGGCACCTAAGCCCTGTTTCAGTCAAAAGAGGTTGATCATGTAGACAATGGAGCCCGACCAAATACAGGTGACCAYGTTAGGGCTGCATGCAGCTGCCAATATGTGGTCATCTAGTGCCAATCGACCCTAGGATGCTCAAGCCATGCTGAGGCAACTGGCCAACACAACACGCTATTATGGGGGATCTGTGTCTAGTTGGAGGCCAGGGTGGATACAGCATCCCCAGTGGCATTAGGCAAAACTGAGTCAAGCCCTAGATCTCTGCAGACTGTMGTGGTAGCTCAGATGCCTTTTCCATACATGAATACCTCGATGTAGGTATTCATTTGGGTATGCACCCAAATTTTTTTATCTGAAGCTGAATTTCATCCTATACTTCATTAATTCTGCCATTTACAGAATAACTTGTTTGAAATGCTTTGTTTAACTTTTCTGTATTTATTTYGTATGTCAAACTACAGTTACATAAGTTTATCCAGATACACCTGCAGGTGTATATAATAGGTGGTAAACATTCTTAGTGTTGTTATTTACCATGGAATATTAAGGCAATGTTGTTTGCTTCCCAGAAATGCAGCTGACATTTTGCACAAAGAGCTATTTGCACTTCATGCTTTTAGCCAAAAATAAATCTCAAATATCATTTCCTGCTTCCTTTTTGAGCAGGTAACCTCAGAGGTGTATTGCTGGGCGTTCAAATAGAGTGAACTGCTGTATAAGCACTTTATGTTTACTTATTTTCCCCATTTCACTGTACACTGCATTTTCCAGAAAAATATACGCTCAACCCGTGACACACCACATTTCCTGTAAGAAGTTACTAATAATATCCAGTCCTCCTGGTTGCTAACACAATGCTTTCAGTTTAAGTAAAGACAAACTAAAGACTAATTCAGTTTTCAAAAGCAATGGCAGATTTGTATGTCCATATGGATCCCCTTAAAAAGAAATCTGCTTTCCCGTGACACCAAGCAGCCAGTCTCTAAAAGCAGGTCACTTTTTTGGTCTTTGAGGTTAGGAATCAAATGACAGATGCACTCACAAAAACCCCAACTCCTTTAGCATAATGATGTTAAGCATTTACCCTAATGACAATAYAGCATGCTTTCATAGGCTTTCTCACTTTTAATGCCTTTCCAAAGCTAGTGACTCTGGTTATGCCATTATAAGGCACAAAGGATCAGATTCATCCAGCCTAATGTTAGGTGCCTCCCTGAGGTGCTTAAGCTGGAGGAGTCTTCCTAGGATGTCTGTAGATGATGGAGACAGTCTGGCATCCAGGACATGCTGAAGAGCTGAACCATCTCTGGCGGTGCCTACTGAAGCCTAGGCTAGCTTGGGTTTAGTCTCTCACAACTAGATTAAAGTTAGGGCACTTACAATGCAGACCAAATAACTAACACAGAATCATAGAATCATAGAATATCTCCAGTTGGAAGGGACCCATAAGGATCATCGAGTCCAACTCCATGCTCCTCACAGGACTACCTAAAACTAAATTGTATGACTAGGAGCATCATCCATGACTTGTCATACCCAGCCAGGTGTCTAGAAAGTCCTTCTTGGTGTCAGTCTGGTACTCCATGCTCCAGACCAGTGGTGGCTAACCTTTATAACCAGGCAACCTTCACCAGGTGAGAGGAGAGCACAGGATGCTTCAGCCCCATCCTGAGCAGAGCCACAGCACACAGGTAGCAAGCCTGGCATTGCACAAAGTGCTGCACCAATTCTGCGGTCACAGCAAGTGAAGAGCATGGAGGAATGAAGCCKTGAAGATAATTCCTACCTCCCCAGCCATGGGGAGAAAGCAGGCTGATGGAAGGACCCCTTCTTCCCAAGGAGCCCTAGGCAGGGGCTGCTGGTGGAGGCTGGAAGCCACATATACTGCCACAGTGKGTTGCAGTCTGAATGCCTCAGCTCCATCTCCTTTTGTTTTGGCCACCACAGTACAAAAACAGACAGTGTAATTTCAGGTGACACCACCTGATCAAACCGTCTTTGAAAATATCTGTCTGCAAACTCTGGTRCTGAAGTTTTGGAGCAAAAGCATGTGACAGCTCCCTCGTTTCCCTTCCATTCTTSTACTTACCTTGATTTGGCAAAAATGGAGGGCTATAAATCTTTATGTATTTAACCTTCCACCTGTCATTCAGTCACACAGTGTCCAGCCCCTGCAATCCTTCTTCACTCCTGTGAACTGATTCAGCAATACGTTCACTGCCCTGCACTCTCACTGGGGTCACGCACTGCGCTGAATATAGGCTGAAAACCCACGGGAAAGTTTAAGGCCATTTCTTAGCAGATTGAAAATAATTCTGTATTTCATTTAGCTAGGAGCAAGAATGATGTTGCACCTACACAAGTTCAATGGCAAGGTTAAGTTATCTCCGAAGTGAGATCCTCAGCTACTGGTCTTGTGATTGCAGAGGATCTAATATGAGAATATGAGTTAACCCATGTGGCTTTTCCTGTAGAGGGATCTGTCTTGACCGCATACTGCCAACAAAACAAGGGAGTTTGATTTTCAAATCCCYGATCCTTTCCTGTGCATGAAGTTTCATGAACTTCACACTGAGCAGCAACTAAGGCCAGATGTTCTCATCTGCCTGGACCACACAGGACAAATCCTAGTAGGCTGGAGTCAGAGATGGGATCACTTTTTCAGGTGGGAGGTTCATAAGGCAGAGCAGTTCAGGAGCTGCTCTCATGAGCACTCGTTTGCTTGTAAGCCCACAGGACCCTTCAAACAACTGAAGATATTCAGACTGCAGATGTGTACAGTCACCTCCACTGCAGGAGATGGAGGATAGGAAGGACAGCTGAGGGCACCTATGAGGGACCTGCATCACCTGAGGGTGCTTCCCTGTGGAAGAGGAATCTCCTAGGAGCCAGCTAGGCAGGTTTTTCTATAACAACAGAGAAAAACATGCCCCATCAGTGAATTCTGGCATGCAAAAAAGAAAGCAGTTAAAACAAATTGTATCCCTGTGGCAGCACATTGTCACTGCTGTYACTCAGCTGCATAGAAAAGCCCAGGCAGAGCAGCATGGTGAGGTACCTGCCAGGATCATCAGCTACTTATCTAATACTTTTTCTGATGAGAGGTTTGTGGGGCACAATAGTACCTGTTTGTTGCAACAGGAATTTTTTCTTATCAACTCCATGTTAATCTGTTCGGTGAAATAACTAGTTTATCTGTTTAATTATAAATAATAATATAAATAAACATAATAATATAAAAAGAAGACGTATAAAAACAATGTGCCAAATTCAGCTTATTTTCCATGTAAGATCCCTAAACTACCTTATGATGGTCATGAGAGCAGATGTTCTCCACGGGAAAGAAAAATGGAAGTAATATGGTAGGAATAATTCTCTGACATGCGAATACAAAAGTGATTTCATGGGAATGATTTCCATTTTCCTGAAAAAAGAAGAGAACAAGGCCTGATTTTTCCCCTCGCCTCACAGCTACCACATGCATTTCCCCTGCCTGTGCAGACAGTGTGCATGAAAAGCACAGCCTTGGGGCATGGCTGGCACTCACACCCCCTTTAGGGGAGCCGAAGGCATCTAGGGTTCCCTTCATAGACAGGCTAGATCCAATCCATATGGTCAGAGGAGCTTGGGCCCAATGTGTCCCATCCTAAAACTGATGGCTGCACCAGGTGAGATGAAACGAAGGAGTAAAAATGCCTTTTCTCTCCATTGACTGTGAAGAATAGGTAGGGTGGCTGGTACAGCTGTAGCTATCTGCACAGTAGACTCTAGAAACCGGGTGAGATGAATGTYCCCCCCATTCCATTAGTGTTTTTGTGGTATTTACCATAAGACTAAGAGTTTTGCTGACCATTCTCCACTTCGGGTATTGACATTACATTTCCCCGCAGTTTCAGTGGTCTCTTGTGCAGCCGGTTGTCTTTACGCAGCACAAGGCAGAGAAGTGATGCTGGATGGCAGCTGTGCTCACCCATGTTTGATGGTGTGTGCATGGGTGGGGGGAACGGTCACCCTATTTCTCACTTCAGAGTTTAAAGGGGGATGTATAATGAATGGGACAGATTCYTTGGTGCTGTTCTTGCCACTTTACATAGAAGTAAATCTCCTTGAGTAATGGAAGGGTAGATTAAGCCCATTAATTACACTTCACAGCACCTTTGTGTCACATAAGAGTTTTCTGAGGTCATTTTAAGCTGCCATTCATCCCTCCCTGCTTTCAGTGGAGCTATAAAGCTKCACTAGCACCGGGGTATGTCAGACCTGGCATGCGTGTATCCTATTGAGAGGGGGAGGCAGGCAAAGGGCACCATGTCAACATTGCTCTTGCTGCTAGTCTGACGTGCTGGACCACACGACGAAAACACCTCTTCAGAGAGGGAGGCTGAACTGGGAGGGGAGGCTGGCGCTTCCCATCTCGCTCCCATCTCGCAAGGACCAGCCACCGGTCCTCTGCCTCTCCTCTCCCCCAGCCAGCCTCTGCAGCGCCCCGAAAGCAGGCAGAACGAGGGGGGACCTGTGTCCTTGTCCCCAAGATCTGAGGCAACCCGGGACACTTCTTGCCACAACCTGGTGGATCCCTCACATTGCCGATTCTTTTTCATTTGTTATCCACCTACGTGGGTATAAATGTGCACACAAACTGTACCATTCCAAGTGCTGGACAAGAACTACTGAATTGAATTCAGATTTTTTTTTTTTTATTTTAGCTGATGACTTTAAGTGTTTTTTGAAAGTAAGTCCCTTAGAAGTATCGGAAGACGAGTGTCTGGAAACCAAGCGCTTCCTGATTTGAAAATCTTATTCTCCACGTCTGATTTATGAAAGGAGGGTTGGATGGTGAGTGGAGGCAGATATATTTTTTCCACTACTAAAGCCACAGTGTAAAAGCAAACATGTTCCCACAGGTTTTTCATCAGATATCAAAACAACACTAATTCACCAGCATAGCAAGAGCTCCATCAGAGCTGCTGTAGACTTCTCAAACCACAGTCTAGATGGACAAACAGTGCTATTGGACAAGTCCAGTTGCAAACCTCTCCCAGCAAGATAGCTGTGTTTGCACTGTTAAAGGCTTAACRTATCCCAAAAGCATTAGGAAAACTACAGAAAGTTTATTGATTACAAACCAAGAGACAATTACCTTTGTGCTCAGTCAACTAAAGTGTTTAGCCGTCACGGTGATGAGGATATTAAGACAATTAGAGAGCAAGACAGACTGCACAGGCTTGGACTGACTGCACACACTTGAGAGTCTTTGCTATTGCTGCTGCCAGCAAGGAGTGACGATAGGTGAGAAACACCTGTACTATCCCTGGAATATTTTCACTACTCATATGCAAACACCACCTCATCAACTGCTCTACCAATTACTATACAATGACTAGACACAAGAAAAAAAAACTAATTTTGGCAGTTTAAGCTCTGCGTTTTTTACCCGGAGACCACACCAGCCCTAACCCTGCCTGGCTGGGCTCACGTGGAGGACACTGCCYGGTCAAGGCAGAGTGGGATCCCACGAGTCATCCCTTTAAAACTCAGATCCTACACCTCCCCAGAGAGGGGGATACCCAGCCATGACCAAAATCTGTGCTAAGGTTTGCCTTAGTCATCTACAGRCCATCATGTCCCTTGGGCAGTCAGGACTGGAGATCAAGAGAAAGCGGTAATTCCCATTCACACATGGCAGAAAACAGCTGGGGAAAGGTAAGCCACAGTGAACTAAAAGGATAAAAAAAATCCTGGAAACAGAATAGCAGAGAAAGAAAACCAGTGAAAATGGCCACAGTAAGGAATGACTTCCCTGCATCGAATATATTACACCAAAGCAAAATCAATATGAGGGTAGGCGCAGAGACTAGGAAATTAAATCAGAGAGTCAAGACATAATTAATACTAGCTTTTCTTTCTTCTTTTCTTTTTTTTTTTTTTTTTTTAATAGGGAGGGGGACACTATTTCCTTTAGAAGTTATTTTTTAAGCCATTTCTGAGGTTTGATGTTATAACTTGGGCTCCATCACAGAATCACACTTTCCTATTAAGTGAAATGTGAAAMGGATGCCTATTTAGTGAATTTGGGGGGTGTAAGGAGGTTCTGATTTTTTGCATTTTGCAAGTGCAGATTCCTGGGAGGGCAGAACAGAGTGACAGAGCTGTCTGCCAGCCAGGCAGGCCTCTTTAAGGAAAGCTACGAAATAGATTTCTACTAGTAACTTTGCACAGTACGAAATCTCCTGCCTTCACAGCACACAGCTGGGCTTTCACATACTTCTGCTGGAGAAGACCGATGACTCAAATGCAGGACAAAACCCTACCTTTCRTTAAAGAAACCGGGCAGGAGGGTTTACCAGCAGTGGTGCCAGTTACAGAGCAGGCATCAGGATGCATTTTGCACTTGCTGAATCTCTCAGAAATGGGATGGCATGACATCTAAATGTGAGAGACAAGAGAATTACAGGAGAAGAGAAGGGATATGGAAGTCCTCCTGGAAGAAACACCCATACAAAGGAGCTTGTAGCACARGGAGCATGAGAGTGCTCTTAGTTGTGTGGTTGCAACAAATGAATTTATGTGAGGGGGGCCAGAAAGAGAAGGGAACTGGTGGTGGGGAGGAGGCAGCAAACAGAGGGGAAAGGGGACGAACTGAGAGTAGAGCTGCTTGAAAAATATCCATCCCCAAAGACAAATGTAAGTAAGTGTCTCTTTTCATCTCCATGACAATTCAGCATGGAAAAGTATACTTCAATCCAAACCCTAAGATCAGTTAGCATGTACTCTTTTCCCAAGAAAATATGACTATGACCCACAGAAGGCAGAGCTTCTGTACAAAAATTGGCTTGGTCAAAAAATAAAACCACTTTTGCATTGAAATAATTACAAGAATTTCAAATGGCTTCAGGACAGAGACTTGGAATTTGCTTGTGCATTGGGAAGCGTAAAGTCAAGATATATGATGAGATGCAGCTTGAAAGAAGATGTCACGAAAGGCAGAAAGCCAAAGCAATGTTGAAACAGGAGATTTGCTCAAAGCATGAGACCTAAGAGACTTAAAGAGACTTAAAAGAGACTTAAATAGCAGCAAAGAAATAAAAATGTTGAGAGGGATGAAAAAACAACATGTCTGATTTTCCTYTCCTTTACAGCTTTTGCAGTAGTACAAAATCGATGGAGCAGATCCGTATCTGTTGGAGATTCTCCTCAGCAAATGTGGGCCAGTGGTTTTATTGGATTTGGAGGAGTTTAACAGATTGAGAGCCAGCCAAGCTGGCTTTTGGGAACAGGAGGAAATGTGGGATGGTAGCAGGAGACCAAAGGCAGGACCTCTTTGACCGCAGGAACTTCTTACTGTTCAATAAGACCCAAAAAGGCAGGAAACTGGCATTTAATCCTGTGTACTACATTTAGTTTCCAAACGTATTTTTCAGCATATTTCCTTGGGAAGACACAGACCATGTTGCCACATACGTGCTAGGTGGAGAAATGCAGATATGAATATGCACTGTACATGTAAAAGATAAAGTCCAGTCTCTTTTAAATATCATACACCTCCTAAGAAAGTTRAGGCTGTCACAACTAGCTGATTGTTTCACATATCCCTTTTAGCAAGCTATTTCTATARGCAACTGTGAGAATGAACTGCTCACTGCTTAGTTTTGATTTTTCCAGGTTTTTAATAACTACCCAGGTATTAGCAAGAACTTAACCACTGACAAAACCCTACTTACATTATTAACCAAGGACAGATGTAGTACACCTACTGATGCCTACTATATTAACAGGGCTGCAGTTTTTATTTTGAAAACTCAGCTCCTCTTCAATACCCGCACTACAACCAAATCTCAACAAACAATCCACTAATACCATTTTCACAAATAAAATATATATATGTACATATATATATATGGTGGATCCTATTAAAAATATTTCATCTTGTCAGCAGTTCATATAATGGAGTCAATGCTTAAGCAATATTTTTAGAGAAATATCTCTGACTTGGAAACACAATTAGGAAAAAAGGCATAGGATGGTTTCCAAGGGGCAGGTTGATTGAACTAATATATTAGCGTTCTTCTTCCTCCATATTTCTAGTAAGCCTCACACCCATGAAGGTTAATGAGAGAGAGTTTCATATTCCCTTATATACGTACTTAAAAGCACTAAYGTTATTATCAGTTTTTATTCCTCTCTGATACATCCCAGTGACTCATTTATAGATCAAGAAGCAATACTTATAATGCTACTGATGAAAAYCTGCACTCAATGCCAAAATCTGTCACAGCCCACCAATGAATCTGGGTTGAATTATYGCTTTTGGGAATTCCTTATTTCCCCGATGTAAAAAGAGCCTTAGTCCAGTTCTTGTTTTCAGCCTCCTTTGAGCTGCATCGAAGCAAAAGCTCTCTCCTCTTCTGTATGCCAGCTTTTATTAGGATTTTGGCTATTTATATTTAAAAAGATCTACCTTCCTGTGGATGGATGTTGCACGGAAAAAATTGGCATATTTTAGTATATATTCAACATAGTACCTTGAAAACAGGAAYTGAACACACTTGTCCCCTAATACAAGATGCGTGCTCGGATTTAGTCCCCAAGTGCCAAGATTCAACTCTTCAGAAGAAACAACTGAGCCTGTGGCAGGATACAGAAACTCATAAATCTGGAGTGACGGAAGCAGATTACTTTTCGAGAGTACATTTTGAAAGTAGTTTCTCCTCCCATCTGTTCTCAGGTGCATCTCCCTCACATCTCCTGGGCAAAGCAGCCCTATACCTCCCAGCTTTGAATGGACTCTACTTAATCTACCACACAATGACATTTTTGAAACCCAACAGTCTTTGATTGTCCATCATAAATATCCTAAGGTTAATTCCCCCAGACCTTTTAGCACCAGCATCTGGTGTTACATATGAGGGTGGGCACTGATAAATGACACAATTTTTAAAGCCTGGAGTCTTAGGCAAAAGGTTTGTCTTTAAAGTAACCCATAGGAGGATGCAAGCTTTCCATCTCTTCTAGGAGTCATCAGAGGCAACTGGACTGATTGATCATTGGTGTTAGGATTTATCTTTTTGAATCATCACATGATGCTATGTTTCTGGTGGAACTTTCATTGCTCTTGAGGATGTTTAATACTTAAGTAGATATAGCCARTTGTTTGCTCAAAAGCATCAGCTATCTGAGTGTTCTGCTTCCCAGACACTGCTCAAGCAAGGAAGGATAATGGGGAATACAAACAGCAAAAATTGCTTTGGGACAGACRGACTATGCAGGTAGCTGGCATGAAAAATACGAAGGGAGAAGCTGGGAAATGTGCTGGGGTTTAGCTACTTTCCTCTGAGGACTGAATCCTCCGGTATCACACTAAATGTACCTGCTGCCGGCCGTAGGCATACATCAGTGGAAGCAAAAAGGATGGTAACATGCTGACAGTTGTTTCAACTCTATTTCACTTGTTTCCCAAAATGTGCTTATTCATGTATTCTGGGCTGCTCTTCTGCAAAGCTGCACGTGACTCGAGAAAGAAAATTTGCCTCCCTTATATAAGTAAGTGTCCGAGTTGACGAGACAGACTGAAATGACACTTCTCGCTAATGATCCCTTGGGCTCCCTGGCTTCTTCCGGACCCTCTAATTCTCCAGCCCCATCTCCAGTATTCCCCCAGCTCTCGTCATGGCTCCTGCAGCTTTCTGATGAGTCCTCCTCCTCCGCGGCACCCCACACGCACTCCGCTCGCCGCTTCACAGATTTTGTGTGTCCTGACGATGACCGTTACTGACATGCCTGTTCTTGCCTGTATGTCTAGTGGCCTTCTCAGCTGATGTAGCCAAAACACAAATKCACATTTCCAGAATGTTGGGAGCTGCTGAAAGAGCAGATAAGGTGAACAAYGGCATCCAGGACACAAACATGGGGGTGCAGAGAGAGTGGAGGGAAGGCGGTGTTCATGCAAGACTTGGGACAACCTGAACTTCTCTTTGAACCTCCTGTGGATGCACATTTCCTTGAAAAACACTGTTCTTCCCCAGCTTTATATAGTTGCATCTTATCCTCTCTTCCTTCCTTTTGGCAAGAAATGGAACTGGTGGACCCCAAGGAGAGTACCCGCTTGGTGGTAGAAGTACAATATAAAAAGCTTGAGGATGTAGACCTCTCCTGTCATTTGAAAATTAAAAAAATAAAACCTAAAATGTTGGAACTCGGGCTTGTAATACCTTCTCCCCAAACTTGCTTTAATTTCCAGCAAGCGGATCTAACCTGGTATGTGCAATTAGAAGGCACACAATGTTTTAAAATTCCAGATCATTTATATTCCAGATCATATATCATCAGATGCAATATAAATACTACATTTCCCTCCAAGGAGATTAACCTTTATTCGCAGAGTGGATGTCTTCAGCGGCCCCCATGAATAAGAACATGTTTRTCATTAAATGCAAAAATAATTAACTTGATTCAGGGCAGCAAGTCTGGCTGCAACTCCTGAGTTGTACATTTCTCTAGAGATAGACAGTAAAAACCATGAAAACGGGGCTTCGATATTTCTAGATTTGTATATAATTTGAAAAGAAAATAAGGAGATAGCTGGAAATGTGCTATCATATGTCATTAGTGTTCCATTCTCATTCGTTTATTGGCACAAGAAATCTTAATGAATGAGGCCTCATTCCTTTGGGGTAAAGCAACCCTTAATCACCCTGTAAAAAGTTTCATGGTCTTGAAAACCCCTGGTGTAATGCTTCATGTCTTTTAAAAATGCCAGAGTCTTGATGTAGCTTCCTTCAGTGACAGTCCCTTCATGTCAGGTGAAATACAAGTCTCATCTGAAGACCTTCTTTGACCATCATAATATGCTTTTGCTGTCTGAGCTCTTGAAATGTAAAATTGTAATCCACTTTTACCTAGGCCTGTTAGATGCCTAGCTATTTTGTTATTACTTGTGATTTTACCACAAGGGACAGTGATAGTTCTCTATATCCCTTTCATTTAAACAAAGAGAAAATCTGACACATTACCATAAACCTCTTTCAAGCCCGGCTGTGATCTGCTGAGAAATTTGCCGTGATGGAGATGTATCAGTATGGGGTGAGACAGGACTTTATGGCTACTTCTACACTAATAAATTAAATGTGCYCAGGAGCATTTTATGGTGCCGAGGACAAATGGACAAGATCATCTTGCTCCATATTATTAAACTTCTTTATACCCTGCGCTGACCACAAACTTCCAGCTGGGATAGTCCCTTGCCTGTGAAACTCTTGTTACGTCCATGCAGTTGGCCAGCTGATGGATACCCCCAGGATGGGCTGCCGTCTGCCTACACAGTGGCCATATACACTCCCTCTTATGTTCCTCGAGTAGAGATCGTGGTGTTCAGGTGGTAACACTCAGTTATTAACTCTAGGAAATGGTTTTATACAGAAACAAATCCCCCAAGCTGAAGACCATACAGTCCAAATAGTAGCCCCGTCCTACACATTTGTACACTACACACCACAGCTACCTCCTTTTTGTTGTTTGCTTGACTGCAAACACCAAACTAAAGGCAACATTAGCAAAAAAGCAAAAAAAAAAAGCAAACAAAGCTAATCAGAATTAAACATTTATCACATGCCTTTACTTCGTTCTTAATGTTAAAAAAATAGGCAGGAAAGAAAACAATTGATCTGAATAGACAAATTTGCAGGCACACATAAAAACTGACTTTGCCTAACCATAGGATTACGGTCATAGCTACTAAATATTAGATAGCCACATGGGACCCAATAACTCCTTACGTTAGTAGGGTCTACTACTTAGGAAAGTGATTCAGCTTAGGAAATTGCCGTGAATTTCTTCTCATAGACTAAGCTTCACATATAGAATCATAGAATCATTTAGTCCAACTGTTAACCTAACACTGCCAAGTCCACCACTAAACCATGTCCCTGAGCACCACATCTACACGTCTTTTAAACACCTCCAGGGATGGTGACTCCATACGCCTGTAGTCACTTCTTTTCCCACCCAAACAATCCTCCCCAACCCAAATCTCTCTTGCACATCTATCAGGCCAAGATCTGTGCTAACTGGCCCTTCACCCCTCACACGTCTCTCCTCTTTCTGGGACATTTATTCCTATCCAGGTTGCATTGGTGGTGCTCAGGACAACCTTTTAGTGGTAGAAAGGGAGACTTTTGTGGAAGGACATGTTGATAARAAGTTATGCATTGCCCACATTCCCTGTAACTTGATTTCTGTCTCTCTTRCCCTGCTGCAGAGACATGTCTCTGTCAGAACAGCTCTGGTAATATGCCATTTTATCAACAGATTGTGGCTGTTAAAGATCAAAATGATGGTGAATGAGGCCTAATGAGTTTTTTTTGGTGTCTGAGCAGCTTGAGAATCCACAGATTTTAACCTGATGGAGGTTTAGCAGCACTTTCCCAGAACACCTCTTCAAGGAACTGTCCAACACTGAATTGTGGGGAGGGACAAACCTTTTTTTTTCAAAGAATGTGATATTTCCAGATTTCTGGGTGTCACAATCATGGGCCATGTTAAAACAGAAGAAATATCCATTAAGGYTTCCTGAGATGTGGAAGCAGAATAAAAGCACGGGCTCCAGGCACATCTGACTTTTTCAGAGAAAAGTTTCCATTGGGTTTAACCAAAGCAGGCCACTTCAAATCTCATCCAAACTGTGCTGAGCAGCTCTGCTGCCAGGCAYTCAAATTACCATAGGAAGACAGGATCAGAAGGTCCTCTTGGGTCACTAAGTCAAACCCCCTGCTAACATGGGTTGTTTCCTTCACAAAGTAATCAAGCTCCATCTCACATGCTGCTGGTTTGGGGCTAGTCAAACTTGCTGGAAAGTCCTCCTAAACAACCTCACTGCACTGACAGTCAGAAGCCTCCTTTCCAATCGCAGCCTAAAGGTACCTGCAGTGATTTATACTCCTTTGTTTTGGGATGAGCAGTATCCTGTCACTTAAACTGTTTTGCTCCCATGCCTAGCTCTGCATTCCCCTCACCAACTTGATATTCCCGTATTGTGCTTTCCCCAGTAGTACTTAGTCTTTCTTGAGCATCAGTCATTAATGGGGTGTATTGCATATCCGGTATTGCAGATAGCTGTGCAACAGCATTGATACTCTCCTTTCTCCTCTGTAATTACCTTTCCTGATATGTATTAGAATCTCATTTACTTTTTTAATGGAAGTAATGTACTGGTAGTTTGGTACATCRTACTAGCTCAGTTAGCCAGAGTGATACGTACATGGGGATAGGTACAGCTGAGTTTGCCTCCCAAGACTTCAGGGACAGAAATAGGTACTTTTAGGGTCTATTTAATCTGATGTATTTTAGATGTCTTTTKGGGTAAGATATTTTATGACTTCACAGACTCCATTAACCATATCTGACTACAAAAGCATCTCCATGCAATTATCTCAGATGTAGATGTCCACAGTGACTGATAYGTATACTTTTATTATCCTCTCAAACATTTTCTGTTGGTAAGCTACTTGATCATAACATAAATTCTTAAACAGGGCTGAGTGCATGACCTTACACTTTGTATTTCATAATTCCATGCATCACRCATTAATTGAATGATAATGGTTATGCAATTCTTCCTACAGGATAGCCTGRTACCCTAGAAATTGGTGGTGCTTTCTACCTTTGTGTTCTCASAAAATGTCATTAATATTTTCCTCAGTGAATAGCATTTCCACGGACAGTAGACAAAAAAAGCGCCTAGGACTGATTCTAAAAGAGCACTTCCAGCCTTATACTTCACATTCCAGGAAAATTCTGAAGATGTCACTTCCCTGGTTACAGAYTCTACATCTTGGCATGCTTGTGACTCCAGGAAGACAAAGTCCACCATGGAAATGCRGCAGTGAATTACCAGTTTGTGGTGTATTGGGGAATGGTGGTGTATGTGCCGTGGAAGTACTAGGGGATRTATGTAAATCAGGCAGAGGTGGGACAGTGGCAGTCCTGAAACTCAGCCCTGAGTGTGAGTTAATGCACTGCGGCTGTTAGATTAACACTAACTGGTGTTTTTTGGGTGCTGTCTATGTCATACACAGCCAAATCGGAGCATGAGCAAAGACAGTGAGCGCATTTCTGCCCTGCGTCGAATTGCCCTTCACTTGGTGGCATTTCAGGAGAAGCTGGTAGAAAAYAGGCTTTATCCAGGTGGCTGGGAGAAGAATAAAAGGGTGGCTTGGCCAGCGTACGTCATGCACACACAAAGAGGTCGGAAGGTTGTTCCTTCTGCGACTGAAGCATCAGTTTTATTCATGCACGTTGTTAGTGCCCATTACACGCAATTGTCCCCTGAGAAGTGGCTGCTGTCACGCTTGACTCTCGCATCAGCTGACCCCGCCAGAGTAGGGGGCACCAGGGACTGCCTCGCTACCCAAATTCCCCTACATCTTCTTAATAATTCCTGTCTCGGTGATTTTCCTTATTAACCTCAGTAACATAAACCTACGTAGGAAATATGTTAAGCCCTTTATAAAACTTAACAGTAAGCATAATTATTCAGTTAGGAATTTCAGAAGCTCTTTCTTACAAATGTGGGAGAAACTATTTTATTACTTGTCTGGTTTGGCTTTACCTTCCAAAGAGGCTTCAATGACTCTAAAAATGCCTTCTGACAATAGTAGCACAGTATTATTGTGCAAAAGGCAGTTACACAGCACAATTTTCCAACTATGCTGTAAAGTTTAGTTCTTTGAAGATGACTCAAATACCAGCTGACCAGCAGTAAACACATAGTTTCATGTGGCACTGCACTGGTCCAAGATATTTTCAGGAGATACGAATACAAACCAAAGATTTAAGATTTACTAGAATTCCTTTCAACAGCTGTACTACTCTATAACATGAAGTTGCCCAGGGCACTTACTAACTTTCTTGGCTTTTCTTCCACCATTCTTTTGAATTTATATTAGTGAGGCTCGGTAAGACCTGCAAACCAAGTCACTGAACATACCACAGAATTGCAGGGGTTGTAACTCTTCCAACACAAGTCTGCAGCCATTACTTTACAGTAGTTAAAGAGCAGGTCTGCTCTGTAACACTTAGCCTTACAGTTGGGAAAGTGACCACAGACGCTACCATAAGTACTGACAGAYAAAAGTATTTAATCTAGATGAGCGTGCAGATCTGCTACACAGGGAAAACCGAGACGGGATTCCTCCATGCCTTCAGAGACTAAGAAAGCATTCAGAGTCCAAATGAGATACAACCGCAGGATAGTATTTTTCTTGTCAGAACTGACTCTTGAAATGCAGAGGAGAAATGAGGATGTCAGCAAGTTAAAAGAGAAACTCTGCTGGCACAGATTGCAACCCAGTTATAGGTAAAAGATTTAGGTGCCCGAGTCGTCTTATTTTAAAGGCTTCATGGTGCTTTTCAGCTACCAGAATTTTTGGGTSTGATGATGTTCAGAAAATAAGTGAGTTTGTGAATTCAATCCACTCTCACTAAAGAAAACAAGAAATTTGCTGATGCCAGAGGAGTAAGATCGCTTTCTCTCTACCTGCTAATCAACATCAYGAAATCTCCGTGTAACGCAGTTGACACTGGATGAGTCTCATGATTCAGAATCTGTTGTTCTTTTTACACCTATGAATCATTTCCTCTTCCTTTTTTGAGTAATCTACAGACAATAATCATTCCTATTCATCAGTCATTGCCGCATGCTTACAGAATTGTTGTCTGAAAAGGAYAAAGCTAGCATTTTTGCTTTCAGCTGACCAGTAACTTCAGCTTATCCAGGCTGACAGAGGTTTTCAATATCTGATTTTACATCTGGGACAGTCTTTTTGAGCACTGAAGGTTAAATATATGTAGATACTGTTAGTGCAATCTCTGCTGAATCAGATTTTATATTTAACAGAACTTACACACACTGATGAGTGCTAATATCTAAGGGTATCAGATGTTGCAAATTCACATCTTTCAATAATCCATGAATATTTCAAATATTAACATTTTCCCCAGAATTTACTACRTATTATTTTCAGGTTTTATTATCATACACAGAATGCATTGCTTAATGGCAGGGGGGGATTAACTTTCTGGATCTCAAGCTAAACTCCCCMAAAAGATACGTAGAATGTAATAATTTGCCCTAACTCCTCTAATCACATTTAGTTCCAAGAAAAATCCATAGAAATGGGAAGTTAGGGAAAAAAACATAAGTAATCTGCCACTTTCTGAGTAATCATAACTTAATATTTTGACATTTAAAAAAAACCTATAAAATATAATTTGTTCTTGCAATTAGCATTTTCAGTGCAAAACTAACTGTTAAAAGATAAATTCATGTAAACAAAACAATGATGTGCTCTGTTTTTCTACAAGCTCTTTCAAGAACTTTTCTATCCCAGCAGCCGAAAACCAAAACACTGGGTACTTAAAAGCAAAACAACCACTAAAAGCAATCGGTAGCAAAACCCAACATTTTTTATAGCAGCATCTACTGTTAAACAACTCACTCCGTAAACAGTAAGCCCATTAGAGCCACAATGTCAAAGATGCTCCATAAGCTGAACAGGCGAAACATTTCCACAACGACTGCAAGCCAGCAAAGCGCTCCGTAAGATGTCAACAGGGAAATACAATTCAATCTTAATAGGTTCAGAGCTTATGTAAGCCATGCTTATGGGATAGTCTATTAAAAAAGYAAGCGAGCAAGTGACATTACTGTAAACACAACCTGCAGCTTCCTAGAACATGCAGGCTAAAGAYATTCGAAACTCCACTCAAAGACACTGTGCTAGCTGTAAGGTTCACGTGCTCTGGATCAAAAATGAAGGGAAATAAAAATATCTCCTGATACAGTGACCATTGAGGTGATATTCACTCCTGTAKAGAAAAGAGATCTGGAATCCCTTCAGCCCCATGAACAGCTTAAGAAATAAAATCGTCATAACCAGCCCATGTGCCTTTCTTCTAGTAAACATTATCTGTTCTTCTGCAAAAAACAGTAATGCCACCTTCATTCCTAATTAGTAATTCAATGCTATCAATTTTGTACTTGGGATGTGAACAAGTTTCTCTAGGTGACAACTTGATTCATCGAATTAAAGCCATGGAACAATGTGAGATTTGCCATTTCTGGATAAAAAATTGGTACATTTGCACACATCCGCCAGGAAAGGGAAAAAAAACACCTCAAGAACTCACCACCAGGTTTCCTATCACCATGACCAACAAGAAGACAAGAAGGCACAGCGGCTGCCCAGCTACTTCCATGCAGTCCCACATGGTCTCGATCCACTCCCCACACAAAATTCGGAAGATGATGAGGAACGAGTGGAAGAAATCATTCATATGCCACCGTGGCAAATTGCCGGTCGTGCTTATCTTCTTCACATTGTCCAGGTAGCTTTTCCCAAAAAGCTGCATTCCTACCACGGCGAAAATAAAGACGATGATTGCCAGCACAAGAGTGAGGTTACCGAGGGCACCCACTGAATTACCAATGATTTTAATGAGCGTATTTAAGGTCGGCCAGGACTTTGCCAATTTGAAGACTCTCAGCTGTGAACAAAACATAAACAACAGTGTCAGTTCACAGAAGCAACAGACATTTCAGCCGATGAATTATTAAAGTGGGTAACACGTGAAAGATGTTAAATGCCACAGTGTGTGCGGTACAAGGTGATTTTAGCCATACTTCCCGTTAACCTCACTTCATCCATYAATAAAATATCAGTTGGGCTTTTTGGATGAGAATTAACCTTTCCAGAGCTATGCTCTGCCTTGTTAGATAGATAGACATGCTTTTAGAGGCTCATTTTCCCAATATCATGGCGGGGAGAGGATGGAAGGAGGAAATCTCAGGTCTTAACGCTTTCTTTTACGTTGCTTTTCCTCCTCAAATTAAACACACTGGCAGGCATCTGGGGGAAGGGGTTTAGGGTTCGATCCCACAAAGACAGAAGCAATTCTTCTGTGTTTCAGAGCAAGCCTCAGCCAGATGCTATTAGCTGTTAGCTCCCAGGGTGAAAATCACCTCCGTGCTGAGGATCACGCAGTCTATGCACAACCCACGTCCCACTTAAGACCTATTTTAAGGATGCAAATGGTTCCTAGCCCTTGTTTTCAACTGAAGGTTTAATTTCAGCCCTATTGAAGTGGGATTGCTCAAAACTGACAGGAGACTCTCAGGACCTAGCAGCAGCRGTGAAAAATTTGCATTTCTGAGCAGGGCAGAAAAAAAGTTTTCCACTCAATGTAACCATAAGGGCTTATTTTCCTGGTCTTTCCAAGTTGTGAAGCCATATCATGGCCAGAATGATTAGCATGGACATCCTGGTACATGAAGTGCAGCACAAATGTCAGGCTGGCAAGGAAACTACTTTTCTGTTCCAATATGTCGACAGTCTCTCATTAATAGAATACCACTATCCCATGCATAACAAAGGAGCTGACAGCTAAGGAGTTCCCGGGAAAGACAGATGCTATGTTATGCTGATCAGTTCTAGAAAAAAAAAAAATCACTCTGTGAATAATTCAAAGACAACATTTAAAAGAATGGTGGAATGTTTATAATTTAATTYAGGAATAACAACTTCTAAAACGACAAGTTACTGACTCTTGCATTTATTGGACTATCAATTATCTGCTGACTATGCTAACAGGTGTACAGGTATAAAATGGCAGATTTTTATTACAAATTGGAACTCAAATATTTAAAGTGTGCCACAAGTACCTGGCACAGCTAGAAGGAATCAAATTATGTTCTCATTTACCCTGATGTAAATCTGGAACAATTCCATTTATCCCGCAGCCTATAATTAGTGTCACATACTGTTCAGGAGTTTGCAGCAATTAAAGTCTTTATCGGTAGATGCGCTTTTAAGAAATTGTTGCATTCATGTCAAAGATTATATGAAATAAAAGAAGAGGGGTAAGAACAGAATAAGACCGTTACCAGTCGAAAGGAGCGTAAAACAGACAGGTTTCCCATGCTGGACAAACCCAATTCCATCAGGCTTAGAATAACAATTATGCTGTCAAAAATATTCCAGCCCTGCTGAAAATAGTAGTAGGGGTCAAGGGCAATCACTTTGAAGATCATTTCTGCTGTAAAAATCCCAGTGAAGACCTGCAGAAAGAAAATATGAAGTCAAAGTAACTTTTTAAGCACACCTCCTTGCCTGCAGACTTTCCACTGACACAGGTGAACACAGCGGAAAGCCAAAACCATTTTACAAGTGAATACCTTATTTTTCATGGCTGATTCTTTATCACAATTACAACTTTGTCTAGTCTTTTCACAATAATATTTGATACTGCTGTAAACTTACAATGACATCTGAGTTCAAGATCTGGATTGGAACATACACTTCCATCTCCTTCCATCATCTGAATAATCCCAGTGGTAAAAAAGAAAGTGTAAAGGTGCCTTTTATAAAGGATAAATCTATTAATTTCAGTGGAGAAACCCAAATGAATGGAGTGGGAGTGTTAAAGGGGTGTTTGGGTTGTAGTGTACCTGCTGTATTATCCCTTTTTTTTGTTATTATTATCAATACGAGGGCAACGCAAGCCTCCAGTGATTCTGAGGTTATTGCTGGCAGCAAAGGTGATTAGAAACTCTAATTTGAGTCCTAGTCTTTTTTTTACAAATAGTCACAGCAATTTTCTTTTCACAGCATCTTGGGAACACATTGCTTATTTATGACCCAGTTCAAATGTCATATGGTGGAACTTCTAATTGGAACATTTTTCTTTAAAACAACATATAAATACTACCTATGAGGCAGAGGGAGGGGGGAAGGGAAGGCTGCTGACAGCAAATTCAGTTTTAACRCATTCCTGCAAAGTACCTCAGAGAATCAGATCTTTTCTTTTCATATGCCCTCCTTAAGTAACAGCTTAAATGCACAACRCAAGGCTACAGTCAACTTAAAATGACAAAACCGTGGGCATCAAGTTCTTCATATACTGTTTTATTTTCATTCCAAGTCCAAGTACAAGCTGCACAGAGCTTTATGTTTCTGAAAAATTCTCTATTGKACATGTATATTAAAGCACATGGTTTTCTGTGAAACAATCAACATTAATGCACTGTGTTGGTCAAAAAAGAGGGAGGAATCCAGAGCTCACGTATCAGTAACATACAGTCAAGGAGAAATATTTTCCTTCCAATAAGCTGAATATTTGCAGCATTATCCCAGCAAAACTGATCAACTATGAGCAACAGAGATGAGAAACCCATWAAGATGTGGAAGGGAGAAGTTAAGATTACATAATTATGAAATTAAGGAATAAGAATAAATGATCATAGCCTGCATTTGAGGAAGGCTTGGCTTTACTCTGTAATGCTTCAGGAATGAATTCTTCCAAGCGGTCATTTTACACAAGTCCTTATAAAAAATACCTTCTCTTTCTCATCAGGAAAATGATACCTTGGACTGCAACAATTTGGACTGTCATCCCATCACTGTCTCATACCAAGAACCCAACAGAACGTCCTGTCTCATATTTGTAACTAGTCAACAATTCCTGAGTCACGGTGGTCAGAGATACCAAAGATTCCCACCAGAATGCTCCAATTTCCCTCAGGACAGAGAACAAGACAAAACTGGATGTCTGTGAAATTGTATCCAGGGGACTGTCTTAAAAACCACGATACCACGCTGCGTACATTATGCAACCATCTTGCTGAGAAATGACTCAGGAGGATCACTTTCTTTGCCTGAATAATTTTAATCAATAGCCTTCTGAGAAGGAAATGTCACAGTAAGATAGCAAAATGTCTGAGCCTTCCTAAAGGCATCAGGAATCGTGTACATGTACCAGCTATGAATTTAAAATGGCAGTTGTCAAATCGCCGGCACCTGGTACGCGGCGACTGTGCTTGTACAAGAGGCTGGATACTCAATACGATAAAGGCTGGGAAGAAAACAAGTAACGTAACATCCCACTGGTGCTAAATATGCCACTGCTGATTTGGATGACTTTGTCTTAAAAAAATATTTTAGCTATCCTTTCATTTATTTAAGSTCTAATATTGCATAATGGTATCTCAGTTTCTAAAGGAAAACAAAAATTGGGAAAATCTTGTTCTATCTACCTATTTTTTAAGTGGTGGCACTGCATAGGCAGATGAACCATGTAAAGATGTACACGTGCTTGTCAGGCCTTCTGATCACATTTGAAAATGYTGAATCCTTAAGTGAGGAACTAAAGGAGTCTGAAGGTAGCAGGCGCTGCATGAAGTAGATGGACAATCAGAGCTGGAGATTTCTAATGACTGGCAGCAGATGAAGAGCTGCTCTTGGAGAAAGCAAATCCATATTCCACTTTCATTCTTTCATTTCTCTCAGAAACATTTGTTTTGAGGAAAAAATGCCAAAGATCTGCCCTTTTTAATATTTCCCCCCGTTTAATGCTAGTATAATCACTCAAGGAGAGTTAAGTGCAATGGGAAGATGACAGCCAGCCAGCGTGGGGCAGAGGAAGGGTCTGGCAGTCTGCGGCTTTGGGGATGCAGTCACCTGGCAGCCTGCCCTGGGGCTGGGACTCCCTTCCCTTTCACAGGGGATTGCAAAAAAATGTCAATTTTCATTAAAATGACTTTGCAAAATCCTCCACAAAATGAAATTACCTTCCTCTGACCTGCTCTACTCGCAATCAATCTAGTTATGCAGGGGTTTAGTAAAACTGGCGAGGGGGAGCCGGGACGGTCTGGCCTCTCACAGACCCATCCTGGGATCTCAGGGGAAGGGGAGCCCCTTGCCATCAGCCTGCCACAAAAAATATTAGCAGGCTGTTTTGCTTGTTTTACACTTTAGCATAAAGAGGAGAAACAGCTCTAGGCAGTGCTGAGAAACTCAGAGTGAAGTAATTTTTTTTTTTTTTTTTTTTTTTCAAAATTTTGCAAAATTTGCTTTACGATTCCTCCCGCTCCTTGTTGCCTCTATTTCCTTGTTGGCACCCGGCACATCCCCGCTCATCCCCGGCAGGTCTGCGGGAGCCGCCTTGGCAGGAGGGATGCCAAGGGCTAAAGTTTCACTGCCTGTGGTCTGCAAAGGGAGAAGCTGATCTGCCAAGAGCAGAGCAAGGAGCAGACACATTTACTATCTGGAGTGCCAGAAGGGGAAACAGCAGCATTGCCACCTGCTCTGATTGATACTGGGTCCAAAGGAGTTTTTTTAAGTCATCTGAGAAGGCCACAAAGTGTTGAGCAACAACAGGGAAGGCTGGCTGCAAAGTGGAGCTGGATGCAGTCCTGTGAGATGACTTTATGAGCTACTCTTATCTCCTGCTTTCCACAGAGGGCAAAAGCATGGGTTTGAAGCAAGAGAGACACAGATTTTTGCTTAACACAACAACAGAGAGAGATTTGCCAAGACACAGCAGCTGAAAAACTGGGAACTGGTCCCACGACCTCAACCTGCCCAAGGAGGACCAGAGCTAAGAATAACAAYGACCAGGGTAAAGAAAAAAATCCATATGTGATGTACCACATATTCTAGGACTGATACAAAAAGTCTGACTGTTGCTACCACCCACCTAAACCTGCCAGCGTAGGATGCTTCTCACTGAAGGCAGACATCACATCTGTAGTGTCCCTCCATACTCCCACTACAGTCGATGGTCACTACAGTCACCAGCCTCCAGGACATAGTTCACCTTATCCAAAAGTAAATGTCTTTAAAACATCACATTAATTATGCCTTAAAATTGTCCATTACTCTCCACTGACTTTAAAGGGAGACAAAGACAACCAGCTCCGACAGACTCCTACGCTGTAAATACCTAAAGTTAGGCAAGGTGAGTCCCACTTTGAGACACTGCAGCCTTCAGTTTTATAGAAATAAAGGGCTTTTCTCATCTCCGCTATGAGCTTCTCAAATTCAAACTTAGCAGCATCCACATTCCAGAGTACTCCATACTTACTTATGGTATCCTATAGGATATCTTTGCTTCTGCCACTAGATTTTAGGGGCAATTCCACCATGCCATAGCTAGATGGCATGTGCCTTTTCCAATACAGACTATTCTAAAATTAAAAGAGTTTTAAACATTAAGTTTTAAAGCAGTAAACCGCAGTAACTTTTAAACATAAACACAGAGAAAGATGATTAAAGAAAAAGCTTCTGTTTTGTAGTAACTGCAGAATTTTAGTGGCCCCCTGGGTTAACAAATTGTACCGTATCGCCTCTGGAAAGGCTTTTCTGCTGTCCCTGCAGCTTGGCTGTAGATCTGTCACTGCTTTTCCTCGCGGAAGTGCTGCTTACTTTGCAGCTCTCTCTCTGGCTGCTCCAGCTTGCACATTAAGAGTTTCCCCTCGAAGCATCAGCCGTGCTTTGCTCCATGTCCCCTCTGCTCTGGGGTTTGCATGGGACCCACCACACACAACTGGACAAGRCAGGGAGGCACAGCAGGACGTAGAGGGACATACAGGAAATGTACCATAGGCACTTTCCCGCATGCATATCTAGATATGCTCAAACACCACTCTATTTCCATCCAAGATCTTGCCTTGTTTTTTTCTGTAGTTTTTTTTTAATTTAAAAGTCACTATTAGTCACCAAAGACTGATGCCTTATCATTGCTTTAAAAGAAATCCCAAATAAACCTCATTAACCTTTCTCTTATCTCATTTTCTTAAACTGATACAAACTAGAAGCCTACTGGGAACAGCCCAGAAACATGGCTTTAATGCTTACTAATAGCATTAGAATATGTCAGTTTAATAAAAATAGACCCTTGCCCTTCATTCGTTTCTCTTCACACCCAGAAAGAGGYGACTATGTGGACTCTCTTGACATGTCATAGGCAAAGCGATGCTGACAGCATATCAAAACGGGTCTTCCCAAGCTGCAGCCAAACCTTTAAAAAGCAGGAAATAGACTCTTCAGGTAGCACTTCAAGTTCACATTCACTTACCAAATTGCCTATGTAAAGCATGTGGTCAAACTCCTTCGTCATCTTATAATGCTCCAAGGCCATGAAGAGCGTGTTCAGCACAATGCAAAGGGTGATGGTGAGGTCGGTAAATGGGTCCATTACCACAAACTTGACAAATTTCTTGATTAAAAGCCAAAGTGGGCAGCAATCCCAAATGAGAAATTTAACAGCAAAGTGGTTCCAGCAGGGAGGACAYTTCTGGTGTGATTCCTCAAGCTCTAAGTCACAAGCAGTAAAGTAACAGTCAATTCACACTGACTTATATGACAAGAGAACACTTAAAATGACTCATAACATAGAGGRAGACCCCTGCATTACCCCAAACTTTTTTTTAGGATGAAAATGTTTCTGTCCTAAGAGGCTAGCAAATTACGYGCTTTGGGTTGTTTGCCAGTTGACCTGCACTTAGCGGACAGTGACCTATTCTGAAAGTAATACCTTTTAAAAGTGTCACAAGTAAAAATGAAGAATCACAGTAAATACATAAAGTCTAGTATTATATATAGGCTCAGATTTTTACTCTGTTTTCCATTTTGGCAAATTCAAATGGACAAGAATACACTATCTTCATTTAACTTAGATTAGAATATATTTTTTTCATTCCCAGGTCCCATTTTAGAAGTATCTTAAGTAATACCTTTTAAAGAGGTTAAGAGATGAAAGAGCTTAAATCCAAAATTTAAAGCTGATTTAAGCACTTGAGAGCCAGAGTGTCACTGGTTATCAATAGGGTTTCTGTTCTTGATGTGCAATCCAAGAAGGCATTAAGCATCTGTTTTCTTCTGAAAGGCCCACGTACAAAATCAGGGGAGTGCATACGTCAGTTTGAAAATGCTGCTAAAGCTCCAGTGTGCTTTTTAAAGGTGCTTTTAAAATATTACCTAAAATACAACTTTTATATGTTCATTTTATCTGAGCACAAAGGAAGTGAAATAGCCTCATACRTATAATTTGTGTTAAACAGTGAAAAAGAAAAGCAAAAAAAGACAGTTAATGGTTGAATGATAATGATTAGTGGAATTGCTTAATGCTTTCCTTTTCTGATTCCTTTATGGGCATGGAATGCTGCATAACCGTTTTAGTCTATATAATTAGAACCTGCACTGATAACAGGAAAACTTCAGCCAAGGCTGTTATTTCAATCAGTTTATAAACAGCCTRCTCTCTCAAGCCAGGATGCATTCTCCGTGCATTTTCCTTCATTGGACAACAGAACTGTGGTATTAGGTATCTTCTAGCAAGCTTTCAAAATATCGGATGGTGTCCTCCATGCACAGGTTTTGCACAAACATCTACACTGCTCTGAGATCTCTGGGAAACCAAATTGCTCCCAAGAAATAACTATGTCTTTCCAGCCTCCAAACAGAGGATTTACAGGCAAGTGCCTAAAATGATGTGAGAACCATTCGTACTCCAAACAATTTCAATGCGAAATCCCAATTTKTCATTTTTTTGGAAGCCCACCTCAAAGTAATAAAGACTTTGGGGCAGTCACRGACCTAATTTTCCATGTAAATCCAGAAGAACACATCTGTCTATATCCATACTTCTCATAATCACCTCTAACCAACCCTGCTTATTTCACTGTTATTAATTTTGGGACCTTCATGGTGGACACACATCAGATGTGTGACTCTTCTCTGAGGCTCCACACTCAACACAAACTCCTTTAAGTCCAGATTGCTGCTGAAAGGGGTAGTTTCATCCCTCTCAGCCACATRTTATTTCTCTGTCCTTTTGCCAGCTTTTGTGCTCCTGGACCTTCTGGGTGAGCTGGTTCTGCTCGCTTATCCAACTGAAATCCAATTGCTTGTACAGTCAAATCAAATAGCAGGAACACAGCAAGGGGTGGAGAAAGGTGTGACTGTCCTCTTTTGGCAGTGATGTGGCATTAAAATCGTTTAAATCAATCAAGAACCCACATCCTTTCCCCACAACAGGTGACCTTTAGAAATCACAACAGATCTAATAGTTTTTGAAAGACATCTGCAAAAGGAAAAGTAAAATTAGACTCAACTGCTTTTTTTCTGGTACTTTATATTGTTTTGKTTTTTATTGGKTTTTTTTTATATATTGTTGTGTCCCAGTAGCTGCTCTGCAAGGAGGAGACTTTCCTCGTCCACTACTTGGAAGTTCTGCATGTGACTGCGCACGCCAGGCTTCGCATCAGCTCCAGAGAGGTGAGATATAAATGTATGTACAGTCACCCAAACAGTCTGGTGCTCCACTACGCTGCGTCTTGGTTCACTCTGTGTAAATCAAATGCCATGGGGGCACAAAATTTTACCAGATCTGTGATGACCAGCATTTTGTCAGGATTTTTACAAGTCCATGGGTAAGACAGTGATTATATTGCCTTCTGTTGCAGCTTCACCTGTCTTGTAGGGATTGCAATATATACTTCGGGACATGGTTTAGTGGGCATGGGTACTGGGTTGATGGTTGGACTCGATGATCTTAAAGGTCTTTTCCAACCTTAATGATTCTATGATTCTATGAATATCTATCTGTAATGTCTTCTTGCAAAACAATGAGAGTTTAATATTAGGGTCTTTTGTGCCACTTTGTTCCTGCCACTCAACATGCACATGGCTTTGAGTTGAGGAACTACAAGGCATGTCTTACCTTCCAGGGCACTGGTGATGATGCTGACAGCGCTCACTGCCCTCTGCCTCTGAAAGGGTTCGTCCGAGTGGTCCACCGATGGGCGGTGGGGCATTAAAAGCTGCTTCTTGCTTGCCTCATCCGAGGGAGAGGTCTGCTTAAATGAACACATTGGATCAGCAGAATAAAAACAAGGCAGGTATGGGGTAGCATTTTCAAAATTGCTTAAGCACTGTTTTTCCCACCTGAGAAGTCCAAAGCTCACTGATTTCTCAATTAGATACACGCTGATGGGGTACTGCTTTTGAAAACGGTACTTTGAGCAATTTTGGAAACTTTGCCCTGCCCTTTACCTACACGTAAATAGGTGAAAGATGCAGGTGAAAATAAGGGACGCTTCTGATGCTGGAGAAACAGCAGTGCTGCTTTGCCATGTTCTTTGCTTGTGAAAGAAGCCCTGCTTAATTACATTAATTATTCCATTATTTCTGAAATGTGTTAACTGTTTAATTATATTGCTAGAAGAGGAAAAGGGGTGTGGGTAACAGCTCCATTACAGGCCTCTGATATCATACCAAGCAAACTGACTCCTCAACACATGTTTTTTCTTGTTCTGAAACACTGCCAAATCTCAGGAACATATTGTCGTTCTGGTGATCTTTGGTGTCATGGATTCTGAAGTTCTGTAATTARGGAAGAATCTCAGCTTCTTTTTTCCTCAGGAAAAATAAAAAATAACCCAAACTATCTAGTTCTCATGTTTCTCAAGTAAAAGCTTAAAAAAAAAAAAAAGAACCCAAAGAAATAAAATACCAGAAAAACAGAATTCCCAAACTGTCTTTAATTAATCTTTCATTTTAAATTAGTTTTATACTTTTTGAAGGCTTGGGTTTCTGAAGTCAGCCAGAAACACTGGACTGCAGAGACACACTGTATTAAATACTTTATATTGTCAGCTCACAGAAGCAAGATATTAAGACTTTTATTATTACAAGCTCCCACTTCATATGGAGACAAATCCTGCTTGCTCTACTCCTCCAGCTCTCCCACAGGTAGAAGGAAACGTGGTGGTTAAGGTGTAAGGATCTGGGAAAGCCAAGTTCAACGCCATTCTCTGTCTCAGAGCTCCTGGTCGAGACACTCGGTCTCCCAAAATAAATGTTTTAAAAGCCCCTGTCCTGCTCCTCCAAGCATACAGACTGTGAGCTCCGAGACACTATGAAAGCAAGAGAGATGCACTCTAGATSGGTCCTGATGGCTCTTGCAATATAGCTCAAGGAAATGTGAAAGAAGAAGAGATTTGTCTGAAGATGGAAACCTCTGGTTTATACAGATGTCAGAGTAGCTGCTTTTGCTTCTCCATAGTCAAATGAGCTACAGAATTGGATTCAGTCTTCTGGATCTTCTCTCATCACTTCGGTCTGAAATGGTCCTAACCACCCAGAGCAGCACCCAGGATGCCAACCGAGACCTGCCATGGGCAGCAGCTTCACAGCTCTGCTGTCTGTGCCTGGGACATGCACCCAGAGGGACTCAGGATCCCTCCTCTTGGCCATTTCTCTATCAAAACTGCTCTTCCAGAAAGGCAATTCCATAAGAACGGCAGGAGAAAAGCGCTGAAGCTCTACGAGCTGTCTTTCTGGAGTGTGACCTCTTCAGGGCGGGGGACATATCCTTGTCAGGTGGTTGCAAAGGACAAAGTCACTTGGCTACTGGTTGACACTGAAAATGGCCAGGAAACTGGGACCAGGTCATTTCAAAGTACTGCAGTTAAAAATACCAATCACTGCAAGACCAGAGAAGAGTAAGGACTTTTAAAGCAAATACTTAAAACACTAGCTAAGCCAGGAAAGCAGTAATGCTTCAAAATGGCTTTTTTTTCTTTTAATAAAATGTTCTCTTTTGTTAAAACAATTGGCACATTGTCCATTGAGTTACTGACGCAGTCATCTCAAAAGGAGAGGTGTAATCAGAACCTATTCAAAGAGATTCATACTTTTGCACAACATAACAAGAAAACACTCTMTCCTTGGCTTAGGAGCTGGGGAAACCAGGAACGGTATTTCAGATACGTTGGTTTGCTTGATTCCCTTCACCTCAAAAACATCCAATAAAAAACAAAGAAACAACAGATGTTTTATTAATGAAGAAAGCATCTACAAAATTGCATAATCATTCGCACCAGTTTGGAGTATATAACAAATACATGGGACTGAAAAGAAATAACTAGACAAGGACATAAAAAACAAATTTCCATGTAGAATAAACTAAAAAAGTAAAAGCAAAGAAAAGGGAAAAAAAGCGCCAAATAAAACCCCAACTCTTCCAGTTCCCTCTGTCTGTAGATTGAACCATAAGAAAACCTCAAATTTCAAATTCCTCTGGATCATCTAACTCTATCTTTAAACTGTGCCATCCTCCCATCCATCTGACCCAAAGCTCGGGACAYGCCAGTAGCATGCCTTTAGACAACCTCATCCCCAGAAGTACCAGTTTTCTGACTGTCAAGAAAGATACTATATTCCTATTCATGCATGCAGAGTGCGTGCAGAAGTCATGGGTTGGCAGCCTTTATCTGAAAGCCACCTTTTACTCACAGGTGCAAAAAGAATTCACTGCAGAGGTAAAAGGTCAAAGGAAAAACATTCAAAGATTCATTCTTCCTATTTTTTGATTCAGCGAAACCAGGGTAAATGAAAAGTCCAAGTTAAACAGGTTTGGCATATCCTTCATAAAAAAAAATAGCAGGGAACTGACATTTTCCCTAGGTTTGATGTGATATTCTCAACCCAACAAGTTTTTAAAGTCACTATATTTTTCTCTGCAGCCCAGCATCCTCAATCCTGCCACCTGCGTCACGAGAAGCGGTCCCCAAGACTTCAGGAGTCCTGCCGGAGCCAAGGGAACTGTTTGCAGTGTGCCGTCCTCTGCGTGCAAAGGGGTATTTCTGAAGGAGRCGTGTGCGTGGCTCCTTTTTTCCTTCATCTTTGGAGGGGTGAGGTGGTGCAATTTGCTGCTGGCCTGTGTTCAGAGCAAATGCTACCACGCGTGGTAGCYGCCCACCCGCCCAGCTGCACGTGCCCCCGCCGGGGGCAGAGCCCGAAGCCCACTGCTCCCTGCAGCCGCTCGGCAGCGGGCACACAGCAGAGGTTCATCCCCAAAGCCAGGACACAGTGTCTGGCAGGCAATGTCGGGGCGGAAGGAATACTCCCGTGCTCTTGCAGGAGGACGTGGTCTCTTTACCAACAGAGCAGTAAATCTATCACACAGTCAGCTTGCAATTTACTATAAAGTATTTTWCCAGGAAAGAAAGTTTCCATCCAGGTGAATTGCTTAAAATTATTGAATTTACTTAGGGAAGTTTATGAGCTTTTGTTCTTTGTAAAGAATAGATATGTGAGGGGKTTTTTTTGTTATTTATTTTAGAAGAGAGTTAGCTAATAGTCACGCAAGGAACTGGCAGGTTTTGCAGTCTGAGATAGAGAGCAGTTCCAGGATCTGGACAAACGAGGCAGCATAGAGGCTATTATCATTGCAGAGAGAATATACAGAGGCACAGTTGTTCATCGTACTTACATTTCTATAGAAATTAAGTAAAAATAACAACAGTCCCTACAGTTATGCAAGGAGCCTCCTTAGGATCCAGATGAGAAATTACAATGGAGTTAAACACAGGCAGCTCYAGCAGGACAAGATTATTTGTGTTGCTCCCTGATTGACTGGAAATRTTTCTCCTTTGGATTAGCTAAATTCTGTAGGGACAAATATACTATTCAGCAATTTACATGTAAATGAGGATGCATTACATTGCAGAATTATTTTCTTCTGAGTGCCTACAGTTCTGASTTATGTCAAAACTGTTATATGAAGATGGGCTTATACATGGCAGAATTTTAAAGATCACTYTTGGGAACTGGGACAGGTTTAATTTTCCTTGTACAGTAAAAATCTTTTCAAGCATAAAAAAGGGTGGACAGGCCACACCATGAACAATGGACCCAGTAAGGCACTAGCACAAATATTTAATGAGATTGAAGGTGATCATAATAGMGCACAGCATTAAAAAGAAAGCATTTAATTTTGTGGTTACTTGATTATTTAAAGAGATGCACTGTGAACTGGAGCAGCTTGCAATATTTGTGTCAAATCTGAATGATTTATGCTTAGGATGTGCTAAAGCAGAGTTTGAAATGAGGAGAAACTACAGCCACAGTGACAACTCTCTGTACAACAGTGGCAGAGGGCTAGCCAGCTTTCATCCAAATGACTTATTGGCAGTGATTTTTTGATGACTTATTTTGTTGACCTTTTTCTGAACATGGAAACTGCTAATGCTTTGCCTTTTCACCAGTCCCGTGGCAAAGCAAGAAGGGGAAAAAAGAAATTTTATCTTGAGGCGATTTTAGGGTCAACAATAAAACCTCAAACCAATGTGGTCAGCAAAACAGTTTTATGCTTAGTGAGAACAAAAGCCAAGGTCTTTYTTTCTTTTTATAAAAAAGACAAAAAAAGTTTATCTAAAGATAAGCTTCTAAATCTTTAGTCTGGCACCTTGCTAAGCAGCCTGCCCTTTCTTAAGGGCTCATTCCCCAGTAGTTTTCACTTCTGTCAAGCTAGCAATACTCGGCATTTTTAGTTTCCTAAAAGAAAAAAAATATGTGCGACCAAGAGGAAATTCAGGAAAGGTTGTATGTGCAAAAGGGAGACCSCAGGTAGCTGCAACCTCCACCTCACTACTCATCCCAAAGCCGTGTGATGGGTGGCCCTGCTCTGCTGCTCGGCTGGTGGGAAGCTCTGGTGAGCGAGTGAGAACAAAGCAATGGAGACCACCAGCTAACAGCCAGCTTGCAAACAACCACCTCCTCAGTTCCATGTCCATTTCTCTGCCACTTCTCATCTCCAAAATAACTGGAATGTCAGGCTAAACCAAAAAAAACACCTRTGATATCCCTGCAGAGTTACAGAAAAGGCTCCAGTTGACTTYAGGAGGCAAGAGGGGATGCTGCCATATGTATTTTTTAACCCTCAAGAAATTTGTGAAAACTACAGGCGACATCTTACTCATCCTCATCAGATCCCATGGATAAACTGAGCTCCAGAGAACAGCTCATTATCTTAATCCAATTCTGTTCAAACAGATCAATACCTTGTTGAAGGGAGATGTTATTCTAACCTCTTAAGTAACGAAGAAACACCAAGACACAACAGAGCAATACAKAGCTACAAATAAATGCACAGAAACTTTAGTTTGTAGTGTGCCCTGAAGTTACTTACATGATGTATAGACTTTCTCTAAAAAAGCTGAAAGCCCAAAATCCCATCGCAGCAATCAGCAGGAGCAAAAAAACGTATCATTTTTCAAACCTCTCAGTCTCAGGACAAGCTCCAAAAAATTAGGACTTTAAGAATAGTCACCAGGTCCTGCTTGTGTCTTATTTACACTGGGGTAAATTTGATGAAATCAGCAGCTGCACCACTTGAAGCAMGCTGGTAGCAGAACAGGACCAGCAGGTCCTCTGCAGGATAGACTGGAGATTTCCATATTACTAGAACTTATCATGGGTTTCTTGGGACAAACTCCCTGCACCCCTCAGACTTGAATGCCTCTTGCTCTTCACATCCAGGCGAAGTCTGCCTGACCCAGAGTCACCTTTGTGGAGGGTGTTTGCAGATCTTACTTTTATATTGCACTACTTTGCTCTTCATACGACCTCAGTGGGCTTCCTAGCTTGAACACAGCAGTGTAACCCTCTGTGCTGCCAAGGGCAGCTCCCCGACAACGCTGCCACCACTCTTTGCAGGTGCCCYTATGTGGCATGGGAACATCAACGAGTGTAGCAAAGTGTGCAGAGACACATGGGATTCCTGCAGAGGAGGAGATGTCCCTCCTCTTGCTCAGGCTGTGCACTGAAGCCCCTGGTGACTGCATGGACAGATGCCATTCTGCATGGACCATGCCGTCCATGGCCAGCAAGCCTGCTGACCAGTCAGACTACCCCAGCTGACAAGACTGATGGGCCTAAGCACCATCCATTGAGATTATTTGAAATCTCTCCTGTTTCACTAGCTGTATTTAGGGATTAGGGGGAGGAGATGGAAAGTGGGAGCACACTTGGTTTCTCACAGCAGCACACTCACAACCCTCYAKGCCAAGCAGCCAGGGCCATCTGAAKAGCATTTGAAACTGKCTTTTTTAGCTTACATGCCCTTCTTCAGCCAAGTGTCAGGAGACCACTATTCTGAGTCACCAGCCTGAATAGTGGGATAATCTGCTGCAGCCRCCTCTCTCGTGGGAAAGGGGACAAGCAGCACGGATACCTTCATGTCAGCTCAGCTGCCATCCACAGCCATTCCCATGGGCAAACAGCCCTTGGCTGGGACAGGGGGTAGCAGTTGCAATAATACAAAGGCATGAAAGTTGTTCATCGTGGTCCCAACTACTTTGCCTGGGGTAAAACCTTCAGGCTATATGTTGCTAAAACTGATTAGGCTAAAGTTCTCAAAAGTGACCAGTGACTTTTTATGCTTTCCCTGAGGAACCTTAGGAGGGCCCAGTTTGAAATCATCTGCTGAAACTATGGTCTGCTTAAGGGCTGCAGGTTAGAAACTCAAAACCAGAGATGGTCAGATCTTGTTTGATGTTTACTCTGCCTTTTAAATCAGAAGGGCTTTTCCAAGCTTTCCCCAAACTAGAATTCAGCTGTCACCCCCCTCAGTAACAATCAGACAGGTCTGTGCTATGCTCATCTGATACTATTGAGCATCACAGAGGGACCTAAACAAATGCATCTTCAAAACCTAATGCTGTAAAACATGTTTTACCAGCTCCATCACCTCAGATGTTGCATTTACATCAGTGAAGCCACACTTACACCTCAGGAAGCTGCAAGTCAGGGCTTAACGCATATTACAGTGATGGCTTTTCATGGACTGGTCCTTTTTTTCTTGCTCAGGGAAGATACAACGGATAGCACAAGTGGGYCCTTTTTCACCACGGGCTTACACTCGTACAAAATAAACAACAGCAGCAGGGTCAGTGGGGTTAATGAGGTAACTTCAACTTCACCCTGCAACATGTTTCTTTTGCCTCCCCCAAACATATCAAGAGACTATAAAAAGAAGCCCGGGCTGTTAACAAAGAACATACTCAAAATTTTAACAAGAAAAAGGCAAAAATAATCAAACACAAAGCCCAGAAGCGTGTTGATTTATCTCTGAGCACGCTGAGGTGTTGGATTTGCTATTTCCTTTTGCCTGCGCTCCACAGCTGAGGCTGTACGTTTGTGCCCAGCGCTTATGGTTCCTGTAGCGAATACATCTGTACAGCAATGGGCTTCTTGCCAATTAGCTTTTAACTCCAGCTCACATTTTATGGATAGATTAGATACCAAACCTGTTTCGCAGAAGACACAACATCCTTCACATTGCATCACTGAATGAGCATCTGTTACTACAGTGCCTGGGTGTTATTTCCTAGATGACCAGGGAACCGCCAAGCGAGCTCACCCACCCGGGCCATTTAATTTTCAATGTGCATTTTTTTAAAAGGCGGGAAGCTGACAAATGAAAAGAAATGCCTGCAGAGCTCAAAGCCTCCCTGTCACCTCAGGGCCCAATCCTGTAAAATACCAATATTTCCTGTGAAAGATTGAGTGCTCTCATTCTTTGTTAAGCTTTTTTTGACAGCTGGGAGAGCCTCAGCACCCGCAGAGCTGCTTTCCTTACAGAGAAAAYATCCACTGCTCATCTACTGAAGCCTTTCTACTTTGGTTCAGATATTTTTTTAAAGAGCTGCACAAACTCTTTCTTCCACAGTTCCTTTAATGCACAGCTTTTTTTGCACCAAGGTAAGTCCAATAAAACTCCACTATCTACAAATAGTGTTTCTGTTGCTCGGCTGCCTAGAGACTGCTCTCAGGACTGGTCTTCCTTGTCTGAAGAGAGTAAAAATGGGAGTACCAAAGTCCTAAATGAACGAAGGTGTGAACATCTGAAAAAGCAGCAACAGCCTCAAAACTGTCAACAAAACAGATAATTCTCACACCACCCAGTTTCCCACACGCAGCACAGCCGCTCATCTCACATACAGTGTGAGAGTCTATTTGCAGGACTACAGGGAATGCCCGGATAGGTGAGGAAAAAAATTCAATCCAAAGCTTGAAAGGGAAGAAGCTGCCTGGCTCTAGAGAAAAAAAAAACAAAAAACAAAACTACTTCTCAATTTACTGATAATCTGACACCACGGCTGGGATCCATCTCACTCGCCTTTCTCTTCAGGAAATGCCTTGCCTAATACATGTTAGAATCATATTTGCTTATTTCCCCACTAATGTAACCTGGTTTTGGCATCTTGTTACTCTGGATGGGTTTCATCTCACCTGACTTAAGACATGTGCAATACAGAGTTATTCACCTTGGGCTCCCCTTGTAGTTAAAGTGAACAGAAAGAGGCACTTTTAGGGAGAGAGATTATTCTGACCCATTTTAGATCTCTAAGACTGAATAAATCCTGCCCACACTGACCGTAGTGACTAGACCTCCGTTGCTTTAAAGACTGTTGAGAGTAATGAGCTCCAATGTAGATTATCTACATTAAAAGAGATAAATTACCACCATATCAAAATGGCAACCTGTCCAAATTGTCCTGCCTGTGTAGCAGCTATTTCCAAAACACCATCTCATGGTTTTCCAAGTGAATTCCTGCTTGGGTCCTAATGGTATCAGTCTTAATAKTTTTATTTACAACCTTACTAAACGTTTTGCAGCAGTAGTGCTTCGCAACAAAGATCCTGGCAATCTGCAAAAGGCTTGAAGTCTGTTGATCATCTGCTCATCTCTCCTGGGTGTTATTTGAACTGGATGCTAAACCCTTCTGGGAACTACCTTTGGACTGTAAGAACAGCCCTCCACAAGTAGCTATACAGAAAACCAGAGGTCAGATGCAAACAGATAGCAACCAGTGGGAGAAAACGCAGTCTCAAGATGGTAAGACTCACACCGAGTCATTTTAAAAACATCATTTTCTAGCCACTGGACAATGTCAGATATTCAAATGTCAAAAGAAACCAACTTAAAAAATGTCCCTACAAGAAAAGAAAATTCAAATCAAACCCAAGATTTAGGTATTTGCCTCCAGCCAGCTCTGAAGAGTAAGTCTCACCAGAAGTCATGAATCTCTCTTATGCAGCACTAGACACATGTTGCTGTGGGGAGTTAGCCCGTTGTCTTCCCACCCTGCCTCGGATGCTGGGTCTGGGTTTCTCACTGCAGACTGCATATCGCGTAAATCAATTACAGCAAACTCCAACAACATTTAGGAGGAAACAAGAGCGTGAATCACATACAAAAGTTATAAAGTACTCACCAGGTCGCCTGTCCCAGGTTTTTCCATAATAACTGGGGGGAGCAGTAACCCTGCAGGAGAAGTAGGGTCTGGGTTGAGTGCCCCGGTGCCTCCTCCTATCAGGGAAACCACACCATTGCAATCCACTGAGCTGTTCCTTTTGCCCGTCTGGGTGTAGTTGGGAGTAGTAGGGTGAGAACTATGGCTCACTTGACTTTGCACGCTCAGACGCCTCCCAGATCTTGGAATTAAGAGAGAGCCCCGGTGGCTTTCATTTTCCCCAGCGGTGCTGATCTCATCATCGGCAAAATCTGTTTCGGAGCCAGTGTCTCTGCCACGGAGTCGGAAACTGAATATGCTTCCGTGGCTGGTTCTGCGCTTCACCAAGTTTGCACTGGGACCATAACTAATGCCAAGGAGAGTCTAGAAACCCCCAGAAAGGAAAAAGGGGAAAGAGAAACAACATTTTGCAACATGTTTTCAGGAGCGAGGAAGGTCTGGGGAGAGCAGTAAGTTCCATTTTAAATCAAGTGCTTCAGAGAAAGACTTAATTACACCTATTCAACCTTTGCAAAGTTAAGAGGTTGAGTAGTCATTCCTAGCCATTAGGTATTCATCTAATACTTGACAGTTAAAGATGTACTGAAATAGGAAGGGTCAAGGTGGYATTTGCCTCGTAGCGTGATACTTCCTTTGCTTCCACTCCCCTCCCATCTGATAAGTGCCAAAGGACCTGGGAAAGCAGCACAGGGAGTGGAAGACAGGAGCAGGGAAGGGGATCCAGCTCCAGTTTACCGCATTATCACACATCTTCATAACAGCTAGGGAAGGAACGTTGCAGTGGGAGAAGAAGAGATAAAGAAATAGGGCAGGAAATGAACTGCAGGGAAAATGAGAAGAGGGAAGAAGAAGAAGCAGAATACGACGGAAGAAGGTGATAAAGGAAAAAAAAAAAACCAAACAAATAAACCAAGAGCAAGAAGAGGGATATGGCTTATTAGTTTGTAGAATGATTATCTCAATGCACATGGCTGCTTTAAGGGGTAGGTAACCTCGGTACACAGCAGTCTCCCTCATACCCAAGTATCAGCCTTGATGATCCACTCTGACGTCAGCTAGCGAGAGGGCAACTCTGACAGAGCATCAGCAAGATGTAGCCAAGCACTAAACACCTAAACCCTGACAGAGTAAAAAGGATGTTCAGAAAATGCATAAGGAATKCAAGTCTTTCCCCTTCCCTCGTATCTGAAGAGGAAATTATTGGAATAAGAGCATTTAGGCAGAACATACTTTTGATTTGATGGCCTGTRCAGAATTTTCAGCTTCTTCAGAACTTTCTCATGAGCCAAGTATATATGAAGAGAGGTCAGATCTCCACAGGATCCACAAACCAGACAAACCAAATGAAGCCTGATTTAATTTCGCATTGTCGCTCACACTACTGAGTTACGTAATTATGCTATTTTGTGACACTGGTACAAGGAGGAGTACAAAAMCCAGGCCCCTTCTAACTAAAAAACAACCCATTTGGATTGCTACCAAATTCTAACTGGTTAAAAATCCATGCCTGGCTTTCCATGGTACAGTCATTGAGACTGATTTCTGATGGCAACACACTTCCAGCTGCTCAGATTGCATCTGAATGATGACTCAGCCTTACTCCCTCCAACCATGCCAGACACAGCCTTGCAGAGAAGATTTACTATAAGCTTTGAAATGTGTCTCCCGTGTTTCTCATGCATATGACATCCAGGGGCGAAAAGTGAAAACAAGAAATATTAATCTAAGAAACAAACTGGCAATGCACAGCTCCAATCCATGGTCATTCTGGTACGTGGTGTCTTGAAACCCATCCAGAATGAAGCTGAAGAGCGATTCTAGCTTTAACAAAGGTGTAATTTGTAACGCGTCCCACTCAACCAATGAGACAACAACAAAAACTATTAGATTAAAAAATGCATGTCATTTACAGAAATCCAGCTCTGTGTAAATTTTGTGAGCTGGGGAGTCATTAATTGGTCACATTTACTTACATCACTTACATGTTTTCGATGAGCTTTTTATGGCTGCCAAATATCCCTAAATTCACTGACAACAAAATAGAAGACGACTTAGCCCATTACATGGCTATTCAAAAAAACAAAATAAACAGATTTAAACTTTGCCCTCAGTTAAGCAAAGACAAATTATCTGAAGGTATTTATGATCATTTGATACATAGAGCATGTGCAGATTCATATTCATGCATGTCAGTAACATTTATATAAAAAACCCTATTTAACAACAGTCTCACCCTATTTTTTTTCCCTGCAATAGAAAAGAGAAACAAGTGCCACAAAGTTTTGACTTGAAGGCAACTAGCAAAGGAATATAAAAATGTTGATAACGTCTTTGTATAGCATTTAAAAAGCCCTCAGAGATAAGTTTGCTCCTTTTCTCCTCCTCTCTTTTCTTTTTAAGCTTTGCAGGTTTCTTCTAAGAATTTTATCTCTAGTAGGGATAGGATAGATATAATCAGATGAATGAAATTAAAGTAAGAAAATAAACCAGACTGTGGGTAATCTTGATGCAAAAAAAAAGTAAAAAAATTTTGAAACAAAATAGATTCGTAAGAATGTTTAATGGGCACTTTTAATTCATTTTGAAAATATAGTGGTAATATGTTTCCTTCCACTGTTCTAACACAGACTGTCTGCAGGTCAGTTATGATATTAAATATCTGATTATTCTTTACAGCTGAAAGTTTCAGCTTTAATTGCCTATTCAGAGCCTGGCCTACCCAGTAAAGTGCAGTGTGAAATAAGTGACATTTCAGACCATGGCTTACCATTCTCCTCTGACCATCGTCATAGTCACACTTGGGATTCCTTTGGTCTTCCCCATACTCTTCTGCCCCCAAAGATTTTTTTTTCTTTCGCCTATTTCTTCTTTCCTTGGCATTTTTGGATGCTAAAGGTGACATCTCCAATGAACTAAGTGACATTGAATCAATTCCTTTAGCAGCTAGTGCCTAAAACAGAAAATGGTAGAAGGTGTAAAATTTATTATTTGAGTTAAGGATCTCAGTGAGAACTAATAATTACTCTGCTCAGCAGTTATTTTTCATTTTAAGTTTTAAGKTTCTATAGAGATAAATTAAAAATTTCAGGTGGTCATTAATCATACAACTATCTCACATGGCTGGAACCAGTCTTAACCTGTTTCTAACCTCTACATTTAGCCACAGGAAAATAAACAACAAGAGAGACAGTACAAATGCACACTTGCAGGTCTGCCACCCAGATCTTATGACAGAGCATTAGGAATGGCTGCATAAAATAATGTGATTTATGTAGAGCTCACACAGAAGATCCTYCAACATTTCATGAGAGGAACAGCCTGTATGCACACACCTGCAGGGGTACACTGTGCACACACCTCTGGAGTAACACTTCTGGTGCCAGTCAAAAAAAAAAAAATCTCAAGCTGGGGAACCTCAGATTAAACCCCTCCCTGGACTTCAGCTCCTTGGACCGGGAGGGCTGGACAGGAGGGCAGCCAAGCTGGCTGCCGGGATTTTTCCTCCCCTATCACAGAGGGATGCTAGGGACAGCAGGTAATTCAGCTGGCACGTTTTTGTAAACACTTATCCCAAGCAGCAGTGCAGGCAGCTATGATGAGAGATATAAAGAGAAAACCGTGGGCTTAACCGGAGATAACGTGGGCTTTGCTTCGCCGTGTGCTTCAGGGCGGCGCTGGCTATCTGGTGGGATCRCTGCAGGAGCTGACTGATAACAGACCAACTGCTAGAAACCCAGCAGAAGCCGAACGCGAAAGCCTGAGCACACAAAGCCACAGCCTTGGAAGCAAATGAGCAGCCAGGAGGAAGAATCGATAGGTGCAGGGAGGAAGCGGCAGCCCACGCCAGCGCACCGGGTCCCCGTCCCTGGTGCGGGCGGGAGGAGCGAGGGGGCTCGGAGCACAAAGCACGAGGTCAGGTTTGGAGGTGCCGGCGTCTCAGTGGTAGCCACATCAGTGGCCTGGAGACAAGCCCATTTGCAGAGCCCCCAGCCGAAATACATAAAGCCAGTGAATTACAAAAAAATGAAAAAAAAAAGCCTCTCCAGGTTCCCAAGAACTGGAGAAACGGATGAAGCCTCAGTGCTATTGTCTGTAAGCCACTAGAATCAAACAGGCAATCAACTCTCTGCAGCAAAATGCTCCCTTCCTCCCACAGGCATCAGTCCAAGGAAAGTGAAGGCACTTAACAGTCGTGTAAAGAATCAATCATGTATTTCAAGGAGCAGCAGTAGCTCTATCAAGCTGAGAGCACAACAAAACTTAATTCCTGTGGGAAATATCTTTCATGAGCAAGCTGCTTAGAGCAGAGAGGAGGAGGGTTCAGACACCGGTCTAAGCTGTTCTTTTTTTTTTTTTTCCAAGTCAATTGATTTAATTGCTATGCTGAAGTGCTTTCTCTTCATAAAGATTCGGCAAGTCTTTTGGTGTTAAGTTCAGGTTTAGGAATGTGTTAGACCAACTGTGTAAATTGACTGATAGTCCCCAAGCAGGCCTATCAATTATATTTGTGCTGTCTTTATACTGCACAGTGTAAAAGCTGGTCTAAAGAGTTTCGGTTTTCCTTTCTGATTGCCGTCATATTTTATTGATCTAGAAAATATTGTAGGTTGTGCTGCTAAGCGTGCTGTACTCTTACAGCAAAATAAGCTAATTTTCAGTTTCTTAGCATTTTCTTACCTATTGCTTGGGTTGAAATGCTTCTACCCTGCGTACCTTTTTCAGTTGTTCAGAAAGGATTCGGACCAAATTGTTTCTCAAGGCATGGATGACATCCTCATGTCCTGTTTTTCTACCCTTTCTGGTTGGGTTCCCATGGCTGGATGGTGTCCTGCCCCTCAGGCATTGCAAGCCATAACCCACTATGATAACTCCCAGGGCAGGGAAGGAGTTTGGGACTGGGCATGTCTGGCAAGGACGGGTGGTGGCTGAAGGATGGGAGAAAATCTTAGTTCACGCAAGCCCTGACATGGGGATTACGCAGTCCTATCTCTAGACTATCCTATCTCAAGTCCTATCTCTAGGACTCTTGCCTCAAGGCAAGAACTTAGTGGCATGGTGAGAAAGTCAAAACCAAGAACTTGATAAAGGCTTGGAGAGCAAGACTAAAACTGAGTGCTTTGATTGGGGTGAGACACCTGAGAAGGACATCTGAAAGCTACATGGTGTAGCACACCATTCAATTCACTTCCCTGTGCCTCTTCTTCCAGACGTCTAATTTGAGGTGTTGGGGGCTGATTTGCAGAATTACTGAGCTTCACTAAGGAACACGATGGACCCCAATTGCTCTACTCCTAAGTTTCCTTTCCATAAAACTGGGATAGTTCTCCAGGAGTATTGCAAATACAAATGAGTATTTTTGAAGCACACAGAGTCTGAGCAGTGACAAGAGGCACTGAAAAATCTCTGAGGATGTTAGTCATTTTGTCTTTGAAACAGGGTTTGAACGCCTGAGTCAGGAATTCTGCTCGAGCTGGCCTAAGGCTACAGAACAAATGCTGAGAAAGCGAAGAGCTGCTCTTGAGTCATGCACTGTCCACCCTTTGTAATGAGCAGGGCACAGGAAAAATGAGATGTGGTCAGCTGAGGAAAAGACTATCTTATGAAGCATATAGATAAATGGGAACAATTTAGGTTTCCACGAGCAACCTTCATTTTGACACATTCTGACTTTCATGGCTTAATGTTCCTTTTTTGTGTACATACAGGCTCAACTGAAATCAAAGCCTTCAAAATAAAATTCTTAAATATCTTTAATTATAGCTGGGGCTACCAAAGTTGACTGTTATTAGGAAGAGCTCAGCTGGAGTCAAAACACATGAAAATTTGTAGAAAATAGGTATGAGTTGGAACTCAGCTTGCTCCCTTAGGTTAGGGCAGAAAGTTACTCTTTTCGAAATGCCTGTATATGGACTAAATTGCATTTACCTATTACTTAAACCATCAAAGAGGATCTTTAAAAGGACTTAAATGATGTATAAGCCTCTACTAGCACTTTGTCAAGGGTGAATTGCATTTTCTATTTTCTTTCCAAGGATTTAAATGGGTTTTGGATTAAGCCCTGAAGCCATATGTACCCAAAAGAAAATTATGTATATTAGTTTATATTGTGTATCAAGGATTTATTTCTCTGAACTACAGTGCTACATGTTATTTCAGACTAATTTTCTTATTGTCTTCTTGTTCACAGCACCTAAAATGTTCTCTTCAGCTGTTTAATAAAGGCTTTCTACCCCACACAAACCACAGGCAAATTAACTAGTGCTATTAAGGCTATATGGCTACATCCACCATTTGGCCTCCCTGTTTTGTTTAAGCTTATGACATAACATTAAATCCATATCCTCTGCAAAATTTGCAAAGTTTAACCTCAAGATCTGCCTGTTTACTTTTTCAGGAATGAAGTCGTCTATGCTTCAAAGAGGTTATCCTACATCTTTATCTTCATTATCGGACAGTTGGATATTCGTGGCAGTTTGAATGAGACAGTGAGGAAATGAGCATGAGCTAAAGTGATGGTGGAAGAAGGTTCAGCTGGGACTATGGCTGAGCTGTCAAAATTGTTGTTCTGTGCTCACATGCAGATGTAGTTATACCATCACTAAAATGTCTTGTATGTCAACCAATATAAATTCCTCTGCTGGCATAAGTGGTACAGTTAAACCAATACAGCTCTGGATATGCAAACCCTAAACTGCCCCAATCCTAGCAGGAGGAGCCATCCTTTTTCTTTTAGAAAGGATTGTAATAACTTTGTCCAGGACAATAAACATTAAGCTGCTTTGAAGCAAACTCTTACTTCAGTTATCGCATGAATGTAAATTAAAGAGAATGTGAATCTCAAAGTACCATCTGTTCAAGTTACCCAAGGCTAATCGTGTCACGCAGTTTACTGACCTCCTGCTCTTTCTTTAACATCTCCATGGCTTCCCGAAACTTTCTTTCCTTCTCCTCTGTTTCAGCAATAGTGGCTTGGTTCTGCTCTTCATACGCCATGGCCACAACAGCCAGAATCAGGTTGACCAGATAAAATGAGCCCAGAAAGATGACCAGCATAAAAAAAAGCATGTAGATCTTCCCAGCAGATCTGAGAGTCTGTAAGCACGAAACTAAAATCACTAACACTTGTTTACAATGTTTTTTAAAAGAAAACCAAAAATTTTAATAATTTTTTTGAAAACTTAGATTTACAATATAATTGAATTCAGCTTTTGTTACTAGCCCAAACAGAATCCTTTTGATAACAAATGACAATCACATGCAAGGGAATAACTTTCTCATCAATAAATTTTTATACCTTATTCAAAAATTATGTGCCTTGCAGTAGGATTCATTTTTAAAAGAAGAATGCTTTTGTCCTTTACCAAATATCTCTGCTGGTTTTCTTTGAGAATAGATAATCTTATAATCAGCTGCAGTGAAAGCTTCCCCCACATAGCTCAATCTATTTTTGTCCAGTGCATAGAAACTTTCCAAGCAGGATTCATATTGTATCCCTTCAGATGTCTACAGTCTAGGTCCTTTACAGTCAGTAGGGAGAAAGAGACACTTTTAGGGTGCAACTCATCTGAACGTTATTTAGACATTTGCCTCAGGATAAGAAGAACCTAACCTTGGGTGCTGTTGACTGTATTGCCTGGTTCTCCACCAGATTTATAGGCATAACTGGAATTTAGAGTAACAGGCTGAGCTTATATTACAGATATGTCCCATGCTCAATGACTTGATGCTAGTGACAGAAACCACTGTGTGATATTATAAGGTCAAATAATAAAAGGGAGTGATGTTCACCCTTATTTGCCTTGACAGTTTCAGCCTTCCAGAGTTGTACATGCAGCTCTGTGCCAAGTAAGCGAATACAGTCATTTAAGGAATCTTCAGTTTAACTGTTTTACATTTTCCTGAAATGAAATTGCATAACTGGCTGCATGTGAAGCTGAAATCCCCAGTACCTTTAAAGACGTCTACCTCAGTACCTTCAGAGTAGAATCTGTCAGCACTAACTCCTTGATTTCCTTATGAGTATGCTTCAGTTTTGGCAATTTTGAGATGCAGAAGTAAATCTTCAGTGGCTTCATGGACAGAGTATGTAATTCAGTACCAAACTATCACATGTAGTTCTTCAGAGTTAGCATACATTTAAGGAAATGCACGCTACAATGAGCGTTTACTAGCAGACCACCTTGCACACATTACTGTAAGTTTACTATGAGTTGTCCATGATGAAAAGTTTGCAGCAGGGAGAACTGAAAGATACCAGGTAGTCTTGCCATGGGGTGAATTTGTGTTCATTGTCACGCCTTGCAAAAACAGATATGCCAAGTACACATGTGTTTCTCTAGTCCTTTCTTGAGCTGGCCTCAAAAGTTTAGTTCATGTTAGACCAGCCACCAAAAAAATCATTATGTGGTGACATGGTGATCTTTCTTAAGTGGTGAACTTCAGTTAGATTCAGGTCAATAACCCATTCAAAGTATTTTTCTCTCAGTACCAATTTTCCCCCCTTTCCTCAAACACCCAGCCTAATGTCTCCTGGTATCATCACTCCTAAGAAACAAAATTAATTATACCAATTGATGGCCCTTGTCCACAACACACACAGGGCAGTTTACCTAATAACCAGCAATTCTTTCTTGTCTTTAATTATTGGATATATAACTGTAACAAGATGATGTGTTTATTTTATATTTTTTAACAGCAATAAAACAATTTCATACCTGTTGATAAAGACGTTCCCAATAATCTTGAGTCATAAGACGGAACAAAGAGAGAAAGGCCCAGCCAAAAGTATCAAAGCTTGTGTAACCATGGTCAGGATTTTCCCCAGCCTTTAGACATATATATCCCTCAGGGCACGTGCTGCAAAACATGAAAGACAATGCTTGAAATGCATCATAGATGGCCTCAGCATGGAGAAACTGATTTCCAAGGGAACATATTGGATGCTCTTGGTTAAGAGCACAGATCCTCAATGGTAAATTCCTTCACTGGGTGAAAACACAGGAAACAGGTGATGCTAACTTCACAATACCAAAGATCTTTGCAATCTTATTTTTCCTTTGAAAGGATAAACTGGAAATTGGTAACCATAGATCGAGTTGCAATGCCAAATGAGCACCTAGCATTTCATGATGTTTGGAATAGACAGGCATTAGGTGCCTCAGCAGGGCTTTAGTGCTTAAATAAGATTTCTCTTGGCACTTATTCCTAAGTAAGAATCATAAACTTGGTGTCTCCTGTTACAGTTGTGGGTAATACTGTGATGGTGAACTTGTTTTTCCTGTTACGTAGTCCGACACTGGCAGGATGACATCAGCGTGTGCCACCTGRGCACCTTCCCGATTGCTTACTATGCCTGACCTTGCACTCACCTCCTGCAAGGACTAAATCTTTAATCTAAGAAACCCAGCCCTTTGTTCCACTCACCGCCATAGTCTGGGGTCATGACATTTTTTCTGTTTCTGCAAGGAAAATGTTTTCCTTGTGTGTCTTGCAGATTCACGTATYAAATGGCATGCAGGTAGCATGAATTTCACCGGCTGTCATTAAACTTTGAGACTCTCTACAAGTAATTTTCTAGCCCCATATGCCAGAAGAGAAAAAGAATGCTCTCAGWGGTAGTATGTAAGTACTGAATTGCATCATCCAGTGAACCACAAGGTAGAAGAGATCCTGAGTCAAGGAGSCACCCCCTCCCCAGAACAGTGCAGTATGATTAGTTGAAAGACCCCACACCTCTTGCGTATCACAAGCTGCTTTCCAGACATCAGAAGCTGAAGACATAGAGTAATATGCAAAGGCTTACTGCTGTATGTATCATAGGAAGAGAATATGAGATCGAGGATGTTGCCAGTGTCCTGGAGCCCTACAGTATTTGGGAATTTGTTAGGTGGGAACCATCTAGCTATCTGGAGAAGCAGCTCTCAGCAGTAATTGCAGTAATGCCAGATCTCTCTGTCCTCCTTACGCTTCAGATAGAGATGAGCCTGGTATGATTCGGTGCAAATTCTAGCTGACACAACTAGGGATGGTTGGAACAAGAGGAATTGTGAAAGCACTTTTTCAGAGATCAGAGAAGTTGAGAGAGACCAACTTCCAGGGAGTGTTTTGTTAACAAAGCAATACCCTCTGTAATGGTAGATGGTGAGCTCGATGTTCTGCCTGTCAGATAGAGGAATCAAGGTTTTCTGAACTGCCTTCRGATAGGATGATTATTGTAATATCCAGACATCTTAGACCCATCACCAGTCATGTAGAGTGTGTCCAATGTGTGTACAGTTTTTAACTTCTTTTTCGCCCAGCAAAAATCCATAGAGTGTTTTCAATCACTGCTATTTTGTACCAAAGCAGAATATTGCCACAAATTGAAATGCAAAGCAGTAATATAAATAAAAGTAATTTTTAAAATGCCACCCAAAAAAGAAATTGACTCCTGAGAAAGCAGAGTATGTCTCAGTATGAAAATCAAGGATGGGCCTTTTTTAAACATCAATTTTATACTGACATAAATCAAGTCTCTACAGGACAGGATAGCAACTCTCTATATTGCACGTCGAGATGAGAATACATTGCTATAGGTTTTGAAGTTATACAAATCTATGGTGTCAGCCACCAACATTAGACAYTCAACACTTTAAGAAGCTTAATTTAATATCATTAGTCAAGCACAAATTTTTAAGTAAGTCTGTTTTGAATGCTGAAAAAAGGAGTGCTGAAGCACTGCAAAATGTGTGCATATCCTTGTTTGCAGTAGTCTTCAGAAAAAGCAATAAAAAATGAAAAAGAACAGTTGATGTTTAATGAAATAAAYGCAACACACAAATGAGAATATAATAAGTGACTCTGTCACCTTAGGTAGAGCCAAGTTAGTTTATATCAGTTGAGAATTTAGATAAYAGTAACTATATCTCACAAAGCAAGAAAAAGAGAGACACACTTAATTTTTTTCCCTGCCAGCCTAGAAGTACCTCCTTCTAGATCTTTCCTASTTTGACTACCTGTTGTTTCCTGGTGAGAGCTGCATTTGAATAAAAATTACAGTAATGTTACTGAGTTAGAAGAGAATAAAATGCAGAAATCTCAGCTATTTTCCCCTAAAATATGCAGATGCACACTGAATCTCTCTTATATATCCACCTCCTTTTTTGAGGCAGCCTTTTTGCTAAATCTCCTCTCTCCCAAAGGCAGCATCTGCTGTCACTCTCTGCCACAGGGACGTAAGATTTCTGCCTATGATCTGCTGCTGCAGACAGCCTTCAGTGCCCGTGACGTGCTGCTGACACTGTTCAAGAGCTCTGAGAAATGGATCCTCTGGGTTCCTGAGAAGGAAACCCTTTCCACTCGCTTGCGCTAAGACATCCTGTCCAGACAGGACATGAAAATTTTTGTAAGGCTCATTCCTTTTGCCATGAGAAAATGACTGCACTCACACAGGGTGCTTGGCTGGAAACTGAGTGATCATGTCCAGAGGTGGACTGACTTTCCTTAGTCTTCCATAAAAGACCAATCCCAGTGGCTTCACTGAGCTGGTCTCAGCGCTTATATTTTAATGTTATTACTAATGGCTAAAACATCTGAATACAGCTGTGAGAAACTTGATGATGATTACTTTAATGGYGAACTTAAGCCTAAACAGGGCAGTCGGTTGGAAATTAGGTTTCATCTAGAATAGGTTGCCTAAAATCTTAGGCAAAATGGAAATTTTGCCATTAATTTCAATATGAGAGAGACATTTTCCTCTTAATCTCTTCATCATTTGGGACAAGAGAGTCTGAAAGAAAGAAGATACTAAGAGCATTGCACTTTGATGTGTTTTCATAGGAACCTCTCAGCACCATGAGATCAGAGGCTACAAAGTCACTCTTAGGTTCACTGCCAATGCTGCTTCTTGAGGAAACTCTGTTTTGATGCAGAAGAACATTAGAGCAACTGCTCAAAGCACTTTACCTCAACTGCTTGGAAAGCACTAGGACATGGAGATGCAACTCCACTGATTGTGAAAGTAAGCAATGGTACCTCAGACAAATATTTTCTGTTTATAATACAGTTAGTATTTTTTCATGTTTCATTCTGTCTTTATGTGTCTCTAAAACCTTTTCCACTCAGCAGTAGATTGCTGGTGTGAAAAGATCTGTGTGATTCCGCAGTGAGTGTACACGGTTCTCTAATATTACGTTCAGGTGTAGGAGCATTCAAACGAGGTGTCTTCAGCATGAAAGCATGAACTCCAGCTCAAAAATGCTATTAATGTTAGCTCACATTCTTCTTACAGAGACTAGACACTCGAGACAAAATATCCTACTTTTCAACTCCTCATTCTTGCTCACCCTCTTTCGTAGCCGACAGAATCGATAACCCATGGGGTATGGGAACGTGTTAAAAACACTGAGAGTAAAACAAAATGCTGCTGTATAATATTAAGCCTTCCCCTTTGGATTTTTTAGAAAACTCTTTAGCTTCTTTTACCTTGGGGAAGTATTTCACAGGATTGCACTCTCCTCTGATGCACAGGGATGGGCAACAACAACAAGCTACATAAATATAACATCCTCCACAGAAGCCTCACAGGATGCCATTCAATTGATCACAATAAAATTAGTGTCATTGATTCAGAAAAGTTAAAAGCATCAGTCTACCTACCCATCCATCAGGCTGTAATCACCATTGTAAGCTGGCATTGGTACAGGAAATTAAAGAACATAAGAAACAGCTTTGTTTTAAATAACACAGATTGGGAATGCCAGAGACGTGTAGCTGAGGGGCATAATTACAAAATGCTCTGGCTCAAGAGTTTAATTTAGGTAAGCCAAGTAACCTGCTGATCCAGGCTGTAGTGGCCAATAGGGCTGTACAATAAAAGAAGATTTGTAAAACAACCATGTGCTGGATTTTAACATTCAGACCCTGAAAATACGGGGAGGGTTGTCCATGTGTTACCAGGAGTTAGCATCAAACAGCTGCTATGTTAGCTACAATATCTGTAAGGTAAAGGCTGCACTTTCATTTGGTTTAGATTGCAAAGGCACACTATGGCTCGCTACACCGAATTGCTTATGAAAGAAGCAATAGTGGGAGATAAAGTGCATACCACAAACACACCAAAAATTAAAAACCCAAAAACATATTGCAGTAAGTGTCCCTTAGTGTTTCCGCTTAGGTCACAGCTTAAGCCCAAGAATGCAGAAATCAAGCTGAAATGTTTATAGGTGACGTCTTTGACACATGGCTAATTCCAGAGGAATGGAAACCACCCTGGTGAGCATGGTGGGGTTTCAAAGCCTGGCAGTAAGAGCTGGAAGGACAGACTGTGCCCATGGCCTCCAAGGCTTGTTGATGTGCATGGTAGAGTCCTCCTCGCCCTGACTCTTCATGCTGAAGTCCTCAGACCACAAAGGAGAGACTTAGATCTTCTATAGGTCACAGGCCTGCTTTTCTCTCCACTTTCCATGTTTTCTCACTTCTCTTCACCTTGAGGGAGAAGACCAGCAGCCAAACAGGGAGTGCATACTGTGCAGTGGTTGCAGGGGAACAGATAAAGATCCTTACACTAACAATTGCTCCTACGTGACAAGATGAAATTACCCTTCCTGAAACACAGCAATTTTTTTTTTCTTTTAAATGGATGTTGTAAAGGCCACTGGGCCTGTAGGAGAAAGGGGCTGAAAGGCAACAGCACCCCAGCCAAAGCMGGGCATTGCTGTCGGCGGGTGCTTGGTCTGCCTGAAAGTCACACGTCGCTCTCCTTCCCTTGCTCTTTCTTGCTTTGTTGTATTAGAGACTAATCATGGTCAGAGCGTCTGACTTAGAATTCCCCATTAATTGCCATCTAAGAGCCAACATCTGGCTCGCAGAGGCACACTTCACGTTGGACTGGGAGCCCCCAGCAGCTCTCACTCCAGGCATCTAAGGAGTCAGAGAGAATTTGAAGGGCATTTTTTAAAGCAAGGGGTGCCAATGGTCTGAAAGGAAGGAAGGGCAAGCAAATCTAACAAACCTCACAGAAGAAAAAAGAAAATTTAAAAAAAGAAGAGCTCGGAATAAAGAGCAACATCAACCAGCTGCTGAAACTGGAGGAGCAAAGGGAAGGAGGTGCCCATGAGCAGGCTTGCTCACCAGCTCAGAGCACCCGCTGACCTGCGAATGCCACTGACTTGCATCCACAAAAAAAATTTCAGACTCCCCCACTGGTTACTTGTTCAGGCAGATGGAAAACCACTGGTTTCAGCCTGAGACATCAAACCCCTCTATGCACACATGCAAGCAGCGAGAGGAAGAACTCCCTCTGCTGCAATGTAGCTTTTTTAGACTTCATGCTGCAGCAAGGCAAGCCAACTCTCATTTCTTCTGACTCAATCCAGTGGCCAGACACCAGATCTTCTGCCTAACCCATCAAACAAAATGTAGGGCAATAATTTATCATCATAAACATAATGATAGATTACTGCTTAATGAAGACTGTAGCCCACAGTCAGTCTGCTTCTCTCTTGTGGCTGATGAGTTTATTACAGCTTTGACTAAGAGGTAATATTACCCATCCTTAAGAATTGAGTGGATTTAGTTTTAATCCCTACTGCTGCTGTTTAACCAGAGACATGATCTTCCAAATACACAACCGATCCCTAGGAGTGGGGACTGTTATTGTTGTCCCTAAGCCTCTATAATACATAAAGTTATGCCCATGGCCCCTGCAGCATCTTTCAGGTGATATATTTCCTTTCTGTTTTTTCTCCTACTCAAATGAGAGGCTTTCTCACCATGAGCAAACCATCCTCATTCATGTGTCACTGTAACCAACACAGAATAGATGGAAAAGGTTATGTGATTTACATCAGAATCTAGTTAAATTCATTTAAGGTATGCTGTACAGCCTGAAGCTTTGTAATAATTCAATAATTCATTATAATTCATAATAATAAATCATAAGAATACATTAATATTGCTTACTAATATGGGGTGTAATTACATTATTAGCTCTGGTAGATTAAACAACACACTGCATTCTTTCCAAAACACCCTCGCTTTGGTGACATTTGAAGAAGTCACATTTGGCAACTCTATCCCCTTCCTCACTCCACCAGCCTTTCCAGCCTTTCCCACCCATCAGCCAGCTGCACTCCATCAGAATGAATTCAGCAAGTGTTATGAACACACCAGTCCCACTAGTCACATGCCAAAGCTCCCCAGGAGCCCATTGCCTGTGATGGACCCATTCATGCAGCAAGTTAAACACACGCTGCCAAAGTTGGTTAGTCCAGAGACCACCTGCAACTGGTTGTTTTGCCTGACCTTACCCATTCCTGTCGCTCCCCAGGAGTACATATATGCAACTAAAACACTTGAGCACCATCTTCACCCCAACCCATCCATGGACTGCACCTCTGAAATTCAAACCCTCCAAGCCAAGGGGGCTCTTCTCACCCAACTTGTCGGGCATCCAACACAACATGGCCTGAATCTGAGGCCTTCTTATATTAAGAAAACAAGTAACAACAGTAACAATAATAATACAGATTTAAGTTCAGGCAACTCAGAGCTGCAGCGGTCCTAATTGCCAGCGGCAGAATAAAACAACTGGCTGAGTACATTATTTTCTGGTGCAGTTCCCCAATTTCCAGCACAGCTGGGGTTGTGTTACTGGGCACGTTTGTAGACAGGGGASTAAGAGCTGTGGGAGAGCATGATGTTTGACATGCTCTTCTGGCAGACGTACACATCATTCCAGGCTCTCTGCCTGCCAAGGGCTGGGCGAGAGCTGCAGCGCTGGGCTGTGCAAGGCAAAGTAGCGTTGGTGGAAGCAYCTGACGGCAGTGCTGCTCCTCAGTAGGGTGCATGTTTCTTCTCTACCCTTGAGGGTTGTGATAAGCCTTTGCAAGGGACTTTAAATCACYGCGTGGAGGATGCATAAAGGCAAAGGAATGTTACTATAGCTCAGAGAGATCAAAGTGCTTCATCGCTGTACATGCCGTAATGCGTATGCTGACAGTATGGTGGCGTGGAGAACCTACCATCAAAGTGTTGCTTTCAGTATTCATGGTGACTATGAAAATAGGCATCTGATGCAATTTTATGTGTTGGTATTATTTACCTTAGTAAAATGCCACAACACAAAAGGAAACAAGGTTTTTTTCTGACGATATTCTAGAAAGAGTTAGGACTCACTCAAAAACTTTGAGGAGTGCTACACCACACGGTCCTTCCTTCATCCCTTATATGYAATAAGCTCAGTGACAGCAGAATTTACCAAATCATATAGAATCTTGCCCCACGCTGTACATTAAAATAATGTACYCTGTTAAGAAAAATCAAGGTCATAGTGAGGATAAAGGTAGCTAAAGTTTCTATAGCAACAGTTACTAGGATGCGGTTGCCAAAGGTGCTTTCTTGTTGCATCCTGAAGTAGCTTTACTGGCTGCTTTTCTTTCCTGTTCACTAGTCTTTTTGGTAATATCAGTACAGACATGATGCAAATATGCTTTCATTGTCAGTATGATCTCATAGACTATTCCTGCCCACGAACTGAATATACAGGACATATCATGTGAAGGAAAAAAAAAATTAAGCAGTCTGACCTTGAGATCCGAAGGGGACACAATTGACTTAAAACAAGCAGACTTTTCTGAAAAGCCAGCTCCCTGTTGTAGTTGCAAGTGAAAAAGTGAAAAGAACAAAGATAAGTTTCTCTTTTTTTCTGCTTGTTTACTTTGTACATTGATAGCACCTTGTCTTTTTCGTTTAATGGACAAATTTCCTTGCTGTTTCTATTGCTCTTCCAAACCTTCAAGAAGAGGAGGAAGAAAAAACAGCAGCCTAAAAATGTCCTTGTGAAATTACAACAGGATGAAAGTGGAAATGCTTCAGAGCTGAAATGTATCTTCCTTTTTCATGGACAGATAATTCCAAGCTGCTGCAGCCCCTGTAAGTCTTTACTCTTTGGGGAAGCATGGGACTCTGCAGTATTGGTCATTTCATCAAAATGAACAGTTAATAGTCATGGAGAAGGAGCAAACTGCAATTGCATGGGCGGCATGAAGCAGGCTGGTGCGACCTGATGTGAAACGGTTCYGACAGCCCACTCGCTGGGAGATTTGGTCTGGTGATGGCAGCAGGGCAGTGCCTGGCAGAGGCACTGCTGATGTGCTCTAGCAGGATGCCTCGTTGGATCTGAAGATGGGATCAGGACTGCATCCACTCCGACAGCAGTGCCCTTGGAGGCTCCCTTGCTTCTTGCCTGGTGTTGGCCATGTCCCATTGCCTGGGGCCAGGTACAGAGGTCCTGGGTTTCTCCTTGCTGTAGGTTCCTGAGCAGACCCTAAAGCATTGCGTCCAGCTACAGAGCTTCCCTTTGGCACTATCACCGTAAATACTCATCTGTGGATATGTGGTAATTTTGCCCTCAAGGGCCACTTTCACACAGTAGGGTAGGTGCCTTCAAAAGGCCCGTGATGCCTGGTTATAGGCAGTGTATGGTGCTACTTGCTATCACCTGCTCTTCTACAGCCCTTGCAAGGCATAGTCCACTTGATGCTAAGATGGGATTTCAGAAAGGCTAGAGCAGCTTTCAGCTTCTGCTCCTAGCTAAGATCTGGTACAATTTGACCAGTGTACCGGATCTTTACTGGACCTTCTTCAGAGCTAAAACAAGGTGTTCAAAAYTGGATAAGCTACTACACTGGGAATTAAATTGAAAAGTAAATTTATAGAACTTGTAATCCCTTTGAAAATCAGACTATCTGAGCTTTCTCCATTTATTTTAAGCAAATCAAATAAAAGCAGCTGAAATTGCAAAGAGAACCAACTTGGATAATCCCAGTGTAGCCACATCCAAGAGAACAACCAAATCTATCCCTGAAACACATCTAGAAACATGAATAATTCTGCAAATACAATACTTTTTTTTTTTTTTTAAAGAGCCTTGCTGTTAGCATTGCTTCCAGCGTCTGACCAATCTGTGACACACATCTCAGAGCAGAGGATTTTTCCSTTAATGTAGTGCTCTGAATGTGCCTGTTGTGAAACACCGAGCACCCATCACTAGCGTTCACTTTGAGCCAAAGAACATCTTTGATCAAGATCATTTGATTTTCTCTCTACTCCAAACATTACTTCTTGTTTCCATTGGACTCTTTGTTCCTTGTAAATACAAAGCAAATTCTTGCAGTGCATCAAGGGGAAAAATGCAGTTAGATAAAAAGAAAAACAACACAAAAGTTCTATTTGATTAAATAAAGAAAAATCAGATTTCAGGCATCGTGAAGAAAGTTTCTGAGGCATCACATGGGAAACCCCACAGACTTGTGCGACCGAGAAAAATGCCATCTCCCCAGTATTCCCACCATGTCTCTGCAACATGGTTTTTAAAGTAGCTCCTTGAGGCTGCTTGAGCATACCTAAAAACATAAATAAATGTTTTTTTCTTCCAGCTGCCAGTTAAAGTACTAGAGACACGTTTGCTGCTGCTGAGTGACATACATCTATTCAAATCCCTTCTGAACTAGAATCAATATTAGCTAGATCCATTACCTCCTGCTTTATTGGCAGTTTGGGTGCTTATTCAGAAAACAGTCCCTCCTAGTAATGTAATAAAGCCCCCACCTTGGAGATAATTAGGTTGTCTGAGATATAGCATCCACTGATGATCATTTCCCTGCTGATTTTGGCCTGCTGCTCCAGCTCAGGTTGCAGTCTCCATCACTACACATTCTTACATCATACCATCTGAGTCTCACCACCTAATAATTGCCATAGTAGATTTAGTTAGGCTTTTTTTTTTTACTCTTCTATCATAACAGCAACCAGCCAAACCTCAGAGTGTCATTAACACGCTTTTAAAAATGCACTAAAATGGCTTTGTCAATTACCTTGAGATTTAATGTCCTGGCCACAACACAATATCCCTCACTCTAACAACAAATCCCTCCAGGAGTGCACACATGACTCCACCCTTCCCCACATTTCCTTTGGGTCCTCAGTGTACCCCAGAGGCTAATAAATTCAAGCTCYAAATTGGGAGCAGAAGCACGCTCCAAAAATGCTGTGAACGTTCAGACATGGTCTTGCCAACTGTCTTCCCCTACCCCCCCTCCTGATGCCTTGGTGGGCTCCCAACTTAAGCATCCTCACTCGTCATTAATTTCATTGCTAATAGATGGGGGAACCACAATCTGATGCATCCACTCACTCCTAACTCACTTCCCCTGATCCTGTGGTGCAATCCATCCCAAAAGGTCCCATGCATTCAGATTTTGTGCTTTATTATTGAAMGCACTTGCTCTTGGCTTTGACCATTAAAGGATAAGAGAAAACAAATCCCACTCTGTTAGATATGTCAGCCTGTAAATGATAGTGTCTTTAGCCTAACAGGTGGGAATATATGACTTTGCAAGTCCCCTGAGGCCTTAGGATCATCTTCCTAATTATCTTCATGTCTTTAAACAACAGGATGACTGGCAGGAACTCTGTGCAAAATATATCAGAGGAGACAATACTTGCTAGTACTGAGCTAAAAAACAGTGTAAGTAGGAATAGTTATTCCCCATTTTTAGGCATTTAAAACCAAACMTTACCCAGTGGTTTTAAATATTTAACTAAAACAAGAAGAGGCTGAAGAAGAAAGAACTGATGCACAAAGAAAAAGTGGGTTTCCCTTAAAGGCACAAACACTGATAGTTTTGATTCTTTTATTAAACAGGCACAAGGACTCTAGGTGTGGAGGTGGAATTTTCCCCTTCTTGTACATGAGAGCTGGAAGTTCTCCCCTGGCTGTTTCAGGCTGTGACTCTGATGGGCATAGTGCCTCCACTGGAGGCTTTCTCCAGTCATGGCTTTTTGCTGACACATTACAATTTATTGACTTTCTAGGGAAATAAATATGGGTGGTTTTGTTAATATGCCTTGCTAGAATACAACCCTTAAATCCATACAAGCTACTAATAGATAAATACTCCACGGATATTGGATTGGTATTTAACTTGCCACCATTTGGACAATTCCAAAGCAGTAGTCCTTAAACTATGCCTCACAAACTACCTATAATCTAATCAACCCTTCTGACATTGCTTATGACCTTAGCAGCCTGCCACTACCATGGTTCAGGTCATCAGGGAGAACAACGAATAATATTTCATGATGTGCAAAATATTGTTGCTGTGCTGAACATTTGTTGCTCAATATTGTTGTCTGTTGGCTAACAAAGGCAGAAGTTCACCAGCATAGGTAGATTGCCAAATCCTGGGATCCCCGGGAAACATCCCAGTAGTCTTGGAGTCCAGCCTGAGCCYGGATAAATGCATTGTATTACAATCAACAAAGCACTTAATTAATGAATGCTGACATTGTACCTTCTGTGGAACAAACAAAGAGGAAAGCATGGCCGTCTGCCCAAGGAGCTTACAGTCTAAATGAGACTGGCAATACAGATCAGACGCACAAGACATGCAAAGGGAAGGCTGACACTTCAGCTTTCCCTTTGTTTTATGTAAATACARATATTGACAATGGCAGAAGAAAGTAAAGCATCTCTCTCCAGGACTCCATGGCTTTTCTCATCCTCCTGTCCATAAGCAAGTTTAGATTTTATCTTCCCTTCATCTTCCTGCTGTCTCCCTGTGCACACATGCCTCTTTTCACATTAAATTCTTCCTCATTTAAACCCTAATTTTTTTCAGTCTTCCACATTTAGTTCTACCAACTCAAAACATGTCCCTCCAAAAGTAGATCATCTCACCTCCTCCCCTCACTTGACCTAGGTCATCCACCTCCCTGGTTCAAATACTCTCACATATTTAGGTCAAAAGGTCATCCATCCCAGCACTCTAAGGTCTTTTCTACCTTCTCCTACAACTCCTAACAGCCTACAATCTTTGCAGAGCTTATAATCTCCTCTGCCCACACAAGATCCCATCTCTCTCTATCCCATCTGAACTATTCCATTTCCATCAAGATCATGAGAACCTGTCAAATAAAATCACATCCTCAGACAATGTGCTTAGAACCTGAGGACTGGATGCAGGAGGAACCTTTAGCATCCTCAGATGGTAGGGATATGAAGTCCTTTATGCAGAGTAAGTTAGTATACCACAGGAATTATTCTGGATCTCTTCAGTGTCTATACTATAAGAAAATGAAAGACATGTAGTCTATAAACATATCATGTACAAATGTACATCACAACTCAAAACTGAATACCTTCCCACCTCCAAAGCATGTTATTTTGGGGACTAGCATTTGTTGATTTGTTTATCTTCCTTTGCCAAAAGCCAAATCAGTCTAAATCCCTCCAGCTTTTCTGTTTCCATTCCTCTTTCATTTCCTTTAAAATACTCTCCACTCAGCCAAAGTGTTACTTAGTTTTCACTACTTTTTTTACTGAGAAATTTAAACATATTGAAAAAGAACTGTAATGAGGCCCCTAAAGATTTTAGACCTGAATAAGTGACACACACAAACTTCTCTTCCCTGCAGYTCAGAAAATTGTATTACTATGCACAATATTGTCATTATCCTCTCTCATATTAACAACTGAAACAAGGAAGTTGAAATATCTACTTCATGCTGGTGAGAAGTGGACAGAACTGAAGGAAAATATAGCAAAAAAAAAAATACCCACAACAAAATCAAACCAGAAGTGAAGATATTTTTAAAGCACTTACCCAGCATCAGTGCTATTGCCGCACAGTAACACATCTTCTGTACCATTTTTAATGAAGTAGTTCACTGCAACAGAAATAAAGAAATGGCTTTTTAACAGGTATATTCTGGGAATGATAACATTCACAAATATCATCCACCAACCAGCATATTTAATTGGGACAGTAATTGAGAGATGAATGGCATGCTTTCGCTTTGTTTTGCTGATTTTAACTTTTATAAATTGTAAAAAGAAGTATATTTTTTCAAAGTTCTTTAAGCACTTGCTGCTTGTATTTCAAATCTGACCAGTTTAATAAGGTGGCAGCAGGGCTGTGGGCAATGTKTGTAGGAAACATCATCTAGTCATGTCCCTGGCTCTTCTAACCGAGAACATTGTTACTGAATTCAGTATAGCACTATATAGTGAAACAAAACCATAAGTTTGCCCATAACTTTCAGACTCTACACTGATGAGATACATATTAATTGAAGTTTGTGATAGAAATTCCTGACTCATAGGTTAAAAATGCAACCAGCTATAAGTCAAAATGTAATAATACTAACAAAGCAGCCCACTCCYCAATCTGGTGGATTCTGCTCAGCATAGAGAACATACAATGTAAAGCAAAAGAAACAGAAAAATGCACCCTGTTAAAGATCAAGCAAACAAGGAAGTACTCATAAAGACAAATATTTATCAACACAGTCATGTGTAACGGCAATGGAGAGAGACAGACACTTCTCGAGGGAGACTCAGAGGAGCAAGCTAAATTTAAGTGCTCTGGATCATTCCCTGGTTGACTATCAATGAGGCTTAAGGAAATTAGCATCCCCAGGCTAATGAGAGCCTTTGTGTACACACTCCCTCTTCTATCCCCTGCCAACAAAGTCTAACATTCAGAGAAACAGAACAGGAGGCCAACTTGTTCTCAAAAGGATAAGCAAAATCAGTTTTCCAGAGAGAGTCTGAAGAAAAGAGAAGTTCTAAGGAGCATCTCCAAAACCTGAATGGCAGCTTGGAAGAATGGATAAAAGCATTGATCTAGAAACACAGTAAATGCAAAACAGAGGCCAGCAGCTGGCTGATGGAGGGTAGACACACCAGTGTGCTTTGCTGTAGCAGAGAGGACGGGATTCCCTGTTGACATAAGACATGACGGTGGCAGCCTTGCACAGCATGTGTTTGTGAGYAGAGGGGCCTCTGCAGATGATGCTCAGAAGAGGTTCTCCATTCTAGGCTAACCCTCTGTTGTGAAATGTTTTAAAAATCAAGAGTGACAGCTTATCCAGGCAGGCTATGCAAAGAATGTTCAATGGCACAAGCCACCGAACAGATGTGCTGTGGCTTTTTCAGTAAGCTACGAGCAATGGAAAAGCCCTGCCCTGCTGCATGCCAAGAGGGAATTAATGTCCGTGAGCCTGTGGTTATGAGGGCACGTGATGGTGTTCACAAGTTATCAGAGCATATATCCTGCTCAGACTGTATGCTTTTCCACTTTGTCTTACATGTGGGCTTTCTACAGAAGCATCTTGACTGACAGCAACACCCAGGTATTCAATATGGTTAAAGATCTGTGAYCAATCACCACAAATGGGGGAGGGATGTCATGTCTTCCATCTCCTTTCACCCTCCGYTTCTGCTGGTGAAAGACTTCTGCTTTTCTCAGGACAGATGGTATCTTATTTAGGSTATGCAGGAAATATGGCGCAACCGTGAGGTAAGAGATAGACAAACAACTTCAGAGGTTCTGCACCTTGTTATGAARTGGTCACCACATGGGCTACCCTGAACTTCACAAACATGCACCACTCCCTGAAAATTGCAACATTTCATACTGCAAATACTAAGACCAGGAGAACCGTAGATCTGTCACTGCGTGTTGACCACTTTCTTCGAGGGATGACTGAAGCTCTGGACCAGTGCTGGTTGAAGACCGAACCAACACCTCTTGGTCAGCCAAATCAGAGATGACAACAGAGTCAGAGCACAGAAGCAAGGACGAAAAGGAGACTCTTTGTGCAAACAAGAAATTTAAAATTTCAACAACAGACAAAATTCTGTTGTCTGTTTTTGGCTTACTTAAACATCTACATCTCTAAAACAAGCAATACGGTAGGTGCCAAAGAGTGCTACGAAATGCACGCTGAGGAACCAGTGCATAAGGCTGCTGGGAGGGGGTATCTTCACCATGGAGCCTGCAACTGCACAACAGAGTGTCAGAGCTACCGTGCCAAACTTCAGCCTGAGGAAGAGCTGAATTGCTGATTTCCTACCGATAAATGAAGGGGGGATTAGAGTATTATACCCAAGGAGACAAATTGCTGTATTATCAAAAATGAGCACAACAATCAATTTGTCATTCAAAGCAAGGTGGTTTGGATTTCGATCAAGCATGCCGGGCAATCAGAGGTCTTTAAGAAGCACGCAGTCATCACTCTTGCTTTTAAGAGCAAACCACCTTGGTATCATACTAACCCATGGCCTCAGCTTTCCATCAGTTAACTCTAACATGGACAAAGAACATAAAACTCCTTTTTCATTTACAGTAGAATTTTCTCCCTGAAACATAGACTGCTCAAACTGATCAACACCACCTGAAAACACAATGACTTTTTCATTGTCTTGGAATACTCCAATTATTTTTTGTTTTGTTTTTTCAGTTTTTTCACTGAAAAATTTCTGCATGTCAGTGGGAAACAAAATAGGAAAACAAAAGTGGAAAACAAAACTGAAAACCTCCATATTAGATTTTTTTTCAATTTTTAAAGTAAAATCAAGCCAAAACAATGACATTTGTAYGTGTGCATGTGTGTACATAATCTTTATGCAACATGCCATTCTTTCCAGAGGAAATTATCTATTTTTTTTTCTACCATCTTTACTAAAATGTTGATGTCACAGTTACAGTGTATACAATGTCTTTTAGGAACTTTTCTACAGGAATTTGCAGAGTAAGATTAATCATATTAAAAGAATTTAAAAAAACCCGATCAGAATAACACTGGCTTCATATCAGTTTCTGGTCAGTCACGCATTATTTACTCCATGGTTGCCAAATAAACTCATCTATTTTTCAATAATACGAAACATTTCCTGTCAGTACTCAGCAGTCAAAAATTTAACAGAAAAATGTTTTCTAATAACCAGATGTTATCTTCTCCAAAACATATGCATATTATAAATACAYGCTAAGACCCTGTATCTCCAATGCTCCTGACATAGTATTGCTTGTATTAGGTTGATTCTGTTGCCATTAAATAGGTGTATGATAAATCCATATGTTGCTGGTGTCTTCCCAGGGCTTGTGTTTTAGAGGTGCTGAGTTCAGTAAAATAATCCTGTAAAGTTAGTGCTCACAAGCAGCTTATTACCTTCTTACAGAGTTTTGTCTACTTGCAAAGGACAGCGAGATGATGGCAACTCCTTCAGCCAAAGTGGCTCAAGCACCAGTAACAGCAAAGGTTTGGCCCAAACCCACACCCCTTGCTGTGTACAGGGTATGACAAAGCTCACTGCCATAACCTCACTGCAACTAGTACTTGTGCCAGTTAGATGGAAAATATTAGAGGTTTATCTCCAYCTACTATGAATCACACCTTCCTTGGCATTGACATTAACACACCTGTAGCATCAAAGAGTAAACACTCCTCTAATGAATTCCCTTAATTGTTTTGAGGAAAGGGTTGATAACAAGTATTACTTAGCACAGTTGTTATACACTACATTATTATTTGGTAAGGACAACTGATAGGTGTCTTTAGACGTGACATGGAGCCTAGACAGCAAAACATCACGACTGTGGAGTCATGCTCTTCCCCATCACCAGCAAACGGACCTTATACTAAACACAGCCCAGGAAATAATGTTCACTAATCCAGCTCTCAGTTACATTTACATCAATCCAGAGTAATTCAATCTCTCCAACAACCTCAGAGCTCCTGGCTTTCCAGGGACACCAAGAAGCTTGGTAGACCCCTAATGGTCAGTGGTCTCTTAAAGCTTAAGTTTGCAACAGCATTAGGAAGATGAAAATGTATCACCTCGTTTTTTCCTCCTATAACACCATGAGTTGCTGCGTCTCCTGCAAGTCCATTCTCTGCCTCCTACACTACTCAAAGCACACAGCATTAACCCTGGTTTTAAAGTTGCTGTATGCAAGTGGTGAGAAAATACACAAATTCCTCTAGACTGTTCTTGCAACGTCTTCCTTCCAAAGTCAATTCCTCAAGCTTCTCATCATTTCTGCTGTTTTATTCTACACTTTTTCTGATTTATTAATATCTTTCAGGTTTCTGCATTGCTCCATTACACACCAGGCAATTCTAACAGAGCAAACATTTGCAATGGCTCCACCTGTCAAGGTATGAAAAAAAAAAAAARGGGGCAAACTTCCTCAAAAAATAATTTATTCTAATAAAAATTATGTTCCAACTTATACTTTCCAAACCTACATCACACCACTGAGCAGAAAGTCAGTGGGGTACGTAGAGCTGCAGGGTATAATTCCTCCTCATTTCTATGCAAAGGAAAGGAAAAGTATCAAGTTCAGAAAAATGGACAAGGTTAGAGTCAGCTTAGAAAACATGGCTTCTGAGTCCAGCTTCTGTTCCTCCTTTGAAGACCCAACTGAAATTATACTTTGACTCGTCTTACAAAAATTTCATTCCAATTTGGAAAAAAMCCTATATATTATCACACTTGCATGAAGAGCAGCATTCAAATATCATTAGTCACTGCMCAGAGTAGAGTCCTCTGGCTGACTTTCTAACAAAAACTTCAGAGAGGTGTCTGTTATCTCAGACTATTTATTGCAGCCACACGGGTGCTGACTGGTTGGAGGCTTTCTCCCTGTGCTTCGGCTGGCACAGAGCACTGACAGCCACCAAACATCCCGGTTCCAAATGTAAAATGCAATTCAGAAAGCCCCATCACCTTGCAGTTGTGATACGTGACACAGAAACAAAATAGATAACACCCCCTCCTCGCCCTTTCGCCCACCGGCACAAACATACTGTACCTCCCGGTAATACATAATAATTAAAATGAATCCTAGCTGCACTTGCTGTGTGCACACTGTGTCACACGCGGTGAAGTCTCTAATAAATGAAATTGAGTTTGAAGATGAAAAACATGCCTGACAAAAGCGATGGAACAGGATGTATTAAGGGTATTATTAGGGAAGAATGCTTGGGAATAAATGGCACTGCCAGTTAGTTCTTCCCTGATAAAAGGGGTTGCAAATAATTATAATAATCAGTTACTCTCCTGTTGCTCACCCCATGACAGGGGATCTGGCTCTCCTCTGCTGTCCCCTGGCATTTGCTGCTGCCAGCCTTTCTGCTGGGTTTCGCAGGCTCTCGGGTGCTCTCCTCTCCCTTCTCGCTTCCCATCTTTCTCTCCTTTTTCCCCTGGGCACTCGCTTCTGGCCCAGCTCTCTCCTGCCACCTTACCCCTTCACCATCTGGGAGGACATTTTCAAAAATTCAGTTAAAAAAGGAACAGGAGGAGTTAATTGTGAGGATGGTTGGGTGGGCAGAGGGGCAGAGTCCAAGCAGCCAACATTTTTTTGAGGATCTTATATACAACATTGGCTAATACATGACTTTAGGGTAACTACAGCCCTGAATTCTGGGCATGAGCTATCCTGCAGGAGATATGGAGGGGCTGGGAGGGGGTCGTAGAAAACCATACAACAAGGTGCTGAGAGGAAAGTGGTCTTCTTAAGATCAAGTGTCTCTGGTAGGCTCCTACCAGTGCTTCCCCCCATGCTCAAGACAAGCCAAAGAAGCAATTTCCCAGTCAGGGCTCAGCAGTCACCATAGAACAGAAAAGAACATGTCCAATTTTGATAGTACAGCTTTTTCCCTCTTTGAGAAAAAGCCACTAAAAATATCAATCAAGCCCCTACTAGATGGCCCCTGTGCACTAGGAAAAAGCTCTGAAAGCCTCAAAGATCCACGGTACTTGGTTCATGCTGCCTGTACAGTCTGAGGGAAAGAAAAGCACCTCAGGAGCATTTGGAGCGCAGACCAGAAGGAAGCAGAGAATTCAGATTCTCCACCAAGGCTGTCAAATTGGCTTGGGGACCATGCCAAGTTCATGAGCATCCCGAGGAAGACGAGACAGGAGACAATGACTAGCAATAAATACGCATGCTGGCTTTTAAACATCTTCAGATAGCCTCCTTCCGTGTCTCTGTGTCTGACCAGTCATGCAGACCCACGCTCTTAGGACTGTAGGCTGCAGAGCACGTAACTAAAAGCATATTTAGTACCACTTGTTTAGACATACGCTTCACATGAGTAGGCAGCAAAATGCTGAAGTGTGCTCTCYGGAAGTTTTATAGAGGTTTTGTGTTTTGTGGAGTTTTTTTATATGTTTTACATAAAAGAATTAAAATCAAAAGCTGCTACAAGAGTCAAATGCATTTGTGATTACAGACGTGCCAGAAAAATAGAAGAAAATACTCCTGCTTGTACTGTGATAAAGAAAACGAATGAATTGGATCAAAAACTGACTAAGAGACAGAAGACAAAGGTTAAGATGGAAAGTCAATGTGCAGTATCTCTGCAGGCTACCAGAGGGCTGTATCTGCACCACTTTATTACATTTATACGTACAAGGGAAAGAGAGGGTGAGCAGAGAGGTGACAAAATCTACTATACATCGTATTTTCCAGGTAAATCAAGTCCAAGGCCAGGACTGAATTAAGAACACTAGAGAGGCCTATCCCACTAAAAAAAAAAATGAGTGGAGAAATGCAAAATGAGATATTATGTTGTCAGAATGTGAAGTAAAACAGAGAAGGAGAAAATCTCACCCATCTATAACCTTGTCAAGTTTTAAATTCCCTTGTATCCGTTCAGGTAAGAGATAGGGATTTTTTTAAGGGACCCTTAGCCAACACTTTTGCGTAATATGAAGCTGTGATCAAAGAAAAGTGTAATATTGAGATGCAGGAGGAACAGGATGGAGTACTATACAGGAAACAACCTATAAACCAGTGGCTTGTCTCATCCAGAAGACAGACCACAGCATTGCTTTCAATAGGATAACTGCTGGACTGAAGAGTATTGAGAAGCGGGTAAYGAGAATGACTGGGAAAAGTTTAATAAGAAGAGCAACTGAAAAAATGGAGATCCTTTATCTTAGAAAAGAGATGACTATCAGAGTCAAAAATAGCATGCATTCTGGAAAATCAGAACAGGGAGCTTTGTGTGCTCCCAGTCACAGAATGTGATAACAACGGGTTTTGCCCTAAGAAAATGGAGGGGAAAAAAAAAGAAAAAAAAAAGAAAAAATGTTCAAAACTAAAGATAAAGGAAATATTTTTCACTACATTTGCCATTTCAACWGCTGAAGTTACTGCCGCAGGCTGCCACCGTGGCCAAAATATTCAAAGAGAGATTTGTTGCTTATGTAGATAAGGATATTGAGAGATATAATAGTTAATGTTAATAAAAATTTAGGAAAATATCTATACTTCAGACTGTATTAATTTCTTCTGGAACATGTGGGGCTGCTTTGTGCCACAGACAGGTGCTGCTGTATGTATACCAAGGCCAGACTGAGCCTGGCAATTCCCATATTTTATCTCCGCCTCACTTGGGTGAATTCAGCATTGATGAAAAGTATCGGGAGAAAATATTTTTTTACTTATTTCTTAAAACCAGTGCAACAAGGGGAAGCAGCAATGCAAGGCATTCTCTAGCGGTGGGCTCACGGTGCACCTGGGCTGATTGTTCAGAGTTAAAAGCGAATGCTACCTCTTGCCRTTTCAAGGCACGTTATTGCTGAACCCGGAGCAAGCAGAAGTCCATGGACAGGCTCTAAAGGGCACAGATGGGGTCCTTTCAAATGCCTCTTTGAACCTCACTGTGCGAGTCAAGTGGTATATTAGTTTGGTGGTTTATGAACAATTGGAAGGTGCAGGAAAACTCTGAAAAAGTTCAGTCTGAATCTTCAGTGGCAGATCTTTCCTCTAGCAGATCTCTGCTTTCTGTGAGCAGTAATGCAGTGATGAGAGCAAAAAAAAAAAAAAAATGTATATGGGGGACAAATCCTCCTGTTTTACAAACTGTTCCAAGACAAGAACTTTTCCACCACAAGGCCCAAAAAAATCCTATTGAATGTTCGGGAAGAGACTGTATTGGATACAGCAGTACCAATTCCTATGTTTTTCTGATCCTTGCACTTCTTCCACTGGGCCTTTATTCTTCTAGTTAGTTTAAAACATTAAAGTGCACAGGTACAATAGCCATGTTAATAACACCTCAGAGCATTAATGTTTGAACATTTATGAAGTTATTTATCAAAAGATCCACAGCACCCGAACAAAGCCACAATATTTACAGTTAACGGCAGAGTAACGTGAATAGATTCCACGCTGACAAGCACAGTCTGAAAGCCCAGAGAGGTTCTTTGTCTTAATCATTGGTTCACATACAATCATACATAATAAAACACCTATTCCAGTCTCAACCTGATTTATTGCTTCCCTCTTTCCTCCCACCTCCATAATTACTCATCAAACACTCACTGTCTTCTATTACCACCTCAGACAACACCTCAAACACTTCAGCTCTTCCCAAACTTGCTACATTTATTATCTGACTTGGACATCATTATTTTCTAGACAGTTCTCATACAGTTTCAGAATATCTGTTCATACCATTCCATTTCAGTGGTTCTGAARGCAAAAATGAAGCAATTTGTCAGGCAGAGCTAATAATCAGGCACAGAGCTTAGAGAAGATATACATGCTTCTATATACACATACATATTTTTATATATTCACAGATATATGCCTCAACATCCATGCCCGTTTATTACAACAGTGCATTACACCTAGGACATCAAAGAGGAGGATGTGAAAAGACTAGAATTGTTTCACATTGGTCTGGAACCGCTCCTGATTTATCAGCTCTAAGCAGTCAGAGTGGYTCTAATTGCATTTACACTGCAAGACCAGTTGCTTCCCACAAGCCTGTGATCCCTTCTCAAGCACCCGAGAAGACCATGATTCAGATGGGTATCACATCAATGTTCAGCAAGTTGCTCTGCAACCAGAAGTCATCTCTGAAAAGTGCTCACGTGGCTCAACCTCAGGCATCTAACGTGGCTGGTTTAGTTGGACCGTCTCCCTAGGCTGCCTAGTATGATTAAGGGATATAAAATGAAACAGGYTCCTCCAGATGCCACCTCAGAAAGTTCCTTCTCCAAATCACTCCTATCGCTTTGTTGGATATAATTGGGAGCTGCAAAGTCTAGGTACCTAAAATAAGSACCTAAACTTAATGTATTTATACATTTCTAATTATAGAACCTGAAGCAACCGTAAGTCTTCCAGGTCTAACGGGAGATGACAAAACAGATATTACATTTATCTTTATCTGGATTTTTTTTTTTTATAATTAAAGCTTTTTTTCCCCAGACTTATGGTAACTACACAGTTTGAATTCAGAAGAAGAGAAAAATCACTGACATGAAATGAATGCCAGAAACTTGTCTGGAAGAAAAAAATAGAAAAGTCCTCTTTCAAGCTATAAAAATGGCAGTTGATTCCTCCCAGTAAAAGGTTAATAAATTTTAAATATTTTATTTTATTTTTTTTATTTCAACATTCTGGACAAGATTATCTAAAAGAAATTACAGTTTTTTATTTTACCATACAAGATACTGATTTTGAGAGAAAACATACATCAAACGCTTTGAAAACAAGACCCTTTCAGAGTGTCTTAAGTAGGGTATTTAGTTTCAAGAAAAAAGAAAATACCGGGGTTTGAGAYTATCATTTCAAAAGTGATTTTATAATAATTTTACTATATTTTTAAGGTTTTTTTCTTAAGTGTTTTTTCTTATGCGTTCAGCACTTACATTGAGCCCTGCTCTACAAAAGAACACACTATTTAAATTCAGATTTCTACTTACTACTTACTGACTAGTCAATAATCCATTTTAGTAATGGAATACCTAAATGACATTAAAGATTCTACGATCACCAGCCATGTGAATCAACTACACTCAGTCCATTGGTACGCCTTTTCTCTCCCTAAGCCAGTGACATATCTGACATCATATACCTTTCAATGCACCCTGACTCACACATTCATAAAGCTTCACTTCATCAAATACATCTTTAAACACCGCAACCTAAGACAGGCTTTCAAGCACGCTATTTGCAGCTGCTTTCCTAGAAATCTTTACAAGTATTGGAATTAAGCTTGCAGTTTTCCAATCAGCTAGTATTTCTAAACTATTAGCTCTCCTAAAGATAACTGACAGCTCAATAACTTTGATATTGATRCATTGATCACATAATTTTCATAATGCTGTGGATGTAAACTATCACTATTTTGTACTTTTTCTTTATTTCATTTTTACACATGAGCACTGCTGTATCTACAACTTCAGATTACCAGGTTTGTTATTACTAATGTCTAAAAATTATCCTCCTTGGGTTTATTGGTTGCAGTCCCTTACCAAATCTAGAATTGCAGGTAGAAAAATAATTACTTACCAGTAGCCAGTGTTTTCCTAGATGAACAAGCTGTGCCTCCATTTTAACTTTATCATTGGAACTTGACATCAAGAATTTTTTAGCCTGATTCTGTTTAATGCTCAGCTGTTCCCCACCCCACACTCCATTCATACAGGCAAAGAACTGTCCTACGGAGGAGGCTGGGAGACCTGATGAGCTYCTTCTGCCTTAATCTTCCTTTTCCCCCTTCCTAGGTTTGCAGTGGTAAGTATTACTCATTGGAGGCAAAACCAAACTGGAATAACTTTTCTGATAAGCCGCCTTCTTAGAGGTTGGTGTGTAAATTGTGAAGACCTAGAGTCATTTAAACTGGTGGAAAGAATAGAAAAATCCTCCTGTTCATCATGAGCTAGATGTGCGCACCAAAAGGCAGATTTTTGATCTGCATCAACACTGTGAGTTGAGGAAGGACTAAGCAGGTATCTCACCTTACCATGACCGCCGTGCCCAGCAGCTAAGCTGAGAAACCAGAGGCACCTGCAGTAGCTTAGAGGAAGTGTCTTTCACAGAATTAAGCTTTTAATGACAATGCCAAGAAAGTCTCCTTCTTGACGGTCTGATTAGGATTATTCTATGTCACTTTTGTATGCTAGGACTTAGTGATTAGTGAAGCTAAATGGAATAGATCTCTCAGTGTGAATTTTCCCACTGAATCCCCATGCTTAAGGGTTCTGTCCCTTGCTTCCCAAGTTACCTGGCATTTCCTCCAGCTGCAGGAGCCATCAAAACAATGGAAAGAACAAGCAAAGTGGTGGGTGGATAGGTAGAAAATCCTTACTCCTTATGGGGTTTAGTTTATGTGACTGTCTCGTGGCAGATGCACAACAGGAGGAGAGAACTCAACAATTCTCCACAACGCTAGCAACCTTGCAATGTAGGATTGACAAGTTCATGCAGGAAAGATTAGGTAACAGCCAAAGGCCTGAAAGGGGAGGTGGTGGGGGCTGGCTGCTTATGGMTCTATCATGCACAGAAATGGACCAAAATTTTTTTTTCCCCAGATTTTTCTTCTGTCACCACAATTCCTGCCACCACTACTGGTGCTGGTACACTGCCTTTACTGGTGGTGGAGGCAGGAACAGGGGTAGCAGAGAGGCCGGGCAGCACCTGCGCCATCAGCCAAGATAGGCGAGGTGACCACAGCGGCAGAGCAGGAAAGTACATGTGGGTCTTGAGTGTGTAGCTAAGGCAAGGAGTTCCTGAACCCTGGGGGCATGGTGGGTATTTCCTCAAGAATCAACCAAAAAATCAAGTGTTACCACGTAATTGTGGTTAAGCTAATGATGATGCAAACAAAGTTTATAAACTGACTTTTTTTCCCCATCTATAAAATCAAAACAAGAGGATTGATAAGACAGATGAGAAAAAATTGCCTGCCTGGGGGCTGAAAGGAGCTAAGGAAAGAGGATACAATTTAGTCCATATGCCAAATCAGTTTTGAATAAAAAAGCAGAGCTGAAGYTATCCCAGGCCTTATACAAAACCACATCATGACTAAGTCTCTCAGCTATTTCCTCTGCAGCACCAGGCAATTCTTCACTGTATTACCCTTTTAAGGYGTTCCACTAATTTTTGTTTTTCCATTCATGCAAAAAAGGCTCAAAGGCACAAGAGGAGGCTGATGCCTCTGCCTTTCAGAGGTTCTCTGTTGTCCTTTAAAACATTAAAAACTCTCTCAAAGAATCCAAAGCAAACTTTTGCTCTCCAAGAAGAGCAGAACTGGCATATCACTCTGTTTTGATTCTCTATTTTGGTGTCCTGATAAACAGAATTAACAAGTCATTTTTCCAATTTTGCTTTTGAGTGCTTTTCACTCCTTTATTTCTTTACATCCTTTTTTTTTTTTWAAAGTATTATGATGAATCTCTGACAGTACTTCAGGTTTCTGTTTTCTGGTTTTTAGATTAGTATCCCTTCTCCAAACTAAGTGACTCAGCCACATTGGATTTGAAGTCTCCAAAGAGCTTTTGTAATTGCCTGTGCTCCYTTCAAGTGAACTCTACTATCTCAACATGCTGGCCAATTTTCTTCTCTAGTTCTTCTTCAGAATAAACACTGACACTACTCTGTTTCTTAATATATTCCTCTCTTTATCTAATTTGGTCTGCCTACACTTTAATCTAACTGTATGTATTGCTTAATTCCCTGTAGTACTTGAAATTTGGACTGTTATTAAATTGTGGTCAGTACTACTCTGTTAAACAGTCACTTCATTTCACCATAATACTTATGCAAAATGAAATATAAAGCACTATCCCATCTAGTTACAAGATGAGCCAGTCCTTCCATTTCTGAATTGCTTTAGTGCAATAGTCAACATTAAATGAAAATCCTACTTAATATAGTTCTCCCTAGCCTAACAGCTAAGCGACCTTCTCCAGCATTTCGAGGAACACTTCATTATTCTTATTCAGAAGTCAGTACATTTTTCCCACAAATCTACTTTTCTTCTCGTTCTTCAATGGCCTGCTGCACTGACTCAACACTTCAACTATTCAAATCATTTTTCTCCATCCACCATAACTGATGGCTGTTTGCCATAATGCATTATGTCTTTATTTTCAGATATTATGAAAACATTCATTGATATTATTACTTACTATTAATACCACATGGTCAAACTTTAATTCACTTTAATCCATTATCTCACTGAGTTGATTATCTTAGTAATAGGTAAATCTCCTTCAGTGATAACAAGTATATTTTCATSACCATATTAACCATTGCTGGACGTACTAAATGGATTTATGGGACCATCTTGCCTCCTCCCCATATCAGGACTACACAAATAAACTTGCTCATGATATGCTAGAGCAGCTGTACAATTCCTCCCATTTAAAGCAATGTTGCAGCTGGCCCTGACATTAACTATATTTTTATAGAGACTACCCAGTGGGACATTTACCCTACTTCCATTTCCAGAGAGTCAGACTATCTTCACAGCTCTATTTCATCCCTTCACCTTTATCACAGGGCTTTATTCTTCCAGCCATCACTATTTTATCTCTCAATGCCTCTATGAGAGGGGGAGAGCAGCACCTCACACAGCTGCCAGTTATCTGTGGGTGGAGGAGCCGTGAAGTGCCTTAATCCACCACAGGTGCAGAGATATCTTTTCTAGCTCCACAGGCACTCATCCCCAAGCTGGAAGCACAGAGGGCATGGGTGGGGAAACATGTCAGCAGGCTCATCACCGGCCAGCATAGGTCCAGCGTGGTTTTTTAGCTCTGGCACAGAGGTCTTTCCCCTTTCAGCTGACAAGAGAGTAACATTAGGGGGACACATAACCTGATGGTCAGAGTTAGTCTCAAAGATGGCCCTCATTCAACCAGAGCTTCGTGAGCTGCCCTGTCTTAGTGCTGTATCAACTACATCATGCATTAAAGACACCAACATTGAGCTTTCTACTCCTTGAATGAAACCTTTCTAACACCACTGCTTCCAGGTCTGCTCAGACTGTGGGGAGAAGAATCGAGCAGAAAGGYCAGAAGTCACCAGTGGGGAATGGTGGTACTGCCCTTGGCCCAATCCCTGGACCATGTAGCCTGGTTGAAGAGGTGTACAATGCTGAGAAGCCAGCAGGAGTTGGARGCAACCTTGTGCCAGGCATTCAACAGAGTCCTGCATCAAGCCAGCCAACTTCCAGGAGTCAGGCGTGGGGTTTTTGYAGTGCAGATGGCTGGAGATACAGGACTGAAGGGTCCACACAGTCAGAGCAGAGGTACTCCGTGACACTATGCCACTTCCTCCCAACCAAATTTCCAGTTAATGACTTGACTATGTGGTTCATTCTTCTCTTCCAAATAAATGAAATACCAAAGGTCACTGGTCATAAGTTCCTACCAACGCACATCAGTCTGGTTTCTTYCTTCCCTCAAGAGCATAATTGGATTGTTTTAGATGTGAGTCCATGTCCATTGCAATTGGTGTAGGTCCTCCGGTGACCCAGAGGGTTTTGGAGCAGCAACAGCTGGGCCACTTGTTTACATTCTGAAGTTTATTTACATGAAATGCTTATTTTTTTAAAATGTTAATAAATGAGTTCAGTGAACTATTTCATTGTAATTCAAAGTATAGCAGACTGTAGAGTATTAAAAAAAAAAAACAAGCCTTCTGATAATAAACATCAGAGCACCAGATACTGCACAATGGTCCAACCCAGATAATGAATTAGGGCCCTAATAGCATAAGATTTCCTTAGAAAAATGCTTTTGGGATTTTTCAGATTAATAAATACTGAATTGCTCTGCTTTGCTTTTTGATTTTTTAAGAGCCTTAATTCAAATTTTGAAGTTTTGCTAGAAAATGCAAGAGCTATAAACTGTCTAAAAGAAGCAGAGTRCAAACCAGACCCACACACAGAGTTGAAATTTTCATGTGGTTGCCTAATTCCAGGAAAGGGAGCTTTAAGAAGAATATCATGAGACACCCTAAAACCGTGAAAATCATCAATGATGCCACAAGGACCTTAGTCTGTATCATAGGAAAGCACCAGAAATACTTTCAGCATGAACTGTGAAGGCACCACAGAGATCAGAAAAAGCTACCTAGATCTTTCAAAACCACWTCAACATCAGAAAGAGCCAGTAGTCACATAATGCTGCATTTGCTGATTCACATATAGATTTTGGTCAACATAATTAAAAAAAGAAACCAACCAAGAAATGGACAACAGGGTAAAGAAGAGCTTACCTGGATCACTAAGAAATTCCTCTGAGGTGTTCCACATCCTGCCATCCAAGTAAAAAGTGCCATTGGTGGAGTTAAACTTGGTGTAGTCCCTGACACACTTGTGTCGCAAGTTGCCCATGAAGAGCTGGAGGCCTATGAGGGCAAAGACACTCAAGCAGAAAACGGTCAGGATCATCACATCAGCAAGTTTCTTAACAGACTGGATAAGTGCCCCTACAATGGTCTTCAGCCCTAGGGAGATAAAAGCCAAGAGTTTACAGACTGAGAGGCTGAAATATGTCTGCAGATAGTTACTCTTCATGATGAAAATCTCCATGGAAGGGAAAATCGGAAGGGTTTCTACTACATCTTTGTAACTGGATGGCAGAAACGAGAGACAAGTGATCACCATGAACGTTTAGTTTGGCCTACTTTTGTCTGGACAAAAGTCTTGGTATTATTCTTACACAAACACTGATTTAAAAATGGAGGGAAAGAACTGGATGGAGGAACAGTGAGATACAAAAATATTCATGGATAAAGAAAWTACAGAATATCTTATATTTTCATGGAACTGCAGTAAAGACTGTAAAGTCTAAATCCCATCGAATTTTGAGAATGTGATTTAGTTTTAAATCACTCAGGTGATTCTGATAAATTTATCCCTCACATAAACAGATGAAGAGGTACGTAAATGTTATTTATTCCCTGATTATTTTACATATTTTAGTGCTAAATCCACCTCGCTGTCCTCATATGAATAATTCCTCTGCCTTCAATTCATTTGCTTAAGACAACAAGAATTTGGGATTAGAAATAAGCCAAATTATATGGGCAATCAAATAAACACAGTGGAAAYTATTTGAGTGAAACAACCCGATTCTCCAACTATATCTGGGTGAAGTTAATCATTTTATAATATGCTGCCAATGTAGATAAATCATCTTATTACAAACACCAAAGGCTTGGGTCACACAAATTARCTTCTCCTGTGTTATTTCGCCCTATAACAGTAGCTTCAGTTTATATTCTATAAATATACAGATATAAATAATTATAATGTTTGCTCAAAAGATATTGCTTGCTTTTGAAGTGTTCCTGGAGATCAGCACCATTTGAGCTGATTTAATATTACATGAATGTGACAAAACCCACTCTTTTCAAAAAAAGACTCTTCTAAAGTTGTGTGCTGTAGTTGGACGCTAATATCAGCGGCACAATGGTAGCAATTTTGTTGTTTCTTTACTATTTATATTTAATTAATACTTAATAAGTAGTAATCAGTGGTTCCAATAATCAGTGTCACCAATATTGCAGCAGTAAGAGAAACTGAGTTAAATGTAAAAAAGGAAATGCAAAGAGGAAACAGGAGGAATTCTCCTGGGCAATACTCAGAAGCACGTTGATTTGCTCACTGAATATGCTCATACACATTAAATCTCAGTTCCCTGGAATTCCACCCCAAGAGTTTGGCAGCCACAAAGATTGAGCTAGTGCTGTATAATTTAAAATAACATAAAATGTACTTGAGGACTCATAGGAAGGCAAAATGTGTTTTTGGTCTTGCTTAAAATTCTGCTGTTAAAGGAAGGGCAAATCATAGTTTCTCAAAGGAGGATGAGCTGCTAGAACGGCCAACAGGTCTAGCAGTCCCCGAATCCAGCAGCCTAAAATATTCCACTCCTGCATAGGGTATTGCCATTAGGTTAACCTGTGAATGCTGTTAACGGCTATAAAATGGCCATTTAACCAAAAAGGACTGACCCATCAGGTGTGGGTAACCCCATTTCTCCACTAAATTCTGTTTGCCTCTTTAAAGCTAGTTTGTGGCATGGTAAAGAGGGAGAGGTTAGACAGCTCCCTGCTTTACTCAAAAGTAAAGCAAAAAATATTGCAGTACAAACATTAGGCAAAAGCTGGATTTTCATGCTATCTGCACTCCTCACCAGGAAGAGATTTTACAAATGACATCAGTTCTATTCAGGTACCTAGAAAAAGGCCAGCTTTGAACTCTTGAGTCCATCTGTAGATTTGGCTACCTATTTTGATATCTAGATAAAAAGTGTAGCTTTTCTGATAATTTAGTCTTGGGTGAACTTTCTACCTGAAGTGAAACCAGTTTTAGTTGTAGTCCAATTCTGAAGGACTTTCTGGGGTCTTGCCCTTACCCAGGGTTAAGAATATAAGACCTTTAAGACAGCCAGGTCTTAAGTAGTGAGGTGGGGAAAAACAAATATGATTTGTAAATGTGCTAGAACATTTTTCAATTTTATCTAATATTTTGAAATGTTTTCAATGAATTTCATCATTGGCTGTCCTTTGAATGCACAGACGTTTCTTCATTGAACCTGGTGAAACTTGGGAAGTCTGAATGCAAACTGAGTCTTAAAAAAGGGGAAAAAAGCCAAACCACAAACTMTTTTAATTCAGTACCCTCTGTGGAATTCTTGAGCACATTTATTTGTTTGTAATACAGATGCAAGCTTGGAACCTGCATTTGTATCATCTAAGTACACTAATTAATCTTGCTCACATGGGCAAGGACAATGGGAGTCCTAATATGAATAGTGATAATATTAGGAAAAAAGACCTACAAAATCCTAACCACCAATAAAGACTATCTGTTTTCAACATCAGGCCCCAGTATTGTTAATTTCAAGGTCATTTCATGAAACATGTTTTTCTCAATTTACTTACTGGGGTTTTAAATAGAATAGTAATCCCATTCTATTAAGTTTTACAAGTTCATTCCTTGCAGGTATCAAATAATTTCTTTATCAGAGGGCTTTCTGTTTTACTTTTCTTTTTCTTTTTGTGTTTTAATAGCATACAGCCTTCTGAACAAAAGAGAATGCTTTAGTAATACAATTGCTGTAATTAAAGACCATTTAAAAACAACTTGTACTCTGCCTCCTGGACCTTTGTTAAAACTTTCCAGGAAAACCATTTGGAGAGTGGTATACTTACAGGCTAACTGTTCTTGTTTCTCACCCTTTAAAACCAAAATTTGTCCAGAAAGTTAAATAGCATCCATCAAGTTGCTTGTCAAAACTCACTGCTAAACAAAGTGTCTAAATCACCATTCATTTAAACTTTCTGTGTCTCATAAATGGAAGGGCTGAGGGGAAATAAGGACACCCAGAACCTCTCACAGGTGCTCTGCATTTCTCTGAATCAATCCCATGTTTTGTAAAAGCAATGCTAGATGTATTCAAATTTAGAGCACTGTTAAATCTTCTAGATAAATAATCCTCCTTTGAAATAGTGCCAATGAGAGCACTGCAATATAGCTTAATAGAAGATACTATTTATGGGGCATTAAAGGCATTTACTTAATTCTTGCAAGTCAAACATCAAACCAGGCAGCATGCAGAAAAAACTGAGGATCTGATCCAAAGCTGAGTAACATCGACACCCGTTAATGACAGTGGGTCTATAGATTACTCCCTATGGAGTAATCAATAGAGTATTTTCCTGAATCACTGAATTCTTTCCACACTTCTGGGCCAAATCCTGCTTGTGTGACATGAACAACACCACAGTATCCAAAGTCAGTGGAATAAGGGCTGTACAGGCAGCCTGACATCTTCAGAAAGCAAGAAGGATTTGGCCCAAACATTCCTGTTAATGTAGGTAGAAATTAACACATTCAGAGGTTAATCAAATAATCAGTTTTCAAATGCAAATTAGAAACCATAGAAAATGCAAGCAACACCAAACAATGAGAAATGGCAAGATCCCACAACACCATCCATTCCTCCTACGAGATGTGAGGAAGTATTAGCATAATTCAGTATGACATCCATACCAGATGTTGGCAATCACCTACAGAACATCAGACACTTTCATGCACAGCCTGGAAACAAGTGAGGAGAAAAAGCAAAAAAAAAAAAAAGAGAGTGTGACTTGCACCATGATTGTCCTCACCTTCTCCTGAGGATACGCATGTGTCTTGTAAATGTCTGCATGAGTCATGTGCATGTAGGGAGAGAAGAGTTCACTCTTGATGAACGTATTTTGTCATTAGCCACTGACACGTGGGGCAGCGAGAAGTTTAATAGCATGTTGGCAAACCTGAATGGTTGTCAGCATTCCCGTAGACCGTCTTTTTGAGTTAAGTAATTTACCCACCAGAAGGATGACATTTATCTCTCTGCAGGAGGACTCCAGTGAGATTGAAGCAGTGAACGGGGGTCAGTCTCCTCCACACAGCCTTAATTCTTGTGCTCCGAGCTCTGTTCTGGCTATCAATAAAGTACTGGGTAACATTCACAGCACTATTTATAGCCTTTAGACTCACACTAACTTTAATGGGAGCTGGATCAGGCCCCAAAGTGCCTTGGCCCAATTTTCTATAAGGTCACCTTTCGCAGGTATCCTGTCATTTTATGTGACATGTTTGTGATGTACACGCCTGTTCCAGAAAGAGCAGTGGAGCTTCTCTGGATACGGGCACTTCACAAAATCCTGGTGGTGATGATGATGATGGCCTACATTTTGCAGGCTTTTGATAGGGAAGCATAAGAGGGTGTACCTCAGGGCTTTACGTTACCTCAATTAGTAGTTATCAAACAACGCTGGTGATTTCCATGCAGATAAACTATGATTTGAAACCCTCTATTGTCATGGGAAGGGATCCTATCGAGCACACTGGGACTTGGATATGCTGGTAATGAGAGACGAATGAGTGACTTCAGTGGGTTGTTCTGCTGCTGACCATCGTTCCTATCTAGATTGAAAACGAACGAACCCAGTTGCCATGGCAATGTGCAAGACGCTAATTAATAAATAAAATCACTGAATATTAAAGGTTTTATGATCCCATAGAGAAAATGTTACCTATTTCTAAAAACCTGAACATAAGGGATATATGAAGAAATTAAAAACTTTTTTCTTTCAATGAGTCTAGATAAACAGATATCCAGCTACTGTACAAAGCTTATTTTCTCTTGATATCATGGGCAACTGGAAAACAGAAAGAAATGGGTGTGTTTAGTGTAGAAAAGGGAAAATTGAGGGGATCCTTGAAGGTCCTCTGGCATGTTAGGGGCTGCCACAGAGGGTAAGGCACCGACCTTATGTCCTACACAGTGGCTATGGGGTAAAAAATAATGACCTGACAATGCACAAAAGAGAGTGAGGCTGGATGGGGGTCTGGATTCAGAGATAGGACCTGCAAGTGATCCACGGCCCTGAGGAGCAGGAGATGCTGGTACGACAGCAACCAAACTGAGCCCAAGATCTCCAGTGAGCGGGAAGCACATGGCTTGCTGGTAGATGCTAATACTTGGGTTGCTGAATCTGGATCTGAACCCGTCCTCCCAGGGAAAATCTTCTAATGGCAAAAGTAATGAGGTGCTGGAACAGACTTCTCAGGAAGACCATGAGACCTCCACCTTTGAAGGACTGTTAGAACAAGTCAGGTAATAAATATCACGCCAGGTCTGAGCTATACTAAATGCAGCCTTAGGCCAGGGGAACAGACTCTGGGAGTTTGGGAGATCTTTTTGAGTCCTGTGAGTCTGTGTCCCCTAAACGTCCCTGTGCCTGCTTGCGCACTTAGAGCGAGGCATTAAAGGTAGGTGAGATTTTTAAAAGCACTAATTGTTAGCTTTACTGACTCCCTCTGGAGTCAATAGTGAAACTCATTGATTTCAAGTGAAGCAGAATGCCTTTGAAAACCAGCCTCTAAGTGCTTTGCTGGACAGAAGCCTTACACCACAGAGGACTTGGCCTGTTACTTTCGGTAAACAATTTCACTGAGCATGCTGAGTCCAAGTATGTTTGTGCAAACATAACTGCCTGATGGAAAAGCGTGATCAATTTTATTGAGGAAAAGCTTAGATATTTGCAAAGGAGAATACACCTCAGCGTTTTTCACCTAAGATGTAAAAGAGGAAGCAAAAATAACAACCTTCTCTCTCTAGCAGTTGAACCCAAAAATCTCATGGAAGATACTAGTGTTCATCATCTTTTCATTTTTAAGCCTACTGTGGAAAAATATTTCGTCTCAGCATAAGCCTATGTTATCATTAAAAACTCAGACTGATCTCCAAATAAACCACAACATCATGCCCAATATTTATTTTAAAATATGTGTCTAACTGAAAAATGAACTGACTCCTCTGAAATTATCTGCTAACATTAAAAAAGAAAATCACCCTAGCTGTGTTTTACAGGCAGCTAGGTGTTCCTTGGCAATTTGTAGCTCTCCACATCTGTAACTTCAACATACTCAGGGCAATTTTGACAATAAAATCTAAGGCCAGATATTCTATTAGCATATCTTCATGCAGTTATGTCAGCAAATGATTTAGTTACTCGTACCTAAAAATGCAGTTATCAAAAAACTAATCAAATAGTCAGTCAGAAAGAAAAAAGAGAATGTGAGTTATTATGTATTACTCTAATAAATAATACTCCTCATCTTTTTTTTTTTTTTTCTATTAACCAACAAATGGAACAACTCTGGTTTTAATATCACTGAAGGGCTTTTGTGTATTTTTAAATAAAGTTTTTCTGAATCTCAATACTCCTTCTTTTCCCACCAAAAAAACACCCAAAATTTATCATTTGATGTAAAACAGGCTTCTGCTCCAATTCTGATAAAGAACAGCAAAAAATTGCTATATGTATAACAGCAAAATTGACAGGCTCTGTTCTGAAGAGGCTCAAGCTTGCGACAAGATGGAAAGCTAAAGGTGTCCCCTGGAGACGGCTGTCCCTCCAAGTTAGTCTTCAAATCGTTAGCAAAGGAAGCTAGGAGACTCCAGAAGCTTGCAGAAGCTTTCTGATTAGCCACTACTATCCCACATGATCTGTAAAACTGTGCTCAACTTTCTGCTTCCCAAGAAAAAAAATTCTTCAGTGTAAATCCAATTAGAGAAAACATAACCAAACCTCTCTTCTAATTGATTACTCTTTTTAAACTTAAAGACAGAAATTAAGACAGGAACTGATTTCAAGGAATACCAGACCTAATAATCTTAAAKTATTCTTTAAAAGCTATATCTTGACATACACTTTCAATGAAAAGTACCTTGCTTTTTCAATAATTTCACTGATTTTCATTACTTTAATGTTGGAATGAGGGAGTAAGCCCTAGACCCATATATATGTTTTCTTAACATCTCAATTCCAGAATTCCTATTTCTAGCTTATACTCCGTATGAGTGCTGTCCCTAAAAGTTTACACCACAGAATTTGTTTAGATTTATATTATAGTGTAGATGTGCATAATATGATGGATGGAAAAGCCTTTCTAGCCTTAAAGAGCTGTGCATGAGAATCTGAGCGGTTCTCTCGATGTTTTGAATATTTTTGACATGTAATTGCCAACATCTGTTCAGGATTATCACCGATAGGATCTACCATGCATGGTTTTTGCTATCTTCTCTACCTTGTCATGCAGGTTGGAGATGTTAAACACTGAGGCTGAATGAGACCTGTCCATAGATAATGCTTGGCAAGAAAGTATTGTCATATGGTTAGTCCACTGAGAGTGGACTCATCTCTGCATAAATTACTTAATAGTAAATATTATTTATTATTTTAAGAAACAGTAATAGATTAGATAAAAAGCTATGAAAAAGAGCATCTTTCACTACCAGATCTGTAGCAAAACACTGATTTTCTTTTTTTTGGGGGGGGGAATCATATCCTTTAAAATGCGAGATGATGTGTGTCGGTGAAATGCTGAATCTACCAAAATCAGTGATGAAATGCTTTCTGATCTCTTCAGGGTCCGAAATTTACACAGTGTTTCTATCACATGCAAATGGATAAACACCATGACCAATTAGGCTATCTATGCCTGCAGTGTTGAAACCTCAGCTCATAGCACAGATTTAGATTCCTCTATCGATGCGCTCTTAAACATGAATACACATTTTGAGGTCATTAACCTTCCATTTTTAAAAGTCAATATCCGAAGACTTTAAAGGAGTTTCATTGCCATTTTCATATGGCTCATGAATGACTACTTTATGTATGTGATTCACGAGCCACTGTGTACCGCCGTTCTTACAGCAGCACTTGTTTTGATGAGGTCTGTAATTTTGGAAGCACTCTAATTCCTTCTGCCTACAAAACCAGCATTGGAAAACATATGAAAAATGTATTCTATTGACAGGTCACATTCCCTACATTCCTCCATTTCCCGATCAGTATCTATGGTTAAGTCATTTGTAATTACTGTGTTTACTACTGGAAATGGCATGTAGGCTTTAACTGCAGCCGGAGTGTTTAACCTGATTTTCACCTGAAATGACTGAGATTGTTTTCAGCGCCCGCAGTACTCTGAACGTTCGTAAGGCTGAGACATTGCCCAGGTCCACAAATTCAGTTATGTATCTGTAACAAGGGAAAGTCACACACAGACAATGACAAAACACCAGCAAAAAAAACAACAGTCAAAGGGACAAAGAGAGACAGAGAAAGAATCACTTGTAGCTGAGAGCCAAAACGTAAGGATCAGGGCTTCTTACCTGGGATTACTGAAATAGTTTTTAAAGCTCTCAATACCCTGAAAGTCCGAAGAGGTGAAACACTGCCTACATTCACAAATTCTCCTACATACCTGTAGAATTAAGTTACAGTTATTTGGAATTATACAATAGAGTATGAGACTTGTCTGAATGAAGAATGCATTCATACATAGCGGGAGCGAATGCAGCCGAATGAGAGGTGCATTCACTTTTCAGGCTGTTCTTTGATCCCATTTGTCCCGGGTTTTTCATAGTACACATTATTTCAAATGTTTCTTGAACTATTAAACTTATTTAAGAGGCATCAATTCTTTAAAGCTTCTGGGTAAACTTTGTTATTGTGCTGTTCAGCAATAAATACTTTAAAGATTTTTCCATCATGTAGTTTAACAAAAAATTCTTTACTCTATAGGAAACATTAAGAGTTCTTTTGCTGCTTTTAAAAAAAATAAAAGCTTCAAATACCCAAATAATTTTCACATAATAGCTTCTGCAAACTACATATAGGACAACACAGGAAAATATCAGTGCAAATGTTTCTACTGGGTTATTTGTTCTAAGATGCTGTACTCTGTGGTAAAGCAGATGTTGGTTTCAAGAGATGCTTAAAATTTTATTTTGTTTTGTACATCAAATCCATGCCCTTTGGCTGCAGGAAGATGGATTTTGAATGAATATAATTGCAATCTTACTAAAAACTGTTTATGATTAGAATACCAATCCCAGCTCTTCACTGCTGTGCCTATTTTGGTCATCATGGATACCCATGTCACATCTGAGCAAAATGTTCCCAGGAGGGTCAGGTATGGAATGAATTTGGTTTTATCAGTGTTGTACAAAATTATATTTCCCCCAAGTCAGTATACAGTAAAAGCATAGTCATCACTGTATCTTCTGAACAAAACAGCTCTTGGACCCTTTAATTTAACTATTAAACTTCTATTAAATTTAATTTACATATTCTACTTCTTTGAGGCATTTGTTTTTACATGTTAAGGAAAAAACTCACCTGGTTATTTTACAAAGCCTGCTTAAGTGGGCTTTGTACAAAGGCCTCTGGGGAGGACAAAGCATCCTCTCCATATCTACTAATCCAGATTATAACCTGGAAGAGCAGTATTGCTTCTTCTCTTCATAATCTCATAGGGGAGTCTGGGTAAAGATTTACCTGTTTGGTAATTCTTACCCAGGTTTACCCAGTGCTTCTCTCCCAAACTGTTCTGCAGCATTCAAGGGTGGAAAAAAATAATTTGGGGAGGAGCAATGGCATGGGAATATGCTGACCAGAGATTTGTAAAAACACATTATTAATATGTGAACAAGCATATGAAGCAAATAGTACTGCTGCTTGTTCACAATAGTTAATTAAGATTTATTTCGGCCATTTCTTGGATGAAATTGCAGCAGAGCAGTTCCTCTGTAACAGGGAGTGAGAAGCAACTGGAATTCCCATCCCGAATTTTCCTGTTAGCCAGGGAATTGCTTATCGTCTTTAAGCTTTTGGCAGGGCACTTTCCAACCCAGAGTTACAGCTGCCTCTCCCTTGCCTGTTCTGGAAAGTACCTGCTTGTCTGGGAAAGAGTGATCTAAACAGGGGCAGTTTCATAATGTCCCCTGAACCCATCCATGGCCCCACAAAGGGTCACAAGCCATGGCTGTGTCTGTTAGCACAGGGTGGGAGAAAAGCCCTGGAGACCTGTGGCACCTCTTACACTCTAGTGTGCTATTTAAAACTACTCTCTGTGACCCAATCTGTGCTGTTTCTGCCCAACAGAGGAGGTAAGAAGTTATTTTGCAATAACTGTAAAGCAAGTGATGGTCATTCCACTATAACACCCACCACTGAAAGAATCAGATTTTCTGTTAGCTCAAAACCCTTGGTCCATCTAGATCTCATGGCCCCTCATCAGGCTTTCCCATTTTGAACCCTCATACCATCTTTGTTTCCAGATACAGAAATACCTCTAGCGTCACACTAGCTACAAGCAAAGACAACACCGGAGTTACCTGTATAAACAGTATTACTTCAAATTACTTGCAAATTGTATTTATATGAAGGATAAGTCATATCAGAATAGAGTCCGTTATCCAATGCAATGTCAGTGCTAGCAGGCTTGCATCTCACCTAAGACTGTGAATTATGAGGTTTAAAGAATGGAGCTAGAACTAAACTAAAACCAGAACATAACATAGGTATCATTAAGCAGAAAATACAGGGAGCTCAGGTGAAATCCTTCTATGATTAGGAAATGGGGTCTTTCGGGGCATCTCTACTAGCTGCCACTTCAAGATGACATGCTTTTCTCTCTTCTTCGACTATGAAGAAAAATCTGGATTTCTAACTCGGCTGGAGATACCAACAGTGTCAGACATCTGCCTTTGGGCAGAGCTTGGGCTGACGCCGTGTTCACTGCAAGCGTTGGCTGACTGCTCCCCTACCCCCGTGTATTTTTAGCTGCCTAGATGCCACAAATCCATCAGCTCTTTCAAACCACCAGAACCCCATATCCTGAGTGAACTCTAATAACCTAGTTAGAAGTATATGGCTGAAGGGGAATACTATGTTGGGGCCCAAATTTCTATTCCTAAGATACATAACAAGTTTCAGAGGCCTTTAAATTAATTTCCTATAGTAGTAAAATAGTAATTACTTTCAGGATGAAGAGGGTTTGTGAAGTGAAGAACATGAAAACAGCTTTGGTGGTGTTATGGATGGATAGATTGCAAATGGGGATTTAAATACATGGGTATTCAGTCACACTTATAACACTTTCTATTCAGGGGTCTGAAGCTTCCCAAAGCTACATTAGGTAGGCAGGGATTATTACAGATATTTTACAAACAGCTTTTTCCGTGGAGCACAGAGAGAGTAAATAATTTCTCCAAAATAGTCTAGTGAATTGAGAGAACAGAATCAAGAATTCCTCTGACTTCTTCCTCTGAAACCACGCAGGAAAACAAACTCCATCCTGATATACTTCAGCATTTTCTCATTTTCAGTACAATTTGAGTGAAAAAAAGAGAACAGCCAGACAGTTTTTTAAAAAGTTCTAATTGCATATTGCTGCCTTGAAATATATAAAGGAGTGCTACTTACGCCATAACAATAACACTGAAATCCAGCCAGTTCCATGGATCTCGAAGGAAGGTGAATTCTGTCATGCAAAATCCTCTCGCCAATATTTTTATCAATGACTCAAAAGTGTAAATGCCAGTGAAAGTGTACCTGGGGAATAAAGTGGCCAAGATAAGCAAGAGCATTAGCAAGCAGTAGATGGCAGGAATGGCAGAGGCACACTCAACCCAATCCTACTCACATGAGACACTCCTGCCCATCTCGTTGGGGTTGCTCATGCGAGTCATGGCTGCAGCACTGGGCTGTGTATGAGCAGCTTCATGTGTGGACCAAGGAGCATGTAAGAAAAGGGAAAGCGCTCATGACAGCCACAGGATGAAAATAATTTTCACCACAGGGTGTGCCTTGATGAATCCTCACTCATTAAGTCAAGCATGAATACGATGCTAAGCTGTGCTATGGGACTTTTGAAGCTCTGCCTGCAATCGCCAGTGAAAGAGGAATGGATTATGGCACATTCCTTGTTGTTTCTCTGATTTGAAGGAGGGTGGTTGTTCCATTCATACCTCTCATCTCTTCCTGCCCAGGACATTTTGAAGGGCAGCAGGTTAAAAAATGTCACCACTAGGTTTTATTAGCTAAAAAGTGTATTCTTCCTCCAACTTCCCTTGTGTTTTACTATCCATGGTAAATCACACCAGCCCTCAGAATTAAACAACAGAATGCCCTCACTGAAAAAGAGGAAAACAACTCCCACACAAATACTATATGTAGTAATTTTGACCTGCTTGACAGTAAAAGAGACACAAGGGTGGTTTTTTTCCCTTAGTAAGATAAGTTGTTTATTACCAACAGCCTCTTGACTGTGATGATCTTGGATAGAACATACATCTTACCTTTTGTAATAAAGATGATGCTTGTAATAAAATTCAGCAAATTCTCTGTGGAGGACAGTAATGTATCTGACTTATAACATTCAGATCTGTATTCACCCAGGGCTCTACCTACCATCAGAGACATACTTCAGGGCATACAACACCTCATTTTTAATGTTTCTACCTGAGACATCTAGCCCAATGGGACTAGGTATTCTAGGCCATACCTTAATAAAAGTAATAAATGTTTAGTATCCACCACTGGCATTCCCTACCCCTTTTCTCCAAATGAAGATGCAGATGATACCAAAGCCTATTAAAAAAACCCAAACAAACACCTAAAATCCCATAAAACACAAATCTCCTAAGTCATGGGCTTTCACTAGAACCACTAGCTTGAGTTTTCTGTTCAGTCCCTAAACATCAGTAGCTCTAATGGTGCCATCACACACAAAAAATTATAACATTTGGGATTCCTGTTTGGTAAAAAAAAAAGGTGTAAGCAATTAAAGGTGGTAATATAAGGAAGAACTTCATTATGCATAAAAAGGAAGTGTTTTCTCTTAGCTGTATTCCGCTGATCTGCAACTGGGCACACGTACAGGTAGTGGCAAATCTCACGCCCTCCTGCCATCATGTCACACAGCAGAGCTAGTTACACATGTTATGGAACCTCAGTATGCTTCATCCTAAAATGGAGATTAGCAGGACTGTTTTTGTGCAACAGTGGGTGTAAAATGTTACTCATATCTCCTCTTTGACCATACACTTAAGCATTATCTTGTACCCGCCCTTTTATGGCTCCTATTTAGTTTTGCTCTGGTATTTCAAATATAGGTCATCCATGTGACAGTCTCTTTAAGCATGTGTATTCAGTAATACATGCAGAAAACACATGCAAAGAACTAAAAAAAATACTTAACGGTACATAAGCTCATTAAAATGATGAAGCACTTGTATTTATTCAGCATGTCAGATGGTTTAATTGATTGTATAATCATCACCTAATTCTAAATGGATTGGGCAAAGTCCTCCAGCAACTGAACAGCTTCTTTAACAACAGAAGTCAGGATCTTTTAAAAATTTTTAGTGGGGGTAAGTTGAATTGATTTCTTTTTTCTAAATGAAAAGGAAAATGTTTTAAAGGAAGGTCTAGGACAAATATTTACACAAGGTCACCCATGTATCCCTGTGAGTCTCTGGAACAGCAAAACAAAATGGATTAAATGTATATGTTCCAAATCCAATATTAATCAATTTGAATTAGAGTTCATGGGGTTATTTTGCTCCTCAAAAGTACTTGCCTTTGATTTCATTCTATGCATTTGAGGAGGAAAGGCTGAGAGGTATGAGGGGATGCAGGAGAAGAGGAAACATGGAAGGGAAAGGATTTACTCCATGCTGCATAGGTCCATGTGCATTTCTGCTCTAAGTTTTGTGCATGCCCTGCTTGATGCACTGATAACATCATCCACATTTTCTTGCCTACGGAAGACAAGCACTTCGATATTTTCCTCCAGAACATTCAAATTCCCAGCTGTAGACCTACTGACCAAATTTTGACTCACATGGATGAGATGTCCATGTTTCAGCTGAATACATCATGGCTATGGTAGTGTGTGACATTTCTCAATAAGAAAAGGACAACGTCAGGGAAAAAGAAAGTCACAGACATACTTGAGGGTAGTACACCATACAGAAGTACATGAAACATCCTGGGATTAGGATGTTATTGTGATCAGATGAAATATTTGGTTCAGTGCTATCTATAATTAGTAATTTATGGCCTAGAAGATGTGCCCTGCATGATTTTATGAAACCTAAAATAAGGGCATTTTACTATCTTTCCTTACAGCCCTGAGTAGACCAACCACCAGGCTACAGAGCAGCAGATGGCTGTGTTTATCATATGTCAGTCAAAAATAAAAAGTGTGTTCCGATTGGTTCAATGAGCCAAAATAATTGTTTAATGCACTGTATGTTGATTAGCTTGTGCATCTGGTATCGTTTCTAACAGCAATATTTTAAAGCAACTTAAAGAAATGAAATGGGCTTTCTGAAGCCCGTTACTCTCTTTTAAAATTAATTTTTAAAAATAGAACAACCAAAAAAGCCTTCAAGTGATATCTTTGCTATTTTTCTCAAGGTTTGACAAGCTAAAAAGACAGGAATCCTCATAAAAGTGTTCCCAGACAATTTTATGCTTGCTCATAAAGTATGCCTACCAGCGATTACAGGGGAACACTTCTCATGATGCGCTCAGTCCAAAAGAAACTTTTGCTTCCAATAAGTTTCAGTTTATGGACAGAACTAAGTATGTCCAGGAAGTATTTTCTGAAATAATTCAACTTAAACTCCATCAGCCTATTCTAATGTGTCCAACCACCGAACCTCTTGTATGGGAACTATGGAAGGCTGGCCAGTTTCAAATGGGGTTCTCATATGTGATTTCATTCAGAGCATAGCAGGTGCATTTAGCAGTAAGTATGAGCTTGGTAGACTAAAAATTGTTAGTTGACTTACTAAGGGAGTTATCACAGGCAACAAATGCCTGGCAAAATATTTTGTCAGAACAGATACTGTGGTCAGTATTACTGGAAAGAAATTAGACAACAGCAAACAAGATGAAAAGAAGAACGTAACAAATGGAAGAGGAAGGACGAGATAAGGACAGGGCAGCTGTAAAATAGTAAGGATACTTACTCAACATATTTATTCCATGACGGAGTCTCTGATTGTGCCATGAACACACAATTGGTTAAAATAGTGCACATGATAAACATACTGAACAATGTAAATATGCGAATTAAGGAAAACAATGCAWATGTTATAAGACTTCATAAATTTTTGTCATTTCACACAAAATGTGACAGCTCACTCATAATTTGCAAGATGCTTAAAAAGCACCATAGACATTTGTCTGCAAGTGCATAAGGAAACAAATAATTATATAAACAGAGAAAAAATGAAGGAATCTTCCCTTTTTTTTCTTTGCCTACATCTTTTACACATACTTTATACGGCAAACAAATGTACTGACTCTACAGTCTTCTGAAAATACAATACCCCAAATTTATAGCTGTGTTGGTCAGATGACATTGTGCATAGGTGCACAACTTTGCATGAAAAGAGGGATTAGTCTCATTTAAGTATCTACAGAAAAACCTGTGTCTGCAAATTCCCATTTTATTTTGCATCCTGAAACATTTCTCAGGCAGTAGGGCAAGTTATAAAGCTGGTCTTTCTAATCTCTCTAAAGGATTTGAGGTCTCGCTTTCCGTATAAAGTTTCACCAAAAGCTAATATGAGTTTCAGAGCACTAGTTTTAAGGCTTGGTCTGCAAACCCGGTTGGCAAATACACAGTCTTGGTCTGCAAAGCTGACTGCCTCAGCTGAGGCACCAGTTTCCCTAACTGGAGGCTGAAATGAACCTCCCAAGTGTATAGTCCATGCACATAGCTGCTAAGCTGAGGCCATAAATATGAAAAGCAGCACCCTAAATCAAATTCCTGAAATTGAAAACATATAGTTCACTGAACTGCTCTCCTAAAAGCACATGCCAATTTCTGTAAAAAAATTGCAAAACATGATGGGATTCTCCTGCATAAATAATAGGTCCAATGCTACTGGAGAAAGTTTAACTAATGAGTTTAAGTGGAGAGAAGATAAGGCAAAGGAAAACAGCCTACAACTCAGTCAATAGGTTGGGACCCTTCTCAAGGAATAACAGTAGCATCCAAATGTAAATTTCTTTTGCCTTCTTCAGGAAAAAAAAAAGTTTTTTTTTTTTGTTTCACCCCTTTACTGATCCTGTTGGTGGTATTTTTTGTTTAAGAATAGCGATCAAAGAATATAATTTCAAAGGTATGTCCTGAAATGCTTGCATGAAAATTGTCCTTTTGCAGAACCAAAATCTCTGCTGAATACAGAGTGGAACGTTTTCCGATGCGCCGCATAAGCAACTACGAGGTTAAATTGGTAGTAACCAACCTGCGTATTCCCCAGTGCCACTGCAGAAAGCAGTAATTGAACCCAAAGGGAATCCTCATCTCACAAACATTTTCCACTTCTGGGGCCAACACCTCCTGCCGAAGAACTGGGAAGGATATCTGATTTCCAGTCGCATTTTCTCAAGTCAGCCTGAGATATGTTTCTAAAAGTTGTGTCCATCTGTTTAACACAATTAAGTTGTAAGCTGCAGCTAGCCTAGAAAACGCTGGATTAATTTTTCAAATACAGTGAAATTCTATGAAAACAATAACTGTAAAACAGAGTGGTATCTTCAGTCCAGGCCAAACAAATACTATCCTCCAATTGAATTCCAAGCAAGGAAATTCCTATATAACCACACATTTTAGGATCACTGGTCTGATGTATACATCCCTGTTTCCTTGTGGTATAAGTTGAATCTAACAGTTTTCCCAGATGCTTACTAATAGGCAGGTGTCATCTTCTTATTGAAACACCAAAGAGAACACAGGTTGAAAATGAAAGGGGTCCGCTTTGGGACATCAAATGCACTATGAATTCAAACTGAGTTTCACGACCAAGATGACAACTACAAAGAACATAAAAGAAAGAAACATTTCAGCTGGTTATGCACCAAAGTCAGAGATCTGTGTTAAAAGAAAGAGAAAACAGAAATTCCTACAGAATGAAAAATGGCTTTCCTTCCTGAAATCTAATGCAACTGTTTGCATTAGAAACAGTCAGTGATGATGATCTACTCAGAAAGAACGAAGTAAAGGAGATGAAATTGAGATAATCTGTATTAGCACCATTGTCTGTTAGCTATCTCAGAACTGCTATTAATTCCAATTTTTGAAAGCCTACTGATCCATGAGTTGACATGGCTAACACATCCAGAAGTATGGGTTGGACTCTGCTATGGACCACAAACCAAATATACTAAGCTACTCATCAGGATCCTTTCTGCAATAAATTAAACCTATTATTTCCAATTTGAAGCTATAGAATAGGCTTTGAGCAAACTGATTCTGAAAGTTATAAATTTTATCTTTTAGTATAAAGATATTGAGTCAAACATGGCATACTTCTATTCTAGACTTCATTATGATGGATAATTGTTAATTAGCAGACTGAATACTAGAGGCTCTTTAAGTGATCATTGCCAAATTACATATAATATGTGCAAGCAAAGGTTAGGCCCAATCAATAGTACATATAATTGGTGCTTCACAAGGTCTCATTTTCCCTTACGGAGGAAACTGTGTAAAATCAGATGGGAGAAAAGTTGCAAGCAGGAAATATGAACAAAGATTGGAAATTCTTTAAGATTTTTTTTTTTTAAAATGGGCCAGAATCCATAATTCTAGCATCAAGGAAGGTAATTTTGGCCAAAACCCCATTCTGGATCAGTGGCAAACTGAGAGCAACTATCTATAATACCTAGATTGATCACACTCACGCAAGACAATAGATCTGGTTCCCAGATTCATGTCTGTGATATTATCTGCTTGAGTACTTGCCGATTCAGGCTCCTTTCTGCCTGGGATATCGACTGCCTGCTCAGCCAATTGGTCTTTGTGTTTCAGATTGATGTGAAAGGTCTTTATCAACAGAAGAGAAACCAGTGCCTGATGCAGGAACTTCACCGCTGTTTCACTGGGACTGGAGCTGTTGCCTCCTGCCTGTGCTTGCCAAAGATCGAGCTGTTGGATTTCCTGACATTATCAACACAAGGTGATAACTTGGGTCTTTCTGGAACTGAAATGCTATTTGCATTGTGATCTTCCACTCCCAAAATTTTACACTCCTTATCTGACCATATTTCTGTTCCTGACATATCTTTCATATTCATTTCTTTRTGGTCTTTGTCCTTCGAAGTAATGTGATAAGGATTTCTTGCATACTTATCTTTTGGCTGACTGCTATCAAAGGCATGTAGTTCCTGTGTATTACACATACCTGTGACCTCTTGGCTACACCAGCCAGTGTAGAAGAAATCGAGCAGAAGACAGAACAGGCCTCCAAGGCTGGAGCGAATATTCACACATACAGGCTTTTTTCTAAGCAGCTCAATTTTCAAATTCTTCTCTTAGCCACACTTGTGCAAATTCATTGACCTCAATTAACTTCAGTAAGGCTGTGCTGATGCCACTAACTGTACCTAATAAACACTGTTAGGCTCTGGGTATGTAACAGCATGTGCTGTACTGCTTGCACGTATAACCTGATCCATAAGCAAATCTCTCACAAAATTCCATGGTGTATTCTTAGTAACCATACTAACGTCTTGGCTGACATCACATATTCATTTTGCATAGAATTATTGTTACTAGAAGCTTCGTATTTTTCCTCTTGCTAGAATAGGGAAGAGTGGCTGGAAAGCTCCCCAGTGGAAAAGGACCTGGGGGTACTGGTCGACGGCCGGCTGAACATGAGCCGGCAGTGTGCCCAGGTGGCCAAGAAGGCCAACGGCATCCTGGCCTGTGTCAGGAATAGTGTGGCCAGCAGGAGTAGGGAGGTGATCGTGCCCCTGTACTCAGCACTGGTGAGGCCGCACCTCGAATACTGTGTTCAGTTTTGGGCCCCTCACTACAAGAAGGACATTGAGGTGCTGGAGCGTGTCCAGAGAAGGGCGACGAGGCTGGTGAAGGGTCTGGAGAACAGGTCTTATGAGGAGCGGCTGAGGGAGCTGGGGTTGTTTAGCCTGGAGAAGAGGAGGCTGAGGATCTTATCGCTCTCTACAACTACCTGAAAGGAGGCTGTAGCGAGGTGGGTGTTGGTCTCTTCTCCCAAGTAACTAGCGACAGGACAAGAGGAAATGGCCTCAAGTTGCGCCAGGGGAGATTTAGATTGGATATTAGGAGAAATTTCTTCTCTGAAAGGGTTGTCAAGCATTGGAACAGGCTGCCCAGGGAAGTGGTGGAGTCACCATCCCTGGAAGTATTTAAAAGATGTGTAGATGTGGCGCTTTGGGACATGGTTTAGTGGGCATGGTGGTGTTGGGTCGACGGTTGGACTTGATGATTTTAGAGGTCCTTTCCAACTTTAATGATTCTATGACTCTATGATTCTAATATCTATATTCTCACTTTTTTTTTCCCCCACTGCATGGACAACCACTGGGAATCAGGTTTCTTTCCCTATTTTTTCCCTGAAATTTGATAATAAACAAATGATTCTAAGATGCTACCTGCTTAGTACTTATTTATTCTCTCTGGTGGACATGGGCCTTACAGATGAGGGATTTCCATCACTAAAACATTATATGATCATCACAGCAGCATGTGGAGTCTTTGAATTATCACTGCCAGGTCTCCCAGGCGCACTGCAGAGAAAGTAGGCAACTCATGAAAAAGGCTGTGTTTTTAGTAATGTTCACACAAAGCTGAACATTTGGGTCAGTTTGGTCTTCCAGAGAGATGTGACTGTGTCAGAATATAGTGTTTCTGTGGCCACGTTAAAAAAACAAGCCAAAAACAACCGATGCATATATCTCTCTCTCTCTCTATCTTGCACGACTTCAGAACTAGAGCTAAGGGAAATCAGGCATCTCCCTTCTATTGAAAGGTCCAGCAGGCCAGCCTGTGCTTTCATTCCTAGTTGGATAACACATTGCAACAAGCAAACTAAAATAACAATTTTTTAAATGTTCTGTTTCCGGAGAGCAAAAAAATTCAGTTCTGAGGCAGTTCAAAATTAAATTGTGTCTGCATACGGTGTCACAGAGTCTCATGGGAGAGGTTGCTTAAGTGCTTAGTAGCAAAGCTCTCCATCAGTGTAGATTTCCCCAGCTTCCTGGCTTCCTTCCTTTCTAAGGTAGTACACACAGTCTCTTCCACTGACTTTTTACTAAACCTGATCAGGCCCTTCACACCCTTTAAGCCTGAGTAAACTCACCAGACTCTCCAGTGCAGTTCACATTATCTGATGACAGTAGTATAATATAGTCATTTCCATAACTCACATAACAATATAAAATGAAACAAACCAAAAATCCAAGGGCGTTTCTGCTTGTGCAAGCAAATTCAGATGAAAGATTTAAAACAGCTTAATGAAATAAAATGGTTTCTGACTTTCATCCATCTGTGTTTAAAAACCACATAAACTACACAAGAAGGGAAATCAACAGAAAGGATATGAATGTACCAAAATTTTAATTGCTGCTCTTCTGATTGGATGGAAAGGACTAAGTATATACAAGGCAGGAGTGGCACTAAATCGAAAGATTGTCTTCCCTTTGTTCAGTACTATAAATGTCTGGAAAACAAAACAGAAAATGAGAACATTCAGTATTTGCATTTATGCTCAGCTTTTCCCAGCCCGCATCCCATTGGGAAATTCCTGCCAGTATCCCATACTTCTTCCCCACTCCCTTCTGAGACCCCCAAATTCCTTTTCATTCAGCGAAGAGTTTTGTCCAAGACCCTCCCAACAGAGCTGTTGCTTGTCCTATTGCAATATCCAAACTATTTTTTCTGCCTTCACTCCCTACAGGGTCCTGTGCCATCACCTCCATCACAGGGCTGGGAAGAGAGTGGAATCACTTTTAAAAATAAAAAATGACCTGGAGACTAAAACGTGGTGGAGGGACTTTTATGATGCTCTTCTTCCCAGGTGCCAGGAACCTTACTATGTTGTTACTCCATCTTTTCTACCCTGAGCACTTTGTTCCTCTCAGTGGATGTTTTTTGTCTCACCAAGAAGCTGCATGAGGCTCAGCTCCACAGCAGGATCTGATCCTGGTACTGAGGCACTGTCGTCGTACTCAGGTTAATACGGGTGGAGGAAACCAATACTGTGAGTTATTTTAAATCCAAAGCAAAGGTGAATTGGATGCTGGCCCCATTTACAGAGCTCTGAAGATGCCCCACCATGCACAGAGGAACTAATACTCAGTCAGAGACAGGATCAGGACACCCAATAGATAAACTCACCCACCTTGAGTCTAAGACCTTCATGACACTAAAATTGCAAATCTATATCCTGCTGCTTGTGCCCGGGGATAGCAGGGAAATTAAAAGGTAAATTAATTCTGGCCCTTCCAGGTAAGTAATCTATTTGTCTTTATCCATTTAACTTTTATTCTGTAGTTCTTGCAGCTGTTTCTACACTGCTTTAATAGAAGTAGCATTGTGGTCATATTAATTCATTGTTTACAGGAAATAGCATAGCCCAAGATCAGGAACAACAGTACCTGAAAGAACTGGAAGCTGCCTAAAAATACACTGTGCTTCCAAGCCTTATTTTGTCCCCCGTGTTGCAAAATGTTTGGAAAGGGGAACGAACTGTAGTAAGCAACCAGCCCAGCTCTGCTGTCCACAGCCTTTTGACAGAAGCTGTTTGCCCTGTTGTGGCTTTGGTCCAGCCTACACGTGATTCCTCATCAGGTGATGCACGCTTTGGGACGAAGCTTACCCTTCTGCAAAGTGCCAGCATTGCACATGCTACTCACATCTCCCTTCAGGTCTATTTTGGTCATCTTAAATGGAGTTGAACCATCCCTCAGCAAGAAAAGAAGCGCTGCTCTCCAGGAACGGTTGTGGAGGTGCCTCCTGCTCTTATGCAGAGTGCTAACACAAGACTCAAGTCACCCAGAAGCCCTTAACATTAAGGGACTTAAGTGATAAACAGACCTGTGAAGAGTCAAGGCTCATGCAGAAGGCAAGACAGGGTAGAAAAAACCTCTGGCTTAATTTAACTCAGCTACTGCTCTGCTCTTTTCAGACACTGTATAGTCATACTCAGAGTTATCTGAAAACACCCAAGTTTTAATTATGCTTTTTATTCCTCTTTGCCCTCCTGCTTAGATGTTTTCTGGGAGCCCTGCTCATGCCAAAACTCTGATCCTTAATCTGGAAAAAAATATTTTTCCTGGCTGTAGAAAGATAAAAAACAGAGTCCTCAAAACAGAGGCAGTGTTTATGCTTTAGCAAAAGCAAAGAAGCAGGATGGCTGGCTGGTGCTCACCTTACGATCATTGTAGAAAGGGTCAAGGTCCTCCAGCGGCTCCCCAATGAGCTCTGGAGGAACAGTTCCATAGATATCAGGCAGCTTCTTGCAAGCTTGCAAATCAAACTGAGGCTGAGGTTTCTCTTCTTCGCCCAGCTGCTCTCTGTATTCCTGCTTTGCATTCCTCGCAAGCTTCTCCGCGATTCGTTTCTCAATAGCAGCCAAGGATTCAGGCGTGAACCGGTGGAAGCTGTTAGTACCCGGTGGTAACAAGAAGTCAGCCATCTTTTCATCCTGCTTTGTCTTTACTGGTCTTTACTCCTAGTAGTGGAAACAGCTGAAACAAAAAGTACCAAAGGTTAATGACAGGAGCAAAGCAAGAACAACAAAGCCATCAGAATGAAAAAAATAACCCAAATAATTTGTAGGCTATCTATTATCAGGAAACCCTTCATCTATTTTTATGTGGTTAGTAGAACATCAAGGAAAACAGAAATTACTGAAACTGTAATTTCAATCAGGAATCACTCATGATCAGAGCTAAAAAGACTTTGTAGATAGACTGTGGAGAATTCTTAAGTTTTTCAGTCACTTAGGATCCTAAATCCAAACTAAGGAGTAACTTAGATTCATACAAGCTTAAGTTTCATTGAAAGCCATGGGCATTTGGATTCCTAACTCATTTTTGAAAACACAGCTCTGGGAGTGGATGAACAATGTGCCTAAGAGGACTGCAGGGCAGACTTAAATCAGCCAATCTCTGGCCACATGATGCAAGCTCTCAAAATGCCCCAGCTGTTCTATTCCAAATTTAAGAGATTCTTAAATCACACAGAAATTCTTCATAATCTCTATCTTAGGCTTCTGCAACATAATTTTTATTTTTATTTGGGATAGGAAATACCATCTTCAAGATATCTGTCAAGACTTTTGAGCATGTTCTTCTCCTCCACACCCTACAATGTGAAGGATGTTGGAAGCCCAAATGTGCCTGGCAAATCCCTGGGACCTTCATGAGAGCACTCCAAGCTTCTGAGATGCTGAATAGCCACTGCTGCCAGTCCATCACATCTGAAAACCAGGCTCCTTCCATCCAATACCAGCTGAACATTTTACCCAAACCTGTGAGGTCTGACCATCTCGGGTTGATGGTGCTTCACTGCTAACACTTCCAATGCCTGCCTGAATGAAAACGAGTGAGAATTGCCACATCTCTTCAATTTACATGAATAAAGCCAAGCATGAAAAACACAGCAGAACAAAAAGCCTTCTTGTATCTGCACTAAACAACATGGATAGCTGTGTAAATTAATGTAAAACTACTGTTTGAAAAGGAATGAAGCTTATCCCTGTTCTAGTAGCCTGCACAAATCCATCCAAGTTCACTGAACCCGTATTGTGCAATTTAATACTGACTTTAGTGGCATGTTTTTTCAGCAAGAGAAACCCTCACTACGCAACAATTAAAACTCATTTCACAGAAGAAACACAGCCCTTGTTTTTTTACCACCACAGGACCATTCATACTAAATCAGAATATAAGCTGGTGACAAACAAAATAGTAGATTTTGAGGTGGGCTACCCTATTGCATTTGTCGATGTGTGCAGGATACAATTCTTTGTTCAGCTGCAATTGTTGTTTTCTGCTTTCAGATGGTATTTGTCTATTTACAGTGGATGGTTCCAGATAGTTTGCTTCTATTAGGCTCTGTGATGACAGCATTTTTGTTAGCAAACAAGACTTTAACTGGACTCTGCATGACAAATAGCATATTTATTGACTCAATTTATTTGAGTAAAGTATTCTTTCAAATAACTACTGTTTTTCCTATTCTGACTTCGTTTTAAAATGAATTCATTAAATTGTCATTGATCACAGCCTATCATACAGAAATGATTTACTGGAGCTTGTACATTATATTCCGCATTACTGCCCGTTTGAACAAGCAGAGCTAAAATGAATTAGCCTTCCTGGAGTTTGGGTATTCTGACATTCTTCTTTATTTAGATTTATTATCTTTATTCCTTTCCCCTCTCCCCCCACATCATTTGTTTTATCCCCTTCCTCCTGAAAAACAGGAAATTAGAAGCTTTCCCACAAATTGAGTTTTCTTATGCTCAATGCTTTGTGACTCAGCACCAGTGCAAGCAAATAGAATTTCACTTTCTATAAATGAAATCAGTACAGGTGGCCAGAGAATTCTCAGAGTTTTTTTGTCATTTCAATTTTTGTTTCTTCACAGTGAAACCTGTCTCAGTGCTGAAGGGGACAACAAAAATCAGTGGCTGATCAGTACTTCTGGAAGGGCACAGACTAGGTCTCTAAACCGGAGAGGAGATCATTGCGGGCTGGTAGTTGAGGTCTAGATAATCATGAGCGCTATGAAGACGGTGAATGGGGAATAATTGTTCGCTTTTTCTCGTAATACAAGAATGGAGAATTTTCAAATGAAATCACAGAGCAGCAGGTTTGAAACAACCACTGGAGCCACTTTCCACACGGTGCAGAGTTATTCTGTGAAACTTGTTGGCTGCAAACGGCAAGGATTCACAAAGCCAAGGGCAAAAGATCCATTAATGGTGTTAAACAAAAAGATGCTGTCTTTGAGAAAATCCCTTAGCTGCAAAACCTGGGTGCACGCAAGGAAGACTACTTATGTTTGCCCTACTTTTACACTCTTCCTAGGCTACCAGTCTGGAGAAACCCTTCATCTCATCTTATGTCCTTTTGTCCTTACGTAGCACTAATGGCAACCCAAGACAGCCTACGCTGCCTTGGACAAGTGCTCAATCTACCTGTCCACCCTGTGGCTGGCCTGACCTTGTCAGTACCCCCGTACATCTGCAGGTGCTTAAGATCCACATCGCACCATCTACCTACTTCCAGAGCTTCGGAGCACGGGCTGGGTGACTGTCTCCAACCTACACAGACATTCCCTTTGCTGGAAAACTGGTGGTAGCCACCTCTGCACCACCTTCTCCATATAGTCGAACTAGAGGCATGGCCATATAGTATGAGGGACACAAGTACTTTACTGAGATGATAAGAAAATGTGTGGAATGTTTCTACTAAGTGCTGCAGTTTTCATGGGTGTTGCTTGATCACAAAAACTGAATCTTCACTAGAATATTCAGCATCCTTCTCAGCCTTCCTTAAAGACTTCCAGAAGAAGCCATTCTGGCAACAGAACTGGTCAAAATTAAAAAAAAAAAAAAGGATAGGGGATGGTGAGGGAGATAAAATAGCCAGAAAAACCTAACCAAAATGAGAAGTTTTAATTTAGTTTTTTTAAAAGGGGAATTATTTTTCCTTAAATCTCTCTCTTATTACAAAAGGGAATCAACTTCAAACTGGTCAAAACCAGATCTTTTCAATTTTGTCTGCAAAGTCCAGAAAGATAGCTGCCTAGGAACAACTGGAAAATCCTACACAAACTTCATTAGAGCTTTTGCTACTCCCCTCTAGTTACCTTTCCTTAAAAAAATTACATTTTCCAGCATCCTTACAATTGAAAAATCTTGACATGTTTTTGTCTTCATATTGTATATAAGTTAAAGTTCCAAATTTTAATATATATATTTAGCCTAATTCTTTTTTAATTTCATATGCTTTCAGAAAATCGACAAGATAATTTCACAGGTCCTTTCTATGTCTAATTTCTTTTAATCTATGAATTGCAAACATTTCTACAAATAGCCAGGGTTAGCCCAGATGTTTCTTAAAAGGGTAAGAAAGAGCCACAACTTAAAAAGGGAAATCATCAATGACTGAATCAAAGAGCTGGAACGCCATTTCTTAAGAGATAATAGCTGTTGTGACTCACRTTTTTACAATATGAGCCTGGATTTTTCCACTCCTCTCAGGCATATTTTTGAAGTACAGGGCTTCAAACACATTGTTTCTGTGATATCACCATGCACAGAATGAACATTTCCCTCTTGCTTTGTCTTTGTTAAATTCAGTTAACATCGGTTCTCGCTGATAAAAATGTACTGGTTAAGTAAACAAAATGTGCATACGAAAATAAAGCCCCAAGATGCATATTTTCTATGGCATGGCAAGAAGTGAGAACAGTACAAACACGTAAGATATTGCTAGCGCCTGTATTTATTCAGAAAGATAGATGCCATTTTCCATTACAGTTTTAGCCTTACTCTCATAGGCTTCAGCCACCCCAGCACAAAAGATCTTTCAGGTTCTCAGAACAAGACCTGTATGCCCTACACACCTTTCCCTGACTCCCCGTGGATGGGTGACCATCACCCAAAAGGCCACTTTGGGCAATAGGTTGCCTGCAAGGGTGTAAATGCAAGGAAAGTGGGTCCTGCTCACCTCCAGCTAGCTGCCCTCCCGCTCTTGCACTGGCTTTGTGGACTCAGACCACCACCCTAGCACCTACCAGCCCATTATCATGGCCCAAGATGCTGACACGAGCCAGAAGGGAGGTCCCATCCCCCAGAAGCAACAGGGGAAGCAGAGGCTGAGGTCCTTGCTGTGCGCTACACCTGGCTGGACACTAACTTCAGAGAAGTCACTGCTTCTTGCACCTCCATCTCCTGCTTCCACGACGGCATAGGATTGCTTGCCTGGCGTGGTATCAAGGACATACATGCATATATTTCAGACACTTGGCAATGATAATAAAGGAGCTAAAATTAAGATCAACAATGTGAAAGTGGGGCTCACAGGCTAAAGATTAGATACCATCAGACATGCTCATTTCGAGTAGGATTGTAATCATTTAACCCTACTGATTTCCATGATGCCACTCAGGAAGCTATTACTGACCATGGGCTGGGAAGATGGATGATAGCCTGTGGCAGCAGGGATTTTTCCACTGCGATTCTGCTAGACCTAAATCTTACAAAATAACAATCAGGAGTCCTAAATTCTCCTTTTGTTTAAGAAATGTTTGTGACTAAATATAGACTTTGCATTCCTAACTGCTGTGGTAACAAGAACAGTCATGAGGATGGGTTTCTTTAAAATGTTTGAGACTACGTGGAGCACAGCCATCTTTTTTTCCCCCCTCTTTTCTGTAAAATCTCTTTGGCATTTTCCTTTGACCTGCAGAGCACTGCAAAACATGAGAATGGTAGGCTAGGGAAATAAAGAACAATACAATGACACATCTAATTTAATGTCACTGGCCTAGATTCACAAATTCTTATGCATAAATTTACACATACACACAAACATTTAATCATATTTAAAAAGACTACAAGGTAATATGGGACCACATGGAAGTTTTATTCCAACCATGAAGGCTTCATGGAGAACTCTTGTTTTTAATTAAGATCAAATAAAGACCTTCTACATAAAGATACAAAAAGATCAAAGATCAAGAGGCTAAAGAAGTCTAGGTGACTTAGACACTCCTCATAATTTTACTGACAATCAACAGGCAACCTTTTGAGACTTAATTCACTTATATTTATACCGCACCTCACATTCCACAGCTAGCAGGTGTCATGGGAAATTCTTTTTTAACCAAAAAATTTCAGTTGCTGTTAATACACACTCTGAGGGTCTATGCGCTCACATCAAAACAAGGGGGAACTGAATAATACAGTCCTTGAAATTTTGCACAGCACACTCATTACTTCTGCTTAAACTGTTATCTGGTTTGTTTCTTTTTTCCAGCAGGCATAATTTTGTCAAGACCATAAACAATGATTTTTTTGTAGTACATGTTCCTAACACATATAATCAACCGCATCTCCAGCTGGCATAAATCAGCACAGCTCTACCCATCCCAGGGAAGTCACAGCAGCTGGGGAAGTGATCTATTAAGACCAGGAATATTTGGATAGAAATGCTTTCTTTAAAGAGAGTACCTTCACACCAGAGCATGAACTCCAGAGAGTGTGTAATTGAGGTTTCAAAGTAGTGGCATAGAAGGTAACCAAGCTTGCAGGGAGCTGGAGAACCCTGGGGTTTTTTTGCAGCATGTGAAAGCAATCTGCAAATGCTTCTTCATCCAGAGACATCTTGTTGGGGGAGCTCAGAGTCCAAGGCGCAAAAAGGGGTGCTGGAGACACCAATGCCTGTCTGGGACCGGGCAGGTTCCCGTGGCTGACCTGCAGGGGAAAGGCTTTGTATGCCACAGAAGTCTGATGGAAACGGCTGCAATGTTTAGCTCTCAAAGGAGATCTCCTAGGAAAAGCACAGCATTGAAATCAGCCCAAGACTGACGCAGGAGGAGCTGTGAGACAGAGTTCCTCTTGCTGCCCACGTCACAAGGCAACCCTGCAGGTTGATAGGAGATTGCATAACACAGATTTCCTAAAACGAGCCCTGTCTGTTCACCATGCATGCTGACCAGGGGCAGAAATAAATAAGAGAACTCATTGCATTCACATCGTTGGGAAAAAAAAACAACACAAAATGTCCAAACAGAAATCTCAGAGTCACCAGCCCGCGAGCCTTTCGTCACAACCAGCTCTGCCTACACAGTATCTTCTTTTAAATCCAGTTTAATGAGTTTTGCTGGCATCTCGCTCATCAGAATCGTGGTATTCTGAAATTACCAATGACTTATTGATAAGATAAAGTCTTCAGAAAGCTGACATGTGCTAAAAGGAAATGAATTCAGAACATTTCATCCCAATATTGAAACAGTATTTGGGGATGACAAATGTTATGCCAAGAATTAAATGCTGCCACTAAGTCTTCTCTTATGATAAAATATATATTTTTAGTGAGCTAAAAATATTCTGCTTTCTTTGCAGGTGTTTTTATTTCAAATTATGCTGCAACCAAATGACATAAATAAGCAAGAGGGAAGAAGCACATTATAGTTACCAATGTGCATCTCTATATTTTGCTGAAAATTGTAATTCTCTGCACCCAACAGGTTTTCATGTCTATTTTAATTAACTAGAGATTGGCCTCAGAGTTATTTTACTATAAATTACTCAGCCTTCAGATCCAGGGACAGATTCCTCCTTTGCTACTCTGAACAAACAGAGCTTGCAAAGAGCTACCAATAAAGAGGGATGGTTTCAGCTCAGAATGCAGTCACTAGCTTTTGAACAAGAAATAAGAAATCTACAGGAGACTCCATGTTGTGCCAAATATAATATACACTGCTCACAACATTAGGTGCTTTGAATGCTCACATGAATAAAATATATCAGATCTGGTCCCTTTTATTCACAGAGTGTTTTGCAAAGACATTCTAACGGATATAGGAAGTTGTAAAACAGCTATTAAAATATATTCTGAAGACATTATGGGATAGTTATGCTGCTGAAAGAAGGTGGGTTTTATGCTGGCCACCAAAAGCTTGGCTGCATGCCTCCCTTGGGGAGGGAGCCACGGCTGGAAAGCTGTCTGATGTATTACCACAAAGTTATAGGTAAGGCATCACTGATCCCCCCCATCTAAGTTATGGAGACACATTTCATCAGCAGGGAAAACCAACAGACTTATAAAAGCYATCACCAGAACTGGCATGTTTACATTAAAAAGATGGATGAAACTCTATAAGCAAAGCCAGGGCCTCTATCACAATTTTAGCATTGACCTAAGAGACAAACATGACATAACAACTGAACTTCATTTTTAATAGTGAATGAAGCAATATAGGTTTTCCTTCTTTCAGGTCACAGAAACAAAAAGAGGTCAAGAAAATACTGGATGTGAAAGGCTGGGAGAGACAGACCCAAATCATGCAAAGCTAAGCTGTGGGAGGTGGCAGGTCCCCCTCTCGCATCCCACAGATATGAGGTGAGACAGCAGGTCCTGCCAAGTCTGCAGTACCAGGAGCACTTTGCTCCATGACCACCATCCTTCATTGAACTCCCCCCCCCTCCATATACCTATGGTACACCCAGCTTCCCATCCTTCCCCACCTCTATCCCTTTCTATTCATTAGCCAAGAAAATGATCTCATCCTCCCACCTGCTTTATTCCAAGTCAACATAACCTTTCCACAAACCTCTCCCTGTCCACAGCGATAACCCTCAAGTGACATTCACACCAATCCTATGTGATTTTGGCACAGCTACTTTATTCTCCTCTTTGTCCCACGCAATGCATCTCTGTCTATCATGGTAGGTTCCCCTGGACAAGGATGCAAGCTCCCTATTTGTCTATGGTTTTGGATGGTGTTCGGTGCTAATGGAGCCCAGCTACTGGCAGGCATTTTCAGTGCTTTTGCAATAAAATACACAGGAGAAAAATGAAAAGGCACACATTTAGAAGTGCACTGGCAAAATTATCTTCCCTGGTAATGGAAATAGAGACTCACGAAGGACAAATTGAACAGGGACCCTATCAGGGAGTAGCTGGTTGCTGGGCTATATTGAAGATTTGATCCATTATTTAGTGCACTGTAAATTTGACAATACTATTTGGATAAAGCTAGTGGATCTTCCACTCTGATGGAAGAGATTTTCTCTCCTGAGAGACAGAGAGAGATTATTGCTGTCCAAAGAGGAGGGATATTCTTCCCGTTTGYGATTGAAAACTGCCTCGGTTTGGTTGCCAAGGTTAGGAATCAGAGTTAAGAGCTTATATGGGCTCTGGGGGTGCAATCCTCAGTTCACGTCAGTCAAGGGGACTATTTCGTGTGACTGCAATAGGCAGTGGGTCAGACCCCTGGTGTCGGAGAGACAGAATTATTTAATTTCTGCCATTCCTTTCAAACCCATTTACTTCAGCAACTCAGTGTAGCTTCATGGGAAAGATTCAATGGATGCTGGTGCCGACTGACAGCAATTTGATTTGAATTACATAATGCTCTAAACCATTATGTAAATGAGGCTGATGGAAGCACGGAGGAAGAGAACCCAGGGATTTTTCTTTTTTTTTTTTTTTTAATACCTAGTAGCCTTTAATGCTAGCACCAAGATTGCTACCTTCTAGCTACTACATTTTGCTGGTAGGTTAGCTGAATTAAACTTTATTTCTCCTGACACTAAAACTTAAGCGCATCTGAGCAAATGATGAGGAGCGTCTAAAGAGTGGTGAACGTGGATGATTTTAGAGGTATATGAGGGAGTCACATTACCAGGAGTGGTTTTGGCTATGTCCCACTGATGTCAATGAGACTCACGTTTCTGAGAACCCTGTGGCTTTCCTGAATATTCCTCCCCGTCTCCCATGTATAATTTCCTCATCTTTTTACATGGAGGAATTTTTCAGAGTAAATAACACATTACACAAACAATTATTTTCCAAAAGTCATGACATTTTCTTTTAATTATCAATAATATAATGACCCAAATAAAACTGCTGGGGACATCACATTTACTAACAAGCTACATCCAAATATGCATTTATGTGTCAACGGTGCATGCTTGAGTGGTTAGTACTACTCAATTGGGCCTGAGGCACAATGCACTGGAAGCATACAATAGTGGCCTAGTATTGCAAATCCTGTGTGGCATCTTGCTTAATTTAGTWTATGGGACCAAACAGTCAATGAGTAAACCAGAAAATAATACATCAAGTGGCCTGTGAAAGAGAAACATCTGATGATGGTATCAATGCAGGATGTTTTCTAAATGGAAAATGCACAAGCACCATAATTTGGGAACTTGTTTGCACTTCCTGAAAGAAAAAACACTATTCCTAAAAATAACTTTATTATTACTAATAGTAGTGATAAACAGCAATTGCACCAAGAGATCATCCAATATCTTGACCCTAATCCCCTCTTATAGCCAGGGTTCTTTCTATGCCAGAGACCCACAATAATATATGAATATTGGGGGCAAGGTAAGAGCCCCCAAATGACATTATGTCTATGAGGTGTAACACCTATTCTGATAGGGTCCTAAAATGATACAGAAAGGACTGTACTGCTTGAACATTCAGATATTTTTTTTCCTTTTTCAAGACAATTTCAACTAMAAATAAAAATTTGACAAGAAAATGGAAAATTTTGGTCATATCTCTTAATTTTGAATCTGCCATGTACGGGACTAGTAATTCAAGTACTGCCTGCTCCTCTATACATTCACCTGTATCTTTATCCATCCTGTAGTATAGTTCCTCAGTTTAGACAGGACAAATAATGTATTCTAGAAATTTTTGGCTAAAAAAATATGCATTGGATATGCAACTCTTGCGAAATAGCATCATACACAGGATAGAATGAATCAACTAAAATCTAGCTTCTCTGATGCATTGGAACAGATTAGCCAAACCAAAGAAGTGCRGGATGTTAGACATTCAGGGAGAAGTAGACACTGTTAGGACATGAGTCATCTCTCCTGTTTTGCATGTCTACTTCAGTGAGATAAACTATGCTTTAGACCCTAGCAAAGGTCCTGATGATTCAATTTGTTCATTAGGACATCTAAATTTAGGCATTGTTATGTACCTGTAGGTACCTGTGAACTGAGTGTCTACGCTTGCATGTCTGCTTTTCTCTGACAGAGCAGGGGCATCTGGACTGAAATCTGTCCCCCCGTTAAATTCAGACCATTATGGAATATGATGCAAGGCATGTGATGTGAGTTAGCTTTTCTTCTGCTTGACTCGTCTCAGAAAAAAAGGRACCAGCTACCTCTAAATACATGGTGGTAAAGGAGCGGAGGATGGGGCTGTTCCACTCCAGCGGGTGGCAAACTCTAACACTTCTGCAACAGCTTTCCAGTGCCCACAATTACTTTACAGCATGAAGTATAGATCTTCGGCTTCAACGAACTGCATACATTTAATTAGTCAATGACAACCACGTTGTTCCCAGAAACATGATCACCCAGGTTATCCTGATACTCTCAGACTCACCATGGACTCACAAATCTGGAAAATATTTTCTGTCTTATGTTTTGTTTCTAAAATTAAAGGGATGTTTGAGATCTGGATTGTGCAGTTACATGGGCAAAAGTTGTTTTGAGCTAATATTTTTAAAAGTGGAGTGAAATACGGGCTAGTGGCATCCATGACTCCTTGGGGACCAGGACAAAACAACMCAAAAAAGAGCTGAAAATGCACATCCATCCTAGTTCACAGCCAATTTCCTACTCCAGTCTCGGGCTTGTCTTGCAGATTATGTCAAAGCATATAGTGATTTTAAAAGCAGGACAAGTGGGATAGCACAGTTCCTCTCTTCCCACACAAATGTTTAGCCTGGCTCTAAAATATGCTTTCCCGATTCTATTTCCCTTCCAAAAATATTCCCAAAACTTGTAGTGCTAACTCCAGAAAAGCTGTCTGGGATCCCAGCTCTCTCCTGCCCATCTCTGCTGCCAGCTAGAGAAGAGAGAAATGTAAGTGGGGGAAAGAAAAGAGGCAAATTTGGATGGTGTTTCACAGATTCTCCTTGTCCACGTCTCCAGGACACTTTTCACACTCTCCAAGGGCCTAATAACCATCCTTCATATAGGATGGTTGTATATTAGGTCCCCCTTACCCAATAACCATCTGTGGTGGGTTAACCCAATATGAGGAGGGGGTAGTGAGAGAGCAGCTTGGTGGGCACCTGACAGCTAGACAAGGTTAACCCACCACACTATCCTTTGTGGAAACTGCTTCTCACTTGATCTCCAAGTCAGTGAGCTGCAGAGAAGTTAAAGATGATGTCCTGGAAGAAATGGTCCCAGCAGGCCAGATTGCAGCCTTGTGGTGCAGCCTTGGGCTACAGCATGACTTCTCCTACCTCCCCTTTCCATCCCCCCAAAGGGATGGAGCTGACAGAGAGAGCCATGTAAAATGCTGTCACAAAACACAAAAGAGAGCGTGTAAGCCAGCCCTTAGGTCCAAGCAAGAAGAACATCTAKCTTGAAAGATCAGACCATTAAAAGCACTACTGATACTCTCAATTCTTACAATTTATAATATTCCCAGGTGAATCTAAATTAAATTGAAGATTCACAWTAAGAATGTAATGGGAAATCCCACTTCACATGCTTAACGTTTACTCTCACAGTGGCTAACAAGAATAAGGTAGTCCAGGACAGTATTCTGCTGATTTATCGTACTCCCTTCTTACACACCCAAAGCAGAAACACATCTCAATGCCTGGTCTACTTGTAACTATTATGTAGGTATGGCCTGATAGCACAGACATCACTGCTTCCATTTTACCCAATACACATTGTAATGAGCCCAAGAACTGATGGTTTAAGTGTGCTTTGCCTTCTGCTGGCTGTTACAGATAGGCAGCAGAGATACAGGYCCTGGTCTTCAAGTCTTTCTGACATGGCTAGTGATGCCACCAGCTCTGGCCATCTCATATCTCACTCATCACCTCCTTCTCCSTGCCTTAGCAAACACAGCTTGGGTTCATCTCTCCAAAACTGCCTCCAAACCCAGGGCCAAGACCGTTCATCATGCTGACCCTGCTGCTCCTGCTCATTCTCACATCTCTGTCTTCGTTTGGAGGCTCTGAYTGAAACTAACATTACTACAAACCAAACAGAAATGTTTTACGGCGCATGTCTAAAAATAGAATTGCAATCATCTATGCTTCCGTTACTTTAAAACTAAATTTATCAAGAGATTATTCTTCCGTGAGGTTTAGCACATGAGAAGTCTTATGTTTTGAAGTTCAATCATTTCACAGTTATTTATGAGCAGAAAATCTTATGGATTAATTTTATAAAGAAGCACAATCAGCTTGGGAATCAGGTCTTCCTTTGGTGTAAGTGGTCAGAATAWGTCTTCAGCCCATCAAGACAGTTTCTGGCTTTTTTTTATGTTGTTTGCTATGTTCACAGATAATGTGTAGCTGAGCACCAATAAGATACTATATAAGGGTTACAATTCTGTTTCAGAAAAATCTTTCAAGTTACAGCTAAGACTCCTATGACTGAATAAGGAGAGAGAAAAAAACAAATATTTATCTGGCTTTTTTTATTAGTTTAATTTCTACATTAGATAGTTCTTTGAGTGCAATTGATTTTGTAGTTTCCTCTGTAGTTTCCAATTAATCATCCTCCCTCTTTGTGAGGATGTTTTACACAAAAACAGGAGACAGGAAAACATTTTAAAATAGGAAAATGTGCTTATAAAACCACAACAGTGGCATGGATATGCAGAAGTGCAGGTTCTGTATGAAACCACTCTTTCGAGAAGAAGGGGGAGCCGCGTTGCCTGCCGTAAGTAACAGCTGACTGCAAATTTTCTATTGAAACTGTATTTCTATAGAAAAATGCTTTTCCAATAAGAGAAGCATTTTAGTAAAGAGCATCTACTTTGAGATACAAATTTCTTTGTACAACAAAGAAGCCTCCCAACTGAAAAGGGAACAGATTTCTCAGAGAAAATCACAATTTTTCATGGGGAAAAAAAATACTTTCTCTCCAAGAATGATAGGAAACAGGCCAGAAATCATCCTAATCACATCCCATTGCTGGTTCTCCCACTGGCTTGACATCCCTGTGCTTGTGTTTTTAAAGTATATGAAAAAATTGGGAACTTTACATAGTCATTTTGATCCCARTATAAAAATGTAACTTAAAATGACTCGGTTTTGACCAGACAAATGACATCTCTCAATCACAAAGCAATAAATAWGACAATACCTATTCAAAATCAGGAAAACACACTTTTCTCCTAAAAGTCATCATTAAAATCTCATGCAAGCATAAAACTTTTGACTGAGGACAAGGATCTTTTGGAGCTTTGAATGAGTAACAAAGGGATTATTACAAAAATAAATAAAAGATGAGCAAGCTGCCACTTAAGCTATGGATTTCCCACTGCAACAGCTTCAAAACTTTCTTGAAACACAACAAATTTAAAAAAAAAGGGGGGAGGCAGACGATAAGGCTCTGTCTAACTGACAGCATGAAAACATCAAGCACTTTGATTCAGATTAATAAATAATGATGGCGTGTTATCCAGGAAACAGTGTAATGCCAAGTCTGTTTGATCTCAGACCAACTGCTGGGTAAAAGTATTTTCAAATGCTCTCTTGGGCAAACGGGCTAGTTACATCTCATCTCTGGGACTTTGATTATTTAAATGGGGCTTTTATTAAAAGAAGGAATTTCGTCCTAGAAGAAATTTTATATCATATTACCTTCCTAAGGGCAAACTTCAGCTTTACCTGGCTTATTTGGGAAGCTGGAGTCATAGGATTGGGGGAGCTCAGAGCATCCTCYGGTTGTGTCCTCCTACCTCCTAAATCGAGATGGAAGCAATGGGGAAGAAAGAAAAGAGGGAGGCTTGTAAGCCCTGTCCCTTGCATTTCASGGCTGTCCCAGGAAAGCCAGGAAATCATCCTCACTGCAGCTCCCACAGYCCACACCAAGACCTGTGAACCCCTTGGAGCATCTCTTCCCCCTTGGCCCTGCACAGCAAAAAGTGTTACCCTCATTTTATGGCTGGGAGCACTTGCCAGCCCGGCTTAAGTGCATGGGAATGTTGAACACTCAGTGCCMCAGTGCCATGGCACAGGGAACAGACAACAAGACTGGGGGTGGATGTATGTCCTCGGCCCTCCTGGAGCCTTCTCCTAAGGTGGCCATGTGTCTGAGACACCATGTGGTACGAGGAGGCTTTCTGGATGAACCAGCTAGAAACAGTCCCCTGGCTCCAGCTGCCATATAATCCCCCCRTTGCAAAGCGTGGCTCCAAGCCTCAGTCCAACCCCTAAATGACATCCCAAGGCTGACAGATGAGTTCACTGCAGTCCACTTTCAGATGGCAGAAAGTGCTGCCTATCCCCAGGTCAGTCTGCCACAACCCACCTTCTCTCCAAGGGAGAGTTGGTCATCTCTCAGGCTAGCACTTCCATTTCATACCCAACTCTTACAGGAGAGTAATCTCCCCGTTGTTCTCAAAACATCTAAAAAACCTCTAAGTTTACAAACATGCATTGCCCAGGCGGGTGTTTCTGGACTTATTCACTTTCTTTCAGCGTAGTCTTTCATTCCCCCYATGAAACACTCCACTGGACACATGGCTCTTTCCCTACCAAACAGGACTTCGGCAGCATGAGAGCTCAGCTGGAAAAAACCCCAAGCACTAATGTAAGAAGCGTAAAGAGATCTGATAAATGCTCCAAAGCTTCAGCTTCCAATAAAAATATGAACTATAGCAACTGCCAAAAATTATGACTGCATGACATTACATCCAGCTCCTTGCTCTTATTAAAAAGTAAGCATGGATATCCGATGGGCAGATGGGCAGTACCACACAATCTGCCCTGCTCCAAAATCTGTGTTTTAATGGATGCTCATAGGTTGTCACAAAGCAAAAGTTTTCATTGCAAGGAAACATGTGAACTCTGCAAACAGCTGCTTTTAGGGTTCACTGTAGTAAATGGACAAAAGTGATTCTGAACTTTCGGTCAGTTTTTGTATGCTCTGACACAAAATGTCTTCCAATCTGTTTCCTACTACAGAAAATATAATGGACAGTGATAGCTAGTTTTAAACAGAGGAAGGTAATTTGCACAGGTTTTGTAAGTGAAAGTTAATATTTTTCGAAAATGCAAATCTGATGAGCTTCCTTTCGATTCCAGAGCATGAGAAGTGACAAGGTAAGATCCAGAGTGGCAAGATCACTGAGATACTCCACATTAATCTGGAGAGATCAGCTCTAGCAAGGTGAGGATGGTTTTACATTCATAATCCCTGATTTTACAAAGTGTCAGTTTATGCAGTTGGTGTTGGGTGTAGGGTTATTGAGATCTTTGCATGATCACACCTTTAGCACCTGGCCTCAATGCTCATAACTAATAACAGAGAGGTGATGTTTTGGAGACTGTGAACATTAAACTGATTTTAGTCCATCAAAAACTTGTGGCACTATTAGCTGCAACCCTGAGCTGTGAGAAAAATATTCTGTGTCTTTTTAATAATAGTCCTGATCTATCCATCCTCAAATTTCCAAAACTACACCTGATCCAAGGTGGGATAGATAGGCAAAGAGGGATACAGAAAGAGTTGAAGGCAGGAAAAGTTTGAATTTGGCATCCTTTAAAAACAACGCCAGCCTTACAGTGCTGTGGGGTCCACAATAAAGATGCACTGCCAGCGTCAGATCTGCATTCCCCAAATTTCACTTGTGGAAATATACTTCCATCACTCTTGCTCTCACTCTGAGAAGCAGTGCTATGAGTCTTTGTTGAGACTGCTCAGATTTTCCCCTTGCTTTTATGGATGTTGTTGCTTGGTGCACTTCTTAACAGAAATAGGGCAGCATAATTTATTAGAAGTGATGGTATTTTGATCTGTGACCATCAATAAGTCTGTGGCCTTCAGACCAAACACTATTATCAAGACATCCATTGAACTGGAAACAGCATTAGAGAAGARTCAGCTAACTCAGCGTTAATCAAGACTTTCTGTTCTTCCACTATCTGAATATTGCCATCAGGCTTTCTGATAATACCAAACCTCTGGCAATTCCAGGCAATCACACACTGACTTATCAAGGTGGTCACATAGACAGGTGACTTGTGGTACTGTACTGCAGGGATAACGTCCCAGATATAGACAGTTAACATAATCATTTCTAGGGCTGTGCACAGGGTCCAATGTTCACATCAAATTTTGCATGTCAAAATTCTAGAAACTCTGCAAATAAATAAGATCATCTAGTCACAAATTTGTCTCGCTCTACCAGCAACAGAAATTARACAAGGTACAGTATACTTTTGGAGACCAGCCCAGACTCCTGAACAAGCCCTTTAGTGATCTAGTGAAAATCACCAGTTTAACTAGCATGTTTGCTTCTCTGCCTGACCGCAGGATGCTACCCAGTTACAGTCCCAGCTAAAACTTTAACTTAACCTGCATCTACAGGCTTTTAAATCTGGAGTTCAGATTGCACTTGTGTTGGTCAGCTGTAAGAACAACATCTCCATCATTGTTCTGCACAAAGAAATTGCAAGTCTGGCTCTTTCCACCTTTCTTAATATTTATGCATCTGGTCTGGCAGCATCCATCATCGGGGTAGCCTTAGTAGATGCTCCAGAGGGATGAAATAATAGCAATTCCAAAATGAGAGACAAGACGAACGGGAATAAGGAGGGGAGGGAGCTAGTATCAGGAGTCTTTCAGAGTTAGGTTATATGAGGTTATATCTCTTGCAGCAGAGGAAGAAAAAACACCACCACAAACTAGCAACAAAGGAAAACAATGAGTCTGAACTGGTTTCAGTGAGGGTTGGGGTAGGAGAAGCATTTGCTAGAAACATATACAGAATATACATTGCCAAGGGATCAAGGCCTGGGTCAAGGCACAAAGTTCTTTGCAAGGCATCTTGCAATCTCCAGGCATGGGCAGTGACCCACTCCTCGACAGCAGAATGTGCACCCAAGTCTCTCCTAAACCAACCCAACAACAGTAGGGGCAGAAGCTATCTATTCTCAACTGCCTCTGGAGAGCAAACTGCCAAAAGGCAGCAGCTCTGCAGTCCCCAGGAGGAGAGGAAATGTCAGACTTCAGCTGGGAAACTGCTTTCTGACACCAAGCCATTTTCAAAGCTTTCTTCTGGCTGCGGTGGGAGATGGTGGGGCTTCACCCCAGCTGCACACTTGATGTAGCCAGGGTAAAGGTGGCTTGGTCCCTCCCGGACAGCAGGCTCACAGATAATGAGCCCAGCTTTACCCAGCAGCCCATCATCTGCCTCCCCGTGCAAGAAGTGCAGCTGCACCATGAGCTGGGATGAGACACATTCAGAAGGTCTGAAAGCCCTAGCAAGCATCAGATGAAATCTTCTCCTTGGCAGACGTAAACTTCATCTGGTGTCCATCACCTCRAACAAACATGTTGTCCACCAGCTCATCCAAATTCCTCCAAACAGAGTTCAAAGCACTGATTTTGAGTCATAAAACCCCTTCTCCCTGAGGGCACTCAAAACTACAGGCGCCCAGCACTACAGGTGCAGGAGGACAAGGCAGACTCTCCAGGCCATCGTCTGGAGCTCCTTCCCCATCCTGCTCTGSAAAGCTGCCTCGTGGGCCTCAGCAACACTCACAACAGCTCAGGCATGTCGTGACGGCTGAGATGTTGGGGATGTCAGAGGAGTAGGRAGGGGGGGAGGAGTGCTGTAGCCCAGCTGGCTCACTGGATTTGTGTGCGTGGGCGGCAGGTTCACAACCAGCTATTCCTTTTATTTCTGGATTTGTGTGTCTGCTCAGCTCTGCTATATAAACAGGAACACAGRAAATTGGGCTAGAAATGCCAAGATAACTCAGAACCCCAAACCTTACCTTCGTATCTTTCCTTCACATTTCAAAATCCATCTCCCAGAACATGCCTTTATTTAGCCTGAATTTAAATCCCAAGTCTTAATACCTTCACAGGCTTTAACTATTTTTCTTCTTGCARCTGAGGCTGGCGTTCATCCCAGCACCCTTCTCTCAGATGAAAGGCTCCATTAAACCCAGCCCCTTTCCAGCACTCCTCCTGGATCATGGGATCACAGTTAACAGAATTTGCTCTGAGATGTGCATGGGGATCAAACGGTCATTGGCTTTGCTGTACATGCAAAGTGGTAACCTCTTATCTAGAGACTAAGCATAGCACCTCAAAGACTTCCCCACCTCCCAGAGTCTGTAAAATTGATTTATAACTGGACTGGCAGCTTCTAGASTGCAAAATGTTGCCCACTGTGAAASGTGCCAGTCAAATATATATTTGGAGCTGAGGTGGGCACAGCCTCATATCCCTACTCAACTAAAATATTTCCATGTTCACAGGGAGACTGAGGAGAAGCAGCAAAGTCCTCATCAGCTACTCAGGGATACAGAATGACCAACCTGTTGGCTTGTCTTACAGCCCCTCAACAAATAGAGACTAGTCTATGGGGCTTGTCTCCTGGCAGCTAAATCTTGTTTTGGGCAAGGGGGTGTTCAGATGTGGATAACCTGGATAACACTTCTCACGCACACACAACAGATTTCAGCTGCCGAGACATAGAGGACTGATGCTGCATCAGCAGGATGACCACATTCAATATTGCAGGTGTAATGTAAATAAACAGGCAGAGCAAAGGAGAGCGGCATTGCTGTATGGACTGCATCACTCATTTGTAAATACTCAGAGGTTCCAGTATTAACTACTGCAGATGCTGAAAAAAAAMCAGGATGTACAGAGGACATCGCAGGAGTCCTTGCACTACATTTTTTTTTCCCTTTTTAGCCTAGTTTTCTGAGGAAACAGGCTTATCTGATCATGCTGTCTGTCTTTTAATCCCCTCTAATAATTTCTGAATCCATTGGCCAATTTCAACCACACTTGAGATGGAAGTAGACATTTCAGATACACTAAACACCCACTCATGCTATAGAAATGAAGCGCTAAGTAAAATAAATCAATGGTAGTTAGGACCCCCACTACGGTGTAGCCCCAACCCCTTATCTGTTCTGAGAGATGGCAGCCAGCATGTCAATCAGTTTAGGGATGCAAATGAATCCTCAGTAAGCCAMTGCACACATTGCCACTTATCCCCACAAGTGGTCAGGAAGAGGCTGTGGGCTTGGAAAGGGAAGTTAAAGAACTAGATCCATAGGAAACAACGCTGAATTAGTTTTGCTACTCACAAAGCAACAGGAGCTTTATTTTTCCTGTTTTAATATAATAACCTTAGAAAAGGAGAATCAGTGTGGCTGTGCAGGGATTAATATTGTGGCATCCTCTCTTATCCTCTTCCGCCTTGAAATAGTAAAGTCTGGTTTTGGCTGGGATAGAGTTAATTTTCTTCATGGTAGCTAGTATGGGGCTATGTGTTGTATTTGTGCTGGAAACAGTGTTGATAACACAGGGATGTTTTAGT
>JASVER010000021.1:7080327-7097708 GCA_030449065.1 Oceanodroma leucorhoa
AATTAATTTAGGTAGCAGCAATCTCATTTTCTCTCCATTGAGATCCAGTCCCTTGTTTTTSCAGCCCAGTTTGGCAGTGTTGTCACATGCCCAGGTACCTCATTGAGGTGACTGAAAAGTGCCCAAGGCAAACATCACTCTCAGAGTGATCTCCACCTCCCATTCTCAAGTAGACACAGGCTCTCCTCCCTGGAGAGATTCCCTTTGCTTCAGCTGCTGCAGTCTTTCCTTTGGAGGATATCTCAGCCCAGCCCAAGCTTTCTTGAGGCTGGTTGAACTGACAGTAACTGCAGAGCTTCCCAGCCCGACTGGATCAGTCTTTCAGAAGCTCTGTCTGACCCTCACTCCAGCCCCATGCTCAGCCTGTCCTGTGACTTCACCCATTCTCCCCACCCAGAGAGACAAGTGTCACAGACAGTAGAAGCCAGGAACAGTGTTTGGACAATCAAAGCCCTGCCTTTAAAAAAAAAAAACCACTTTTAAAAATAATGGCAAGTAACACGTATGAATACCTCCTYTGACTTAAAGCTAAACACACGTGCTTGTGCTCACAGTACCCAACAGTAAAATCACATTGTCATCCAAAGCTTTTACCTCCATAATACAAAATTTTTGCCACTTCCAATATGAAATTGCTACTTTGGTAACAAAGAAGAGCTCTTTAGATTTTCAAAATACAGACAAGGTCCCTATGGGCTATTCAGACATAAAAGTCACCATTTACCAAAAGAAGGTTTTCTCAATCTATATTTAAGCTTCTCAGAAAGAAACTGGCCTCACAACCAAGATATTATTGCCTGGATCAGCATTTTAAACATGGGGGAAAAGAAAAGTAGAAGACTGTACAAAATGTAAAATGCTCTTAACTGTCAAGAAACTATGAAAAGCACAATAAAGAGCAAATGTTCACTTCAGCAATTTGAGGCAGTAGAATGGGAAAGAAGGTCAAAACTAGCAACACCAAAACACACAAAACATAATTTATATTACTAAATACACTGCTGTGGTAAATGCTTAAAGGGCTACAGACAATGTTAAGACCCATTATTTTGGCCTCCGGAACAATTATAAGAGGGGGGGTGGTCCTGGTGATGGGTCAGGAAGAATGCAAAATCTTTCCCTCACCAGCACTCTCTGCATTTTCMTCCACCTTGCTCTGCCTCATCCTTCCTCTCCCCCCTGGAGAATCAACCCGCCGGGGGAAGAAGATGGGATGGAGTAGAGCAGCCGTGGCTGCAAGGCTCCCGGGCTCAGCGGTGTGGGGGAAGGTGAGTCCGAGAAACCATYCTTTGTCCACTTCTGATTTGGATGCTGTCAGGTTTCCCATTAGCAGCACTGGGGGATGACTCCTGCTCACCGAATCCCCTSCACACCAGTGCTTGGACTGAAGCCCTCTGCACACACGCTGAGTCCACAGTGGAGCAAAAAGGAACCCGTGGCCTCGTGTCGTGATGGGGACCACAGAAGCGTCCCTCCCTCCACCCCTCCCTGGCATCCCCCAGTACTCTGCAGGATCCAGATTGCAGCATAAAGTAGGGCGGGCTGCTGGCCTAATTCCCCAATTCTCCCAGTCCACAGCAGTGCGATAAACCAGCTTTCCCAGCACAGGCGATGGTGTCGTGCTGAGCACACCTAGGTCATGCAGAGCAGAGCCCCGTTAGAGATCCCTGGACCAGCTCCAAATGAGTAAAAGCATCCATAGCACATAATACAGCAGCACACAACGATAGTAGGTCAGGTCCTAGAAGCAATAAAACCACATTAGCAGCACGTAAAACTATGCTAAGTAGCCTCTCTGGTTGTGCCCTGAAAAAAATAGGCTCCTCCGGTAGCTCTTTACTGCAACTGCTTACATGGCCGTCTGTGATTTTTTAGGTGCACAGCAAAAGCTCTTGGGGCATGGACTGCCCCTTGGATACAGTGGGATGATCAGGGATGATATGGACCCTCGACAGCTCGTGCAATCAGCCACARAGGGATACTGCTGCGCTTGCACAGCAGAGCTTCCTTGCACTTGGCGTGTGACTACCTGCAAGRTGCCTGGGGCAAGAGGCTTTGGGGCGCTGGAAGGAGCGATGCCTCCTTGGGGTTAAGGGCACTCCTTTGACCAAGAGTACAGGAACCTGGCTGCTTCTGAACTGAAGGAGGAGACGCCTGAATCCAAGAGTAAGATTTAGAAATTCTCAAAACTAAAAATACTCTACTTCCCCAGTAAAGCCAGTGAAGCACAGCTTTCCCACAAAGCCAACTTCATCATTATTATTAATATTTATAATTACTCTCAGAGCACATAAGAAAGGYAGATGGTCCCTGCCACAAGGTGCTTACAAAGAGCCTAAATTCTTTATAMAGAATCTATGTTTCTTCCAAGGGACACCATCCTACAGCTGATACTAGGATGAAAGGGAATCCAGCAGAGATTGCACTTTTGTTATAGATTTTTCCAGCAAATAACTGATTAAAGTTTGCATTCCAAGTACAGCTATGCTGTAGGCTTATGAAAAATCTTCTCATTTGAAAGTCATTTTCCTCCGCTGCATCTAGGACAATCAGCAGCAAGAAGTATAAAATAATAATAAATAAATATGTATCAGCCCAGAGTTCATGTTCAGTCAAAGCCAGGAGGCCTTGCATCTCTCRCTAAAGGACCCCAGTAACCGTGGGTTTGAAAGACTGAATTCTGATACTTTCAGTAAATGGAAGAAAATCTCACTGGCTTGTAGGGTTTCAACCATGATTTTGGAAGTTATCCTTCCTCCTCATAACCCTTGGTGTTCAGCTCATTGACCCAGTGCTTGTAGCACACCTCCCAGCCTGGRCTTTCCCACAGAGCAGAGGGCTTCTCCTGAAGTCCTGGGTATTTCAGYCCAGAAAGAGCATGCTGAGGCTACTGAGCACCCCAAGGATGCMGTTTTGTTGCAGTCTCCACCTTAAGATGAAGTGAGAGAGGAGCAATTTACTGCTTGGCCGCAGAAAGACAGTGGCTGTAGGATGATGACTCTGGTTTTGACCCTGGTATCATTTTCCTAAGCCCCAGTTATGTGTGGGCTGTTAGCAGAAACACAGAAGAAGGTGGCATGATATTGCAACCACATCTGATGGGGGGAAAAGGGCATATTTGCAGTTGCCATCATGTGATATGTTGTGGGAACATGTACCAGACTGCTCTGTACTAACGGCTGGGGGCTTGTAGCYCCCCTTAGTCTGTCCTTTATAAAAAGGGATGCATCAAGGTTTGGTGTGTGAAGCAGATCTGTTTTGCTGAGGCTTTCTGCAGAGAAAGGATTTCACCCATAATGAGATGTTGGGGACTTTTCCCTTTCCTAGTTTCCCAGCTCTCTCCAAATATTCRCTGCATCGTCCTTCAAATCCCATGTTGGCCACGTAGTGCAGAGACTGTATAGCCCTCTCCCCGGGCACTGAAGGGCTCAAAAAAGTGTCTACCTCCTGTCCTATGTCAACCAAAATGTCTTGCACAGTGCAAAGAAATGCTGCACACACTCTATAGTGCAAAATGTTTTAAATAAATAAATAAATAAATATCATTGAGTTCATTTAGTCCATGACTGGGGTTCCATGTGTTACAGTGGTTACTCAGGACAGGAGCGACAGTGTGTTGTGTGAGTTATTGGGCACCAAAGCCAGCTTGAGTTACGTCACTGCTGGGACAGTGTCAAGAATAATAAATATTATTGTCAAGAATAAATATTATTGTCAAGACAATAATAAATATTATTGTCAATAAATATTATTGTCAAGAATAAAATTCTTGACAGAAGTCAAGAATAATACATGTAACTCAGGTGCCAGTGATAGAGTAGAAAGACACAGTGAGAAAACTGTAGCTAGAGACACTGCTGGCCTTTTTAAGGACAAGAAGGAACTTTTCAAATACATAAGGAACAAAATGTAGCCTGTAAGTACTGTCAGAAACAACACCACGGAAATGGCAGAAATGTTCAATAYATATTTCTGTTCTGTACTTGGGAAAAATCCATGCAATGGAGCAATAATGCTGAGAATGACATACTTTCCAATTTAAGAGCGATAAAGAAGCAAAATATACACCAGTTTCTTTAGCTAGACTTTTAAATCAACAAGTCAGGATAATTGCACCCAAGAGTTACTACTTAAGACTTGGCCAAGATGTACTCTGAATATCAATGTTGCTTTCCTAGGTATTGGGACACTGTTGTAAAGCACCAGAAGAAAACCACGGTTGTGGCAGTATTTTATACGGATAAACAGGAAGATCTGAGTGACTGTAGACCTCTCTGCTTTCTAAGCAAAAGAGCAGAATAGCTGATGCAGGGCTTGGTTAATCAGAGCTCAGAGGACAGTAATATCATTTGATGGAAACATTACCCCTGTAGAGCATTTCAGTTCTGATGTCCAAAACACAAGAGTTATGGTGATAAATTAGAAAGGTTTAGGGAAGTATCACTAAGGACAATTACGGGCTGGAAAACAGGCTCATAGTAAATGCTGCAGAGAGCTCAATCATACCAAAGAGAAAGTAAAGGGATGAATTAATCACTGTACCAGCACCCTTGGACAAACACAGCTACAACAATACTACTACTCCACATATTACAGAGTACTTTGCATTCTGTCAGACTAAGACGGAAGAAATCCAGTGGCCAGGAACTGGAACAAAAGAAATATAAATTAGGTGTAATGTGCACACTTTTAAGAGAATAATTTAACCATGGTTTACCAAAGACTGCTAGTTTACCAAAGACTGAAGGATGGAAAATCCTTCCCCCTCAATTCCTGTTTTCTAGACGGTATATGCTGTAGCTCAAACAATACTAATTRTGAGGAGCCCTCTGCTATTCTGGAGACAGAGTAGATGATCACAGTTTTACTTTACGGTTTTATAATCTCTAAATTATGGGGTTGAGCCCAAATTTTATAGCCTCTTTTTTCCTTATCCCACTACCAAATGAACAGAAAGGCACAAGCTGAGATTCCGTCCTTGGGCTTCAAAACACCGTACGACACGGTGCGTATGGAGCTCTGTTACAAAACGTGACTGGAAGGATGAGAAAGCTAGCCAGTTAAAAATAAGCGGATGCAAATAAACATTACTGCAAATCTAGACAGGCTCAGGGTCCCTTGCTGCAGAAAGATGGCTCAAATCTCTGCTCCTTTTCTGCTCCAGCGCCTGCCGCAGCCCGGCTGCCGTTGGRGCTGCGTTACAGACAGGCGAGCGTCACCCCGCGACACCACCTAATTGGCACCCAGCCTCGCAGGGAGTGGGAGATAGTCAGCCTAAAAATAGGCTGTCCTYTGTTTTGGCTCTCCCTTCCCTCCATCCCCCCGCAAAGGCACAGGGCTGGCGGTCCAGGGAAAAACATCCAGAAAAGCAGCAGCCTCAGTGGAGGGAGCCGGGCGGTATTTTYTGGAGATGGAGGAGTGGGATGGGGTGCTATCGAGGTGACACCGGGCATCGTGCGGGGGGTCTCTGCCTGACCTCCAGCTTCTGGGAAAGAGCGATTTCCACCACCTTTAGCACGGGAGCTGCAACCCAAGACCCCCCCGGAGGTGTGGGGACAGAGCGGAGCCACACAGCCCGTCCCTGCCCTCCGGGATGCTGTCCCCAGCCGACCCACGGCCAAAGCAAAGCAGCTGAGCTTGACTCTGGTGGCAGCTCCCCCGTTGTTTCCCGCTCGGAAACCCTCTCCAGCCATCCCGTACTCCTGCGGAGGCCTTTGCTTCAACAGTTCGTGTAATTTCTGGTTCAAGGAACCAACATTTACAGGCAGCAAAGCCTCACAGGACAGTTTTTAATAGGAATTTCATTGACATTGAAGATCCTTGTAGGATTTTGATGAACACTTGAACTTTAGTCTGACATTTAAGTGCCTAAAACTCTGTACGMAGCTCAAATTAAGAGATCTTATACTTTGCTATTGATGCTTTCTCTCTTACGCAGCTCTACAAAGCTCCCGAACATCAGTAACATTTCAGAAAGCATTGGTTCTGCTTTTAACTGGATACAAAAGTCAAAATCAATTAGAGATTGATCTCAATTCTGCTTTTTTTTTTTTTTTTAATTTATTTTTAGCGTGCAGTTCAGTAACCAAAGTGAAGAACTGCAATCGATGAAGCTAACTTGCTTTTTGGCAAAGCTATTGCCTAGATTATAAGATGTTTTGCAAAGTTTCCCAAGCTCKTAAAGGCAACTGTGTAAATAACGTCACTTATTGAATTCTGTGGAGTGCTCTAACAGCAAGACTGATGGGTAGCCTGATACATTGTGTAGTTGCTATAAGCGATAACCTCCCATGCTAATCACAACTTTCACATTCATTAACATTATAGGAACCTCCTGAAAGAAATCATTTACCAGGGAACTATTCAAACATATGCAAAGCTAGCTATTACTATAAAACTAGCTTTCAAACTGGCATCCAACATATTTTACATCCCACAGACCTAAATGTGTGAGGTGCTGCTTTTTCAGTTCTGCTTTGGGCCACGTGGTCCTGCAAACCACTGTGCGTGTTCAGCTGCCGCAATTTAAAATGAGCATGAAGTGATGGTGCTCTGCATTCAAGGTGAGATCCTCATCCACTGAAGTGAGAGGAGAAAATGCCCTTGCAAGAGCATTCCTCCRCGTGTCACTGCTCAGCTTGTTTCCCGCCCAAGCAGGACTTCGGGTTCACATTGGGGAGCAATAACTCAACAGACTCACAAAAGTTAAGGCAGTGTTACTTCTTGGCCATGCCCAGGGACCAGCTTACTATAAAAACAGTACAACTGGCACAATCCCCACCTCAGAAAATAAACCTATCAACCACGGGGCTGATGGGGCTGGTTGTTGGCGGCTGGATGGTTGTGCAGTGCTGGTTGGCAGCACTCCCTGCTTTACAAAGCTGCTATCAGCCCAGCGATGAGAAGCTGAAATTGAAGGTGCCCAAGGGGATGAGGAACCTCCCTGAAAGGGCTCGCCCCCGCACAATACCCTTTGCATTTGGGGCACTGGAGCTGATGGGCACAAGGCTGATGGTCCCCCCACAACATGTTTTAAAACTTCTTCCTCCTGGTCCTGGCAGACAAACAGCCCTCCAAAATAACCTCTCTAACAGATRAAGCTTCTTAGCCAGGCCACCCGCTGCAAACCAAATCAAGGGCACTAGTTTGCCATTAATATATCCCACTTCCAGTGCTGGGTGTGCACATGCCTGTGTTTTCCCTGGCTCCTTGTGACCTTTTAAACTCCAAAAGAATGATGCATGCAGTTCCCTCCTGCTCCTTTCCTCCTAGAGGAGGCTTGGCCAGCAAGGACACAGCAGAGAACTGGGAACAGCTCGTGACATGACTCTGCACTGGATCTGCCTGTGACAACCTCATGATGATTCCTAGCCTTGTGCTGTTGTGATTTATCATTTGGGGTCAGAAGACCCTGTTTCGGTTCATCAAGAAAAAAGGCAGTCAGCACACATGCATGTTGCTCCTCTGGCAAGATGCTTAAGAAAGATGACTATATGCTAATTATTAGATCAGAAAGTGCACCTGGCCATAAACACCCTATGCAATACATAGGGAAAAAAMCATTTTGATCTGCAACCGACTGCAGAGGGTGGGTTTGATTTATCAGGGAAGGCAAAGGCTGTTGCAGAGCGGGGTGAGGAGGAGGGGCTCGAAGGTGGCTCTCGGCCACCTCCATGCTCTTTGATCCTGGGRCCATGCTGGCCACAGGCCAGTCCCCGCTGTGGGCTGTGTTAATCTGCGCTGGCCGCGGGTGCCTCCCAGGAGGCTCGGTGGCAGCTGGGGATTACTGGGGTCAGGGACACCCTCCATTTTCCCTTCCTCGTACCACTCACAGCCATGGTCAGGGCAAGGGCTGAGGGAGAAATAGCCACAGCCTCGTTGCAAGGACACACACATTGGGGGGATCATCCTCAGTGTACCCCCTGCTGCCTCTCATCCCGGTTTGCACCAGCTTCTTGCAATAGCTGGGCACACGTCCCATCTGACACCACAGATATGCCAGTTCCCACCAAAATGGAGAGTATGCAACTGGTGGGGCTGGAAATTACATTTTCAATATCCCTTCTTCATTCCTGATTTATTTATTTATACATATGTATATATGCACATATATATGGTCATTAATCCATACCTGATGGACGTAAGTGGGCAGAGGTGCCAATACAGTCAAACACCCCCACGCATGCAGGGAGAGGCACCTGTAATAGTGCGTGGGGCAGGATTAGAGCAGGAGGGCCATGGTCCTCTGGGACATCATCTTTGTCCCTCTTTCACCTCCTCTGGTCTTTCAACAGGACCACAGACTCTCTCACAGCTGGGGGCACCTTTGGCCCCTGACTCCTGACACCCACTCTGCAGCAGACGGCACATGCAGACCTATCCACAGCCTCCTGAAGCCAACAGGGATCTTTGGCAGGTCTGGATCAGGCACTAAATTTATATGATGGAGCCTTTCCAGATGTGATTTCAAAAGGGACTGAAATCCCAGGACTTTGTTTCCAAATTCCCTTTAAAATTACACAATTATAGCCTTCACCTGGCATTACCTGATCTCACGAGCCTGGCTGATGCAGGTTAAGCAGTCACTGGCCTGACAATGGGATACTAAACATAAAATACAATACCATGTGGTATAACATAATAAAAATTCTGTGAACAACCCACGTTACTTAAGTAATCTGCTTCCCTGTGGATCTCTGGTGGATTCATTGCTGTGTAGTATGTGGCTGAGTCACGCTACAGCCGCTTTCTTACGTATTTTTGAGCCTCTCCTTTGAGCCTCTCTACTCTCTATCTAGAAACATCCTTTGACAATGCTTGCAACACCCAAATATCTGTTAGTCCTGACCCTCTGAATCAAGTTGGGTTCAAAAGCTACAGGATGGGACAGATGCATAATGAGAGCAATGGTAAACCAACTGAGAAACTGAGCAACAAAAGATGATTTTCTATGGCTTGTGCAATAAATKACTAAATACATAGAAAATCAGAATTTCCTGTGCAACAAAGTAATTATGCTATTTCCTTCTTATATTTAACCAATCCAAGCACTAAAGGGATACAAAAGATACTATATCTTGCATAATAGTTAATCAAAAAACACCTAAAAGACAGCTTTAGAAAATTCCAGGGAGGGAATGATGTTTCAAAGTGTAATGCCAGATCCAAAGAAGTCAAAAAGATCTTTAACTTTGGCTTTACCAGGATCTGGATCAGGCCCTTAAAACAGTTCAGAAAACTTATTTCAGCCACATTTAAGCTCTGTGCTTTGCAGCTATTCACTAATTTTCACTGTTAATGTTAAACCGTCCAGGGGACTTTTAGGCTTGTAAACAAATCCTCCATCTCCCTTATGGTGCTTTTACGTTGACGCTGCATCACTGACTTCAATAAACAGTCTCCTGATTCACCCTGTTATGAGACAGCGAGCAGAATTAGGCACCAGAGATGTGTCTAAAAGCCTTGGTTTCAGGTTCTGAACATTACTTTAGCTAATTAATAAAAGAAAACCACAGCCAGAATCTTTCAATGTTTTCAGATCATAACCTCATATTCAGCCACTTGCTCTGTTCCCAGGAGTCTAGAATCACCAGGACTTTTTTTTTCTAATTATTGTTATTATTATTTTGGGGGTCTTTTTTGCCATTCTCCATATTTYTTTAAAAAAAGGCAATGTGTGACCCAGTGAAGTGTTTTTAGGTTCTTTCTGGCCTGCCCTGAGAAGCAGCTAAAAAGCAGAGAGCTTCGCTGGGTCCCGACGACTGAGCTCACAACACACAGAGCAAGACCTGCCAGCCCAGCACTGCTCAGGTTTCACAAAATAGGGAAAACCTGGGGAAAGCTGAAGGAATCTTTTAACAAAAAGAACAATTTTTCACTGATCTAACAGCACGCAAGGAGAAGTGCCGCATTTCACAACTACAGGAGAAAGCAAGTTCTTCAAGTCACCCTGGGTAGCCAGAAGGACATCTGAACACCTTGCATTTGCTTGTTCAGACACCGCGTGATCATGACAAAACTTTTGGGGGTCTTCAAGTTTAGGCAACTTCATAGAAAAGCAAACTCAGTGTAACTCAAGCAAAACTTCCACTAAGGGCAAAGGAACCCAAGAACTCAGAGACTTTCATACGAAAGTTTCTACCCCAATTTCATCCTCCTGTGAAGAATTCAGARCCTTGATTCAAAACTGCCTGAGCCCAGCAGGAACAGGAGCACAATGGACCTACGGGAAATTTGGTCTAGACTAAAGTACTTCTTTAGCTAAAGTACTATTACAGAAGTATCAAGAAAGGATGGGACAAGAGGGAAAAGCACAGAAAGGATTTATTCTGCCTTTTTCTTCCCATATTCATATGATGATTCCTTTTTTTTTTTTCCCTTTTAGCTATGACGTGTGGTTTCTTAACAACTATTTACTTTTCTCTCTTTATCTAACAGCTGTCTGCTGAGAAAGACGGAAAAATAAACTAAACGTTAAAAATGAGAGAAACTATTTACGTGCAATGTGTAATTGCATGCTATATTTAAATCTTTGTACATTATCTTTAGTTTCAACAGGAGGGGAAAAAAAAATCCCCTTTACTTTCTAAAATTAGCAACAGAATTTGTATATTGTTTTCAAATACAACTGTTCTTCCTCAGAAAATTTTGCCAGGGAATAATTAATAGCTGGAGACAGGGAATCTGACCACGTCAGATGTATTTTGACATTGGCCCACTAACAGTCACCTAGAGCAAAAAACCAGGGAAGTCCTCAGGGAAAGGGCTGTGTAAACCTGGATTAGCTCAGCCGAAGTCAAAGGAATCGATCTGGATTTACGCCAGCGGAGCCGAGGAGGAGGCTTCATCCCTCGGATGGACGCAGGGAAGAAAAGGGCTGTGAGGACTTCAGCAAACCGGGGGAACTTCGCCACGCGCTGCAACTCTGAAGGGGTTATTTCCTAAGAGACACACAGCACACGCCGGCAGCAGCCCCTGCGCTCACATGAATGAGAATTACACGCGCGCATCGAGGGAGATTAAACCTCTCGACGTGAAACGCTGTTGAAAAGAGATAAAGGAAAAAAAAAAAAAAATTCTTAAGATACTTGCAGCGCTTTCCAGACCCTCTTGTTGCAGACACCACTGGCAATGTCTCCGGCCCCTCCAGCAGCACGGGAGCCGTGCATAGCCCGATGTCAGAGGCTGGAAATGGGGCCGGGGAGGCAGCGGAGACGATGTGCTYGGCCCCGGGGAGGGAGAGAGGGCGGCTGCGTCACGCCGTCGCGCTGGCTGTACTAATATGGGGAGCAGCGGTGGCCAGAAATCCTCGTCCGGAAGGAAAGGACAACCCCTGTAACACGAGAGCCGGCGCGAAGAGGGGAGCAGACACACAACCGTGGGGGGCTTTGGAGGGATTGGGAACTTCCCCGGGCCAAGAGGACGGCACCAGCGGCTGCACCCGACGTGGAAGGGAGAGGAACAGGTTTTGGTGCAGGGGGGTCTCTTCCCCGCAGCACCCAGGTCCATTAAATGCAGCATAATTACCCTGTTATAATCAGGCAGGTATTTTAAAGAGGCTTTCGTGYGATTTTATAATTGTGCATTATGTAACATCTACTAACGTGTCAGGCCTCAGACAACACTAAATGCCTGCCTACAGGTCAGGCTGTAATACTTTAATGATGCGTTTCAGAGCTCTTCAGTCTGGGCTTAAACCCTCTCGTTATTTTGCCCTCCCCTTCCAATCCCATCCCCGTCCAGAGGCTTCGGCTGCGTCTTCAGTGGGGCAGCCGCTCACGGAGCTTCCTCGCATCACCAAAAGCCTCCCTCTAACATTTCTCTCCATAGCCCCATGCCCACTTTTGGTGGCTATGTCATGCGGAAAACCAAAAACTTCATCACAGAGTTGCTCCTCTTTACGAGCTTTACATGATGGTGAGGGGKTTTTTTTGTTTATTTAATCATCACTTTTTTTAAAGTTCATGTTTTTCAGGATTTCCCAGGGGCAGTGTCTGCCCTTGTACTGCCCGGCAGCAGAGATGTTCCTCGGAGGACTGAAATGAGCTGGCAGCGGGGCATAAAATCTGAGTTGGCTCCTACAGGGGTGATTTTTTGCTCACATAAAATCACTAGAAATGATCCCTCTGTGCTGTCCTGTTTTGATTACCCAGGGCCAAGGTTCTGTCAACCTGGAGCCGTGATGCACACAAAGCTTGTTAGACCGCTTTTCGGCATGCTGTAAGCCAGATGGGAGGAACGGTGAAATATTCAGCCACCGAGACCATAACAGAACCATTCAATTCTTTGGATAAAGTGACCATTTCATTATGATAAGAAAAAGAATCTTGGAAAAATCACTTTATAAATAATACAGTCTTTGAGAATGGATTTTGGCCTAAAGTGTTAATATGTAATCTATCGCCGGCTAATGGGTCTTGAAAGAATTTGTCCATGGGCAAGTTTTTCCATAACTTCTTGTTATATAGACTTTCCAATTTTCTCCAAAGTCTTTAGAAACAGCACCCCCCCTCCCAGGGCCCCCTCCCAAGACCCCTCCAAAACGTGGTTTATTGGTCAAAACCAGCCTGCAAATGCCATGAATATGGAGAGAAACTCCTTGCTTCTAACTCAGGCACCTTACTCGTGCCCACGCTCTGTGTTCAGCTACCTAACTTTTATACACTTAAACATGAACCTGACGTCAGTAAGACTTTTTAAATATCCCATACTCATACTAAATTGGACTAATATTAATAAAGTACAACCTGCAGATATCTTTCAAGTGATAACTTGGATGCAGAGCAGTTTTAGTAGCTTAGGAATTCAGCAAGCTTTAAAAAGAATCTATAACCTGTTGGTAAGGCTTTCTAGCATTAGAGAAGAAAGCCTCTTTGGCAGAAGTTTAGTGAACCAGGAAAGTTCAATTCAAGCTGAAAGATGAAATAAATAATCTGGTAGAGAATGGACTTATTTTTTCCAAGATAGAAAAGCAAATCTTCTCTTTTTAAAATTAAATAAAAAAAGGCAAAGGGAAAACTCAGGGCTTAACAGAATTTTTAATTTGTCTGCATGTTTTGGTACAATGTTATTATTTGATGTGTGATATCTCTACATTTAAAAAGCTCTTGCAATATTATGATAAAAATAAAAMCCAAGCCATTCTTGCCATGCAGAATTGTGATTAAAAAAGGCTTTGTTCATTATAAAGAGCAGGGAGGCATGTTTTTGCCATGAAAGATAAGGGATCTTTTGACATCAATGAAAATTTTGCACACAAAAGATTCGCAAGGTGACCTCCTTGCAGGAGGCAAAGCCGTACCTCCTCAGCGTGGGCATGTTAGAGGAGAGGGGATTTTTGTGCTTCATTTGCCATCTTTCCGGGAATATGCCTCCATGAACTGGGACTGATAAGAAACCTAAAAAGGAGGGGTACAAACTGYGATCATGACAGCTGGTACTACATGCATTTGGCAAAACCAGTGCATCCACTCTATCCCCAGCCTGCTTAGGGACTGGGATGGGAGATAACTTTGGCAAATGTCTCCTCGTTCTTCTCCCAGGCTGAGAGCTGGGATCTCACCCACTGCAACCAGGCAGCCCGCAGCTGGTCCAGTAACACCATCCCGGAATGAGTGGGAAATAAATAAGGAAACGCTATTATCTATGGAAAAGAAAGTAAGGGTGACCACATCATCTGCAGCTACACTTAAAGAAAGACACTGTCTGTATAACGGAGCAAAAGGATCCTCCACAACAAACTTTCTGAACTAYCTGGATCTCCTCGGTGACACAAAAACTACAAGAAGGAGAGAGGGGTTAGGGACATCTGGAAAAGTTTTCTTTTCCTCATTATTAGTAGCTCTAATTACTTTGAAAGAAGAGCAATGAGATAAATCCTGCAGAGCTAGAAATGTGACCTGATTTCCTTCCTGATTTAGAAACTGTCACTTTGCAAGAGAAACCCAAAGAGACAGAGCCAGGTCAAAGTGGGCCCATCAGTTTGGTTTGCAGAGTAAATAATAAACCAAGATCAATAGAAACATAACCACGGTTTTCTTTTGGTAGATGTTCATAAGGACAATGCTATTTAAAAGATAAACAAACACACTTTTATCTGAACTGCTTGCAGTCATACATGACACTGTGGAAGAGATATTCACTAACAGGAATATACCCAACTGACTTTATGTATTTTCCTCCAGGTTAGATGGTAAAAGTGAGAAGCAACGACAGAATTTCAAATATAAATTGCTTCATACTATGATTAAGGCCCTACCTCAAGACAACATGTAAACACAAAGCAAAAAAGTCAAGCATATACTTAAGAGTGACGCTGCTTTTGTGATACCTGAGTTTTATTTAATAGAACTGAGAAATTACTTGTTGTCACCTTTTAACTATCAGAGCTATAATTTTCCAAAGTAATTCTTGAGGACAATTGGAGACAACTTACAAGGTAGTAATTTTCAGGAAGAACTGAGCACCCACCYTCTGAAAACAACAGGTCTCTTCTATGTTTTTCAAATTGAGCTTCCAAAAATTAAGACATCTAAGGTGATAACAGATAATAACTTGTTCCTTCTGAAAAGCATGACCAGGATTTCCGAACGACCGCCAACATGCTTTAATATGCAACCCAAAATGTTCTTCACTCACGTACATACACAGAGCATTCCTTCAAGATACGAGGAGAGGAGGAGAGAAGGAGAGGAGGAGAGGAGGAGAGGAGGTCAATCCCTGTCTAATATCATAAATAGGATCTTTTAAAAAAATTAAAACTAGTTATATTTCATAAATCTCCCGTGCCCGTCAGGATGTCATTTCCTATCAGTACATTTTTAAATATAATTTTGACAACACATTGAAATCAAGAACACAGCAACTACTCAACGTTTTTCTGTAGCCTGTAAAAGTCCTGGGAGTTGTTAGCTGGTGCCACAGGTGTTAGTCCATCACGAGAACCGAGGCCAGTTTCTGATTCAAGCCAGGAATATCATGCTTTCAACTCTGTTGCAGTTTTAAAGTCTGTACCCATAAGCTATCATTCAGAGTCAGGAAGCCTCATGGTCTACATACACCCTTCATGGTCAAGGTATTTAGGCTACATACCGAATGATGCAACTGAATACCTTCGTGAGCTCTGACAGATGATTGAGGGTATGAAACAATATCAGTTCTCTACCATACTGTACAGAGTTTTTGCATGCTTTAAATCTGCAGGACTCCTCGGAGCATAAACTACTTCTCCGTGCAAACACAGGCATTAGAATCTGACTCTTCGTGTTTGTAAAACCCTTTGAGAGTCTCAGGCAGAAGTACAAAGTTGTATTATGAATGGATTCAGAATGAATGTCAAGAACTGAGAAAAACCACATTACAACATCCAATCCCGATCACGTACAAGTTAAGTGACATATTCATCTATGATTATTTCTGGCAATACTGTGATCTGCCTCATACCAAAGGTTATATAAACTCCACTACTTAAGGCTGAGACCTTTTGGCACATTAACCTAAAAATATCACAACTTACAGGACAGGCTTCCATTGCTTAAATGTTGAGATACTTGCCCCCAAAAGACATGCTTTTTTTCTTAAGGACCCTCTAATTCTGAAGCTCTCTGTCAACTGTGTTTGCCATTGGAAAAGGCTATACCAGAAAAAAAAATAATATATATTACCAAAATCAGTGGACATCACTCCAATGCCATTTGCATCATTCCCATCTTGTCCTGACACTGGGCTCCACTCAACTTTTTCGGAACCAGATGTCTCATCGGAGGCAATGCACTCAAACCAACAGCAATGACACTCTCAAAAAGACCACTTTGTTGGTCCATTAGAATAAGGGGGTTTCACTCCTCACTGCCTCACAACTCTGACCTTTCCAATTCTCTGCCACCAAAAGCTTATAGGATCTGCCAGATCCATCTGTGGCTCCACCTGGCCTGCTTTCCCACGCCAAAAGGACGGATCAAATATACGTGTCTGAAAACACATCCCTGCTTTCAATTCGTACCATCCGGGGGGGAACCCCCCCACACACACACCGGTTTCAAACGAGAGGAAGCCTCCAAGACCACTTCTGCAAAGCCCCGAAATCCTGGGAAATCTCAGCAAAATGAACTTCAGCACCTTGGACAGGACACACGCACGGAAAATTGCCGAAATCAGCCCATCAACCCTGAAAATGCTGCGCCTGGTCATGACCCTCTCGGACACATCTGCGGGCCTGTTTATTTTTAGTATTGACAAATCCTCTTTGAATAGCTTCGTTTATTCCACCATCCGCCCTGTATTTTGGGAAGAGCTGCTCGCCAACCGGCGGTGGGGAGAAATCGGGGCCACCAGCTCCGGATCTGAGACCCGTCAGCGGGATCAGCGGCTGCCCCAGTTGCAACTGGAAAAGCTCGGCTCAAGCACTCACAAAGCTCAGCTCATCCTTGCCAGGCAAAACAAGACCTGTTGCCGTAGGTGTGCGCCGCTCATGTGTTTCTCCGCCTTCTAGAAGCTCATCTCCACCTCCTCACCCAAATCTCCAGGAAAAATAAAATAAAAAGGTCTGATTTACTCCCATTGCAGCCACACTTTGGTTGCATAAGTTTTGCTTTAATTTAGCTTTCGTTCTCTCTTACAGCGCTCCCAGTATGTCACTGTTCCCCTCGGGGCTGCCTCGATAAAATCATGATCACCTTGCCAGAGTGCAGCACAGCTCTCCCCGTTTTTCTTTTATTTGCATAAGCCAAGTTAAGTTTTTAATTTGTAACAGTAAAAACTCCAAATGTTTTAAGCAGAAGTATTCTACAAACAGCTTTGAGGTGAGTGGTGCCATTAAGATATATACTTAAAATACGTCAGTTCTTACAACAAGTAATATCAGTGATATTCTCATGATACAGGAGAATAATACATTTTCCCTGCCAYCGCAGAAATATCCATTCTAGTTCATTTTTTCCCTTCAAAACGTGCCACTAAATTTCCACTCCAACACATCTGATGCCACATGACATTAACCRAACAATTTGCAGARTATTTTCTGTGTTGTTATTTCTTTCTGGCACTTCTGGATGCGGAAGCGAGATGGAAACTAGACCGATTCCCCACCAGAGTTACCCTTCAACAGCAAAACATATCTCTCTCTATATATCCTCCGCTTTCACACCCCGGCGCGAGCTTTGCTGAGCCAACTTCTCCCCGCTCCAGCCCCCGGTACCCTCCCGCCGCCCTGCCCGGACGGGACGGCCGCGGTGCCGGTGCCACCGCTCCTCCCGCCTCGAGGGGAAACTTTGGGGAAGGGGAAATCCCGGCACTACCAATTCCTCCTCCACCACACGCTCGGAACCGGACGTCTTTTTGGTTTCTTTTTTTCTTTTCTTTTTTTCCTTTTTTATTATTTTATT
>JASVER010000021.1:7098313-7128108 GCA_030449065.1 Oceanodroma leucorhoa
GGAAGGAGAAACGATGGGAAAGGAAGAGGGGTGGGGAGGAAGGAGGGATGAGGAGGGCTGGGAAGAAGGGAGGGATAGGGAAGAGGAGGATGGGAAAGAAGGCAGGAGAGGGGATGAGGGAGGGCTAGGGGGCAAGGTGGGATAAAGAMGACTGGGGAGAAGGGTGGGAGAGGGAAGAAGCAGGGATGGAGCTGCAGTGGAAGCTGGGGGTTGCCACAGGGAGCTTGGAGAGAGGGTTGGACCAGGGCAAGGGGACACAAGGGAGGGGAGAGGCGCTGGGGAAGGGGACAGGGCAAGGTGTCCCCAACACACAGGGGAACAGGACAGGCATGAATAGTGCCAAAGCTGGATCCTGTGTTCACCCCATGGACAACCAAACGCCTCCTGCAGCTGCCTGCCCCAAGTGTCTCAGGCCTTAAGGAACAGATGCCTGGGCCATKCTTATAGGGCAGCAACCCCAGTGAGCGGGAACAGCAGATTTTACCAGAAATAAGCTGCTTAGCAGYGACTGGGAAGGTCATAGATGGATGCTTATAGGTGGAGAGAGGGGTGGCAAGAGTTTGCTGGCAATATTGAAGTATTCAAGATGGTAAAAGTGTTAGTAACTTCTGAAGAACTGCAAAAAGACCTCAAAATACTGAGCAAGGTAAAATAGGGTATAAAGGGGAGATGGGCATCGCTTTACTGGCTCAGTGATGGGCTGTGAAGTGGCTGTTACCACTCCAGGAAGGGTCTGGAGCTGTAATAAACACTCTTGTGAAAGCAGCTCAGGGCTTGGTAGTGATCAAAGAAAGCAAGTGCTGGGAAAGGAGCGGATCATGTAGGAGAAAAATGAGGAGGCTACAAACCAGCCCAAAAATGCAGCAGTGGCCCCAGGAGGGTGGATGGAGAGTAGGTCTCCATTTGAGAACAAGTTCACGCTCAAAGGAGTTATCGAGTGAGGGATTAAAAGTATGCAAAGATGCAGCAAATGAAGTGTCTCATAGGGAAGAGCAGGGTGAGGAAGARGAGGAGAGAGGGAGTTGAGAAGAGCAGGTAGAGGTCAAGGACTGGAAAACAGAGACTACAAATGAAGGGAGATGGAGGGGAATGAAGACTAGGAAAGGCAGAGGAGGGTGGACGTGAGCTCCCTGTGGTGGGAAAACAGCCTCTGAAAGCCTAGAGCAGTGCAGAGGCACAGAATGATGTGTGAGGGAGGAGATAAAGGAAGACAAATCCTCAGGGATTTAATCACTCAACGTGAAGTTGAATGGTGGCTATGCAAAGGGAGGGATGTTCTCACGAGGACCCAAAGTGGACAGAGGACAAGCACGTCTTCAACACCAGTAAGGCAAACTGTGAGTCCTTGGCAGCATAACCCCTGCTGTTGAACCCCTACCACTGTGCCGGCACATCTCTGCAGGACATCTCTATCTTACAAGAGGAACAGCTTTTTTTTCAGCAAGGTTTAACAGATTTCCAACACCATTTTAAGTTCAGCCAGAAAAAAGAATTCACACCAGAGCAAAAAAGCTGTGTAGAGATTGCTGCTGGCCTGAGCCCAGTGGGCTGGGGTCATGTTGCTTATCACAGCAACACAGCCCCAGTGGAAACCCTCCTCACTGGGATGGCTGTGGTATGGTCCCACCATGCAGATTGCTCTCAGCACCCAGAAACACCCCTAGGCTCTGGGGCAGCAGGTCCAGCATCATCACAGGGGGCTCAGACCTGCACAGGCTCCTACCGCGGAGCCATGCCCTTCACCRCTTCTGAAAATGGTGCTTCCTCCCCCAAATCACCCAAACAGCTAAAAAATACTATCAGGGCCTYCACGGGGGAGCTGGGCTTATGCAGAGAGAGGACAGGTGAACCTATTGCTTCTTCCCATGAAGAAGGAGTTARTTAATAGACTGCCTTGGCTGTGGCATAACGCTGTCTGTGCTGATGACAGRTGAAGATGTATGTTTTGGGGCTGATTTACATGTGTATGCATTTGAGGGAATTTTTGGGTTGGTATATCCTCGCCTGTGCTTTCACAGACCAGAGTTTGACTCTGCAGGTTGATGTTACACAGACATTGCTGGAGCTTTAACTTAAATTCAGGAATTTCATGGGGAAGGGGCATTGGCAGCTAAAAGTAAATATTTAAGTCTTTTCCATCCAGTTCTTGCTCCACTCACAATCTATGAATGAAGATGCTCATCTCTGTCCTCCYTCCTTCCTTAGTAATCTCAGCAGTGACTATCTCAGGGTTAATCACAGAAATGAAGTGGGAGTGGACAGGGGAACCAGCAGGCCCCAATAGCACAGATTTAGTGTCACAGCCAGGGAAAGGAGGGGAAAGCCCACGAGCTTTCACTTAATGTCCCATCCACTGTCCTATCTCTTGTCTCTCTTTTACATGCTGTAATACGTAATGCTATTTTAAATTTTCAACTCTACTGCTTGTTTATGGAGGGAGGAAATACTGTTAAACCCTGATGAAGCACCAGGAAGACCCATCTCTGTTTCACCTGACTTTAGAAATTGAGAAATTATTCCTAATACTAGCAAATCCTCATTCCTGTGATAATGAAATCAGCTCAGTCTGAGCCCAGCTTATAGAAAACACAGATATTTACAAAGGAAATAAATAAGATGAATAAAAGGTAGGAAAAAGTACAGGAGGGAAAAGCTACCTGTCAAATTTATTCCATGCCAGGAGCAGGACTGAGATGGTTCCCCCATTTCCTACCCCCTAGTTCAACTTGCAGCCCAGAAAACCTTCCCTTCCCCAAGTTTTCAGTTCAAATATGTACACGTTATTTGGGTTCTTGTTTCTAAATTACTTCCCTTTGAGCACCGCTTCAGAAGATACAGAAATGTAACCCAGGAGCATACGCTGAAGGCAGAGCTTTGKGGGGGGTTCTGGGTCTGTGCAGCATCAAACTCACACAGCAAGTGGGGAGCATCCTTGGCCCAGGAGCAACTCATAATGCAAACACTAATCATAAAGCAACCACATTAACTGGAATCCTATAGACAGACTGATCAGAGAGAGCAAAATTGATTAAACATGTGCTGCCTTGCCAAAAGTCTTCCTTTCTGCAAGAAACATTCAGGTAATGCTGGCTTACCGAATGTCTGAARAAGTTCAGGCGAGTCAGCTGAAACCCAATCAATGTGCATGTCAGATGGAAGTAAGTACCAGCAGCAAAATAAATACTATGTGGGAGATCAGTTGATGTCATCTTTCTATTCACTTCTCTCTAAAAACATACCTTTTTCCCCACAAAGCAATCACTGCTTTCTTAAAGGGATTACAGACAGCAGAGCTGGTTGCAAAGAGCCATTTATTCTTCCAAGATGTTTATAACGCCTTTCTTTCATCCCATACCCCTACACATTTGTTGCCACCTTTTTTAAGGTTTCTTTAAACAAAGAAATTGAAAAATGTGCAGTTCTCAAAACTGTGAGAGTTTGGAGAATAGTTTTAGTTTAGAACACGTTCTTTGTTTTTTCTTAAAAAAAATGCTTCTTTAGAAACACTTTTCTTGCCAAACTTTATTTGGCAAAAGGGAAAAAAAAAGTATTTTTCTTCAAAATTTGAAAGGGTTTTCCTTGCCCTCCCACCTGCAGGTGCTCAGTGGAGTGCTTTTGATTTCCACAGGCCCCGGCTTTCTATAAAGCCTTTTACTACCTGAGATAAGTGTTGTGAGAAGCTCCTTTAGCACTAGGTGCCATGAGGTTGTTGCACGCAAAACTCAGTTTAGGCAATACTTCCCTCTACCGGGAAAGAAAAATACTGCGATTTGTTATAATGCCCTTTGAGATAAAGGGAGATAGCAGGACAAGAAGGGTTTTCCTATCTAAAGATGATGGGAGGTTCAGGGTGTGTAGGATGAGCAAAGGGCATCAATTCAGCATATCAACACGCTGCTCATTTATTAACCGGGCAAAAGGGCTTTGGCCATCCCATATTGACCCCCCCTTCAATGAGGATCCCCGACAAACTCCCTTCCCCACTGGCTTCCCAGCCCCACTGCGAGCCAATGGAGCAAATCTGCAAGGCTGGGTCCCCTCCACATCCCCACCTCTGTGCTATGGAAAGCATAAGGTCAGGCCACTATTTGCCTCAGGACTGAACCCACTGCTGGGTCGCATCAAGGATGGTGCTAAAGCTTCATGGTATGACATTGTCTGGGATCTGGGCTTGTTCCTTCCTCTGAAACAAGAGCCCTGATTTCTTCTTATCCCTCACTTCAATTTCAATAAGCAAAGAGAGCCTGACATAAACCCAGCCGCTGTGTCAGGATACATCTGTATCAGTCTTCAGCTTCCGTCTTTTAATTAAGTGTATCATCCTCATGGAGCATCTCTCATCAAGCATCCACGGGGAAATCCTGTAAYGCCTGGCTAAATTGCTACATTTGTTCAATCAGACTCAAAGATATAATCCTAAAGTGACCTAATCTAATTTAATGGGGGAGGGGGGAAATTCACAGGCAGGCAGTGCCTCTGTCAAAGAATGTGTCCAAGTGTGAAGAAAGCGTTCAGTGCCCTGATAGACATGTAACAGTTCACATCATTAAAGTAAAATTTATTTCGTCTCCCTGAAATGGCTCAACCCCTCCCCAATTAGTCCACTTGTGTCACACCAGAATACAGCTGCGTTTTAATTTAGAAGGGGATAAAGGTTATGCTGTGCTGGCCTGAATTATGTCCCATCACTGCGCTCTTGCCACCTGTGGACAGCACAAATATTTGGTGATTAGGCAGTTCAGAGAGCAAAGAAACACTGCTTCGCTAAGTGAGGAAAGCATTTACATGGGGTTTACTGATCAGCAGTGTCAGAAAGGCAGATTTGGGGTTTCCAGCAAAGCTTTCTGTTCCYCCTGTGTGCCCTGCATCATAACAAACCGCGGGCTGGATGAATTTCTGACACCCAGAAAGTTGAAAAATACTTCACCTCACATGAACTTTCCTTTGCTAACTTCCTCCAAAAAGTTATCCAACCCCCCCACTTTCCCAGRTTAGTTAAAGCCTCCTACAAGGGAGCAGTCACACATCGAACCTTTGCAAAACAACAGAGAAATATAAATATATTCCCTCCTTTTTGGATCAAAAGCACCAACTCATGACACCGAAGCTGCTTCACCCCTGCAACCTCCCTTGCAGAGGACAGTGCCACCTCTCCAGTGTCTTTGAGGATCAGTGAGGCTTAGTCCATGGAGGGAACCAGGAGAGCTCCTAGGCACAGTTGGACTTTGGGTGCCACAGGGAGATGTTTTAGGGGAGTGAAATCTAAACTTTTCCAAGCTCTGTGGGAGTTTTGGTTGTGATTTCCATAGGGAAGGGCTTCAAAGCAGACCAAAGAAAAGTTAACCATTTCTAGAAAAAATTTCCACATAGAGTCTAAAGCATCTAGAAATTTTGGTGCTTTATAAACACTGCTATATCAACCATAAGTGATGTGAAAATCACATTTGACTTGTGGCAAATCACATTTGATTTGTGGCAAATCACATTTGCTGCATACTTTCCTTCCCTTGCACAGGCACTCTGAGCAAATCCTTGCCTTCTTTCTGCCTCCAGAGCCCATCTTTGTGTGTTATACAGAGGATCTCCAAGGTATCTCACTGCTCTTTCCAGGCTGAAACTAATACTGGCTTGTCCTTTGCATTTCATTTTGTTAAAGACACCAAAAAAAAAAAAGAAAATATCTCTAATATAATAAGTAAGTCAGAATTTCTGATAAAAGCTTGACAAATCTGAAGGAAATCGAACTGYGCTATCCTCCTGTTCCTTTTCTTGTAGGGTTTCCTGTAAGGTTTCTACATCATCTTTATCCTTCAGTGCCCTTTCTCTGGTGCTCCTCACTGAGGTTTTCATCCTTATACTTACTAAGTTGCAGGGGGTTGTAGACTGCAGGGCTTTGGCTGCCCATGTTATTTAACTTGCAAAAGTCTCCAGTCCAGCAGATCACTTCTTTCTGGTCACTTTTCCCTAGCATACCTGCCTCTCCATCCATTTCCGACCCAAGTCTCCTGCAACAGCATAGATATGTGATAAAACAGACTCCACTTCTGGAAAGAGGATGGCACCACTGAAGTCAGGAACCGTCGTTAGTATTTTTTCAGCACTTTCAAGCTGAGCAGCTTAAGGAGCCCCAGGTAGACCTGAGGCCTGCCCTGAAGCTCTTTCAATCTAAAACTCTTATCCTGATACTGCATGTACATGGGCAACTTGTCTGAGCCCCATWGCCTTTGGGGATCAATCATATGAGTGCTGGCACTCATCCTCCTGGTGGGATGAAGGCACAAGGAGGATGGGTGGTCAGCAAAAGCCTGGGTGGAAGGTTGTAAGTAGAAAAGCATTCAATGACAAACAGGCACTCACAAACTGGTGGTTCTGTTGGGCTGATCCATTCCTTACTTGGGGAATACAAAAGGCACCAATAAGACCAAAGACTGGGAGACAATTTCATGTGCAGATCTCCACCCTCCACCTTTGAGTGGACGCTACACAACCAGAAATAATTACCAAATATGTTCACCAGCTGCCTCTTTTGCCCAAATGAAGAGTCAAGCACTAGCCCTCGCACATCTCTTTGGGCTTTCTCCTCCTCTCCTTTGTCTGCCTGTTTGCAAGCACAGTCTGTGAACATCTCACCCCTCACCTGCTTAGTCCCAYTTCCAACTTGAAACTTCCATCAGGTCCCACCACAGATTTCCTCCTCATCTTCCTTTCCCCAGCAAGCGGTTTTTAGACCAAACTATAGAGACTAAGTTAGAGCCTTTATAAGAGGACCCTCCAGCGTAAATCACCTGTAACYCTAATGTGATAAACCAGCCTGCCACTCACAATAACATGAAAGGGCAGGAGGACAGCATCAGCCAGGAAGCGGCTGCTAATGCAACAGGCCCAATTGCCTGCTGGGATAAACTACAGTAAAGTCACTGGGTCCTCCAAGCATCCAAAAATTTGCCCTGTTAAAAATCAAGAAATCCTTTGAATCCTTCTGGTTTGTCTCTTTGGAGAAGATTTTAAACAAAGCTATAATTGCTTGAGGCTCTCAGCTTTTCATATTTCATCCTTAATGCAATATCCTACCTCTGACAAATGGAGCCTTTAAGAACCGTACTGTCCTTGACTGGAAATCTCGCACTAAAGCACATCAATGCGCACACTGAACAATCGCATTTTGCTTTCCAAGCTGACCCCCTCTGAGTGCAGGGTCAGACCCTTGCTGGATATTGAATGCTCTCCTCAGCATCAAGCAAAGTCCAATATTTTTTCTTTTTTTCTGCAGAGTTTGAGTGCTCTCTCAGAGAGGGTTTCTTTTTATTTATTCTTTCATCCATTTTTAAGCATTGATTTGGGGGTGACTTTAAATGGGACAGGGCTGKGGTTTCTGCCAAGTATTTTGAAGAGAATTGCTATCCTCATCAAACACAGCCACCCACAGACAATAACACCCAATCCTAACAACTGACTTTGGTCTCCTCTCTTTGTGGGCATTTGGGTATCTGACAGAAAGAATGGAGATGCACTTCCCGCTGTCTGCCACTTTTCATATTTTGCTTTTTCTAAGAGATTTTCACTTCTGCTTTTTCTGTAGTCATGTTCATATCAAAAGAGAAGGGAAAACCAACACAAAAACTGGTTTAAAGTAAAGGAAAAGTTGAGGTATAAATACATGCAAGAGGCAGGTACCCACTTCTGAAYTGAGTGACAAGTCACCACTTTTTTTTGTACAACACACTGACACCAGTAACTCACTCATGTCAGTCCCTCCCCAAGAACATCCCACACCACTCTGCAGTCTCACTTCACACCCCAAGTTTAGCATCCGACACAAAGACAAGTGCAGTTATGAAACCCAGCCTGTACAATGGACCAAAGCTATCATTTATAAGCAAACAAAAGCAGTCATTTCTTCCAAAACAAACAAGCAGGGTGATCCAAATCCACATGCTTTGAATGCCTGGCTCCAACAATATCCCCAGCAAGGACTTCTGAGAAATACAGCAAAAATATCTCTCTCAGCCCTATTATCTCATTAGGTACAGAGGCCATGACTGGTTTAGGGCTATAATGTATCACAAGAAACCCTGAGACTGAAACAAAGGAAGGTACTCACTAGACTAAGCAAATTTGGGCTCACTGCAGAGTCCAAGACTTTCTCCCAAAATTGTGACCATCCAGTAAACCTGTCAGAGGTTGGTGCTTTACAGCTGTGAGGTTTGCATGTTTTTTCCAGTCTTGTAAGAGTTATAGTGGGATTCATGTGCTCCCATTCAGGTGTCTAAAAGTTATTCAGATTTGGACTTGTCTAAGTCATATCATGTCTCCCCTCAAAAATGTCAGTGGAGAGATATATGTGATTACCCATCCCTTGGTAGTTAAGATCAATCAACCTCTGGAGATGCCTTTCTCCCCTGCATTGACTGTGTCATGAGACTAGAGTTGAGGTTGTACTGTATGATTGATAAATTGTAATGGGTTTCCCTTGCCACACAAACTCAGTACAAAAMCATGCAGCTCTTCCATGGGGTTCTTCCTGCCTAAACTGACTTGTAAGCAGTAAGTTGTAAACTCAGCCAGTCCCAGCCCTCCCACTTGCTTTCTATACCTGAAGAAGAAAGTAAGTCAGCCAGAAATCTCAGTATTATTTTTATTGAATTGGGATTTATTTCAGATAACTGTGTATATATTTATTTTTATATATGGGGTTTTTTGGGTTTGGGTTTTTTTTTTTCCTTCAGTTCAACAAACGCTTAACGCCAACAATTTCTTCAGTAGAGGTGCTAAGGAGACTGGTTCTCCTGGAACTGGTAAGTTCTTGCCATAAGCATAACCAGAAGACCCCACTTATAAAATAGCCACTGCCTGAACAGTGCCTACTTCCGAAACACATTATGGTGTCTGTAAGAGCCACCATACTTCAGATTTTTCTCAGCTTGAGAGAAAGGTGGAAACAGTGTCCTCTCCTGAGCAAAAAGCAGTGCCTGAAGGTGTACTCTAGAAAGAGACCACAGGAGCAGGGATGATGCCCAGAGATGTTGTTTGGAGGAGATGTTGGGACTGATGTCAGCTAATGGGCTGCTAAGGCTTGTGCAAAAAAATGAAAAATGGATTTTTAAGGAAGTTTGCAGAATTTAAGTAATAAAAGWTATAAGAGTATTTGCTAAAAGACTTGGTAATGCACATAAGACCGGCTCAGAAGACAGTTTAATCAAAGTGGGAAAAAGAAATTCTGAATTGTTTAACGTATAAATTTCATATTCGCTTGCCTCATGACTGACCAAAAAAAAAAAAAAAAAAAAAGAAAACCCCAACAAACCCCAAAATCCCAAACTCCCATAACCTTGATTTAGTTCATGATGATTTTAGAAGGCAAGGTTCTCAGCTGGTATAAATGGGCTCAACACCACCAATCAAATTATACCAGTTGAGAGCCTAACTCAGGAATAGCTTGAAGAAATGAAAAGTGGGTAAAAGTTTCCCAGACAAATTAAAAATGGGTTAACAGCTGAAATTAACTTACTTCTGGGTGATGGTGGGTATCTCTACAATTTTTCTTGATACTGTGCTGTAGCCTCAATGGAATAGGGAACTAATTGCCATATGAACCTGAGCATTCACCAGCTGCCTTTTTCCTGAAAACACTCACTCAAAAATAAGTCTCCAAAAACTTCAGGGAAGAAAAGGGGGAAAAAAATTCTGGAAGGAAAGTATTCAAATTGAGTAAGATCTTTGTTCTTAGATAAATGAGGTAGGATAAATTAAAGTTGTATTTTGCACCTGCTACTTGTAATGTAGATGGGAATGGGTGCTGAGSAGCCAGGAGGGGCTATTTGCAGTGTCCCTCCCATGCCACCAGCATCAGCAGAGCAGCCTACATGGTTTACATCAAGCATCCTGCTCCCTGTCTAGAGAATCAGACAAATGCACTTGCAGAAGATTTGCCTGCATATCAACCCAAGTGCATGATATGGTATGTTCAAAGCTGGTGGGAAGAGCAGTGTGAAGGAAATAGGGATGTCCTCATCCCCGCCAGCCTCCCCTGGCTGCTCACCATCAGTGGGGGCAGCAGTTCTTGGTGATGCATTTTGCAGCAGGGCCCAAAACAGCTCTTCTCGGTGGTTGTTGTAGTTTCAGTCATCTTCCCAATTTGTAGCATGGCCACATCCTGTCCTACACAGGGCTTTTTCATGGGATTTGGTTTTACCTGTATAGGTATCTTTAGCACAGGAGTGAGCCACATGTTTTTCAAGACCATAATAGTGGTCACTCTTGCCCATGACTGACAACACGGTTATGTGAAAGTGAGAATTTTGGCATCCTCCACTTTAATTAAACATTTTGATCCTGCAATCAATGCCAACAAATACAGTGTGCAATATATGATACCTGATCCAGTGAACCATTAAAACTGTCAATGGCTTATAGCATATACAGGGGCTAACAGACCCCCACGTCACTGTGCTGTGCTTTGTTAATACCATGGCAGCAGCACAGCTGGGGCTGAACAAGCACACRCTGATGAGGTTGCCCTACAGTTGGGTATCAATGGAAATGCTGTCATTGCATTACATGTCTCAGCACCATTTCCTGAATCCAACTATCTGACAAGGTCTACTCTTCTCTGCCATTCCTGGGATATCTGTGGCAGAGGATTGCTCCTGTGTTGARCCCTGTGATATAATATCACATCAGACTCCCGGTTCTCATTTCAGAAYAAAGCTGCAATTTACACTGCGAGAAGAAACTTGAAAATATGACTTGAACCTCATTGAGGTAAAAGATCTGCCAAACCCACAAGCCTAAGGTGTGAACTGCGTCATGCATGTTACCAAGGGATGAACTCCGGACCTCGCTGCCCCAGGGACTCTCACAGCCAGCAGTAGATTTAGCCATTGAGAAGTACCAAACCAGAACAAAGGAACAGATCCCCATTTTGGGGGGGGGGGGGATAGGAGGGGTTGTAGAAGTTGTGTGAGAAAATGTTTGAAGATCACCAAGCAGAATCATCTAAAACTTAACTAAGCAAGTGCTCCCTATGTCAGGAAAGATATTTACTTTCAAGATTAAGCATTGATTTGAGGGGAGAAAGTATGAAGCAAGCCAAAYATTTGCAGGTTACTAATCTTGTGAAAAGATATGCTGACTGACTGAATTTTCTCCTTTTAGATATGTGAAAACATATATTATTTTGATAAGCAAACCCAGCTGCCTCTCATCAACATACTGCCAGACATCCATTTTCTGGGCTGGCTCAGACTCAGTCTGGCCCCTCTCATGGCACAGGGTCATCTCCCCCCACCAGGGAGTTTGACACCAGAATAAAACATCAAGGTACTCCATGGCTTACTAGGGTAGATAGGTCATCTCCTTGAGATCCTCCCACCCACAGAAGCTCACACCTTACCCAAAATCATCCAGTCCCATTAAACCCATCCAAGCCTTCCTCCAACCACTTCTTCTCCCACCATAACAGTGCTCAGCTCTCCCACATCTTACCTTGACAGAGCTGAGACAYCCTTCTCCCAAATATTCACCTCTACCCTAAGCAATCATCTCCTCCCTTACATATATATTTTTTTTTTCCCTGATCTTTTATACCTTGCAGCTGGGTCCTGAGGGCTGAATGGGTTAACCCTTTCCCTGCCACATCCAATAAAGCTCCTTACAATTGGTTCCTGCTCTTCAGCTCCCAGGAGAGGGAAAACTGGCTGCATACTATCAGGGTATAATGATCACAACAGGCAGCAGCTATGGCATTGGTGGGTCAGACATAGGTGTCACAAATGAGTGGTTTAGAGGCCACTTAAAGAATCACCCTTAAAGGTATTAGCAGAAAGTGATTTTAATAGAGATTTACAAAGGTGCAACCTAAGAGAATTCAATGGCAAAGTCCACTCTATTACTTACTACACAGATGAAACATACAAAGAAAAATCATCTAAGGGCTTATATCTTAGGGACTATATGTGTTTAGCAACACTTAATCATCACCTAGTCATTAACAAACTTTAGTAGCACTTAAATCATTATCTAATTTAATATTTACAAGGTAAGTTAGTAAGTCCACTACAATCACTACTTAACTACAGATTCTGATTATTTTTAGTACACACACAGAGAAATATATATATATAAATATACAGAAGATACCTGTTAAAAATTCCCCTCAAGTTCAGCAAAGTAATATTCACTTCAAATGTCTAGGCATTTGTCTCTCAACAGGCAAAGGGTTGAGTTTCAAGGAGCAAAGGGGGTTCAGCCCAGGTCCTGACAGTCCTCCAAATATTGCATACCCAGGAGGCCACAAGCTCTGAGAGGCATCCCACTCAGAGGGAGATCCTGGGCACAGCCCACCACAGCCCCAGAGAGCTCAAAGGGCCTCCCTCAGGACCACCATTTATAGGTTCACAAGATGATTGGCTTTAGTCATCCATAAATTTCCATCCTGACCACAGCCCCAGGTGGTAATTACTGAAAATTCTCCAGGTTTCAGTGTTGTTCTACTTGACACCTGGGCCAGGCAGTAGGARCATGTTCCCAGCCTCAGCTGTGCAGAGTTTCTGATACGGTCAAGGAGCGCTCAGCTGCCAGACTCAGTGCACCAAGGCTGAGGTTTCATGGGAATTTCTGAGATCAGCAAGAGGCCCAGATCAACAAGTGGCCCAGGAAAAGGGGGGTGTGAATGCATCACCACAATGGGAAGACACTGAAAAGAGCTAAAAGATTACTTGATTGATGAGAAAAATGCCTGTGTGAGATGCTTTAAGAGGTCATTCCACTCACATTAAAATAATAAATAGAGAGGTGATAGTGAATATGTGCCTTCATTGAATGAAAATAACAGGTACTAAAGAACTTCTTAATGTAGCATTAAGGGTATATCAAGAACCAGTGGCGTGAAGCTGAAGTCAAGCTAATTTAAATGAAAAGATAGGCTTGTGATTTTAAGTGTAAGGCTAATTAACTATGAAACAAATTACCAGGGAGCAGACATTCTTCTTGATGTCTTCAGGTCAAGAGCTGTAACCCCAGCTGGACAACTTACTTTAGTCAAATGCAGCCCAACACTCACCTGCAARATATTTGGCAGCCTTTAAACCTGTTTCCAGTTCCTTTCAGTGGAGACGTGACATATTTATAACARTGACCTGCACTAAGGTCACTCAGTTGGTTTGTGCTCATACTATCCAAAAGCAAGACCCTCTGGATCTGCTTTTCATATCAGCTTGCACAAACCTTAGTTCAGGACCGGTCCGACAAGCTTCTGCATTTATTTGCCTGCAATTATATTAACACTTGTCCTGCACATGACTTATGAGCATGCCAGCCTGCTCTGCTACACTCTATACCCTCCTGCAAATTTACTTTGCACTTGTTGCAGGAAAATGTCTTTCCACCTCCTGGTGTTGCTGTCCCAACACATATGAGGTCTTAGTCAGGGACCATCTCAATTGACTAGATGGGATAACCAAACACATTTTGGATGATTGGATCTTGCTGTTCTGGAGCACCTTGTGCTTTGAGATCAATAGGGTATGGATGACAAATTTTCTAGGTGCGTTTTCCAGCTTTCCTTTGTGCCAAATGCCTGGCCCATAGCCATGGGATCATGGAAAGCTTCCACAAGGAAAACTCGCCACGGGGAAACTGCACCCTTCCTACACACTTGGGAGGAAGGGTGGTTGATGCAGGCTGTATTCAAAATAAGCACTGCTCAATGATCTGGTTTAACCCTCACTGACATTTACCCCCCTCTCAGGAACAGTCACGTCTCTCCTCTCGACTTTCATTTTGCGGGATTAAACAAGCTAGGATTCCAGGCTTCTTTCTAAAGCCTTTGTAATCCCCTGTCTATCGTAGAAGCCCTTTAATTCTTGTTTGATTCATATGAATCTTTCTTGAGCATCATTTATCAATGCACGCACGGGTGCAGATGCGACCTCACCCGTGCCTTCCCATTGCATTAGCACATCCTGCACTCCATGGACTGTGTCTCCATTGACAGATCTTCACTCACATTTCTCCGTTTCATGATTGCATCACATTACACATCACAACCATTCTGTTTCAGTAATTTATCCAGGTCTTCTTAGGGCTCTGCTCTCTCCATCACCTGGTAGCAAATGTCCCCATTTGGCCCCCAGTAGAGGACTTTATGCTCTGCCCTACTACATTTTGTTTATCAGAATACCAGTGGATAAGATCTACCACATTCTTCTTTCTTAGTAAATAGATTTAAAACCTATTTTATTCAATTTTCCACTTTCCTTCAAGTCTTCCATTATTTCCCCTTCAAAATATGTTCCACAGCCCTGCAACGTGCTCAGTGCAGATTAGCAAGTCTCTGATTGCTTGAATTGCTTGTTGCCTCCTTTTCAAATACAAGTATTACATTTGGGTTGGATTTTGTGGATTTTTTCCCTCCTGCTACCTTTCCTGATTTGTCAGATTCTCACAAGATCCTTACTGACAGATCTGCAGTTTCATGTGCCAGTTCTCAACAGTATTTTTGGAAAGAGGTTATYCTGGCCCCTCATTCCATTGCTTTAATTCTCTTCTGTGTTCATCTGTGGATGTACACACATTTCCATTCAAACATTTCTTGTTATCCAAGGAAAATATAATCCCATATTGAATATCATCTTCACTGAAAATGAAGGAGACTATTTACCTGATCTTTGTAATACATATATATATATATTATCTTTAACCCTAAAGCTGTCCAAAACCTCATCCCTGCCCAATTTTAAGCCAGCCCCACACCTTCTTCATTTTTTCTTCTTCTTTCTTATATAGCTAATGAGTTATTTATTGCTGTTTCAGCTTCCTATTCATGGTCTAATTCTCTTTTACACTGGAAATTATCACTCATTTCATTTTCTGACCTATAAATTGTAGCTTTCTTTTAGCACAACCCTTTCTCCCATTCCCTCTAAGCTCTCTGCTTGCTGTTAATACTCCTTTTTACGGCAGTTATTTACCTGTTTAGGTTTCAATCTCTATAGTTGAGATAGGGGCCCCAACTTTTTTTTGTACTTTGAATATGTCATTTTGATCTAAAACCACTAGGAGGAAGCATTCAACAAGTTTCACTGTCCTGTTGCAGATCCCAGTCTTAATTTTATGAAATTCAGAGAGTTTTGAGCAGGAACCAAGGGGCCTGCTGGGTCACAGATCCCCTTGAAGGTGCCGTAGCACATAATCCCTTGAAGAAATGTATAACAATTCACCTTTTGGTCAGACTGGCTCCTCTGCTCCTGCTGCAAAGCTGTTTCACAACTCCATCCTCTGAAGGACAGAAGCCACTTCTAATTTCCAGGGTAATTTTTTATCCTGACTATTTTATGTGTCTTTTAAACATTTTTCTCCCTTGCTCATATTTTCTCACCTGCTTTATTTACTGAGAGCTATGATGCATCCTCTCAGCTGTTATTTCTAGGCGGAACAAACTGAACTCAAATCTCTTTTCAAAACATAGTTTGTTATTTATTCTAGTATTGCTTCTCTGCACTTCATCCARTTTTAATTCACAACTGTTTTATTGCAAAGGTATCTGGGAAATGGGAGAAAAAAAATTCTCTTTTCTTTAAAGTGCAATAGGAGTTCCATGCCATGCAGCTCCATTGCTTTGCCCAAAAGCTGAGAAACACTGAAATAAATTATCACTGTGGTCCCATTAATGATGATAGTCTCAATGCTAAAGTCAGTCTAGCTTATGCTAGGTCCTGATTTTTGCTGAAGAAAATAGCTTTTTATTGGTTAGTCCCACATAGTCCTTTTTCCTCCCCTTTAACTCTTTTGACTGGAGTGCAAATATTCAAGGTCTTTCTATTACTTTGATTTCCTGTGAAAAATGTGTGTGCTTTAGGTAGTGAAATCAAGCCCACTACAGAGAGGTACAGTTGTTCTGGTATCCTCACATCCTTCATTGCAACCTGATCTAGTTGAAGGTGTCCCTGTCCATGGCAGGGGGTTGGACTAGATGACCTTTAATGTCTCTTCCAACCCAAACCGTTCTATGATTCTATGATTCTATGATTTGTTGTGCTAGATCAYTATCAAAGGAGTAAACAAAAACATCATGTTATTGAGCTGGTGTTTCTCACGGGCTGTCAAAGGGAAGAGCTCTCAGCCCTCATGTTTTTTGTTGTCTCTATTAATAACCTCTTTAAAAATGCAATAATTTAGGGTAAAATTTGTAAGAAGTGACACATACATTATGGAAGAGGTAACTGTTGAAGAGACCAGGCTGTTAATGTATTGCTCTCAGAATAGTGGCTAAAAGGGGGCAAGCACATRAAACGTTGTTCAGTATGACCAAAAAGGACGGCAATCCATCTGGAAATGATACTGTATGCCACGCAGCCATTACAAGAAACTAGGATTTTAGTATGGACATCAGTAGGATCCAAAATTAAGAGGGTTCAGAGGAGAACCAGAAGGGTTAAAGAACATGGCAAGGGGCTTGCCTTCCCCAAAACGTTATCACCTTTACTCAAAAGGGTTTCTRCAGAAAGTAAAATTCACCCTAGGGGGTACTTGCCATTTCTTGCACCAATAAACAATTCACTTAGGGCACCAAATGGTCTTTTGCATCTGATCTCCTACACTGGTGGAGCTCTGACTCACCTTCAGGGTGGCCTTCCCAGACAGATGGACTTCAGCAAGGCTCATACGTACCTGACTGTCAATAAACTATTCTTACAATCAAAAATACCCCTTCCTGGTACACAAACTGGCAAAGATGAGTTGCACTACCTTTGGGTATAGATAATACATAATATAAATACATAATCTCCTGAGAGGATGCGATGTCAGGACTGTTCAGTGCACACCTAAATCAATGAGAACGGTGCGTGCAGCTCATTCTTGGTGGACCCTGAACATCTTGGGAAGCAGACATATAACAGGATGGAGCTGGGAAACACCATCTCACAAGTGCCATGTAGTCCGCTCCTGAACTGTGACAGGTCACAAACTGGGTAAGTGTTTTAAAAATCATTTTAGTCAACTAAAACCATTTCATTTTATTAATTATTTTTAAATGCTAGTTTTACTTTTTAGTGTGAAGGAATAGATTTCCCTGGGTTCCAGTGGCACAGAGCTGTTGACTACTCTGATACAAAGCAGATTCACTGTGCACTTATCTTAAAATTTGAGGGAGTATTAGTCAAAACTAATTAAAGATACTATGATGGCTAGGAGAAGCTAAAGGAATATCACAGAGGCAATTAAAATTAAAAGCTATTATAAGTATTATTTATTTGCAATCGGTGTTCAGACAGTATTAAGTGAAAACAGTCTCATTATTAAGATGTAATTTACCACTCACAGTAAAAGAGAATTTCTGTCCAAAGAGCTCACAATCTGAAGAGATGAAAAAGAGGAGAAGAAGAAGGGACACAACACAGGACATATAACTGCCACCATAGAGAAGGGATGTTGAAGAGAGTAGACAACTTGCTGCAGGTTGCAAGCAGAGGATACGGGAGGTCCCACTCAGTTGCAAAACCCGGTTTTCTTTCTGGCTAAAATCAGTGTGGAGGGGAAAGCTCGCCCAAGCCTTGACAGAACCTGCCAACACCAACAGTGACCACACAACTACAGCCTCGCAACTAAGAAAAATAAGAAGCATCTTATGCTGATTTGCATGTAACATGTTTGAAGTTTAAATAAGAAATTAAAACGTCAAGGGTAATTTATGACTATGTCTAGTGCATGACAAGGAATAACACAACAGTCATTAGACAGCAAAGTGCACCAGCTGAAAGATCTCCAAAGGACATGTGCAAAGGACAAAAGACTGAGTATTTTTTGGACATGTGTTGTTCTGAGAAGAAGGCCCAAGCTAGTAAGGACATGAAAAAAGATAAAGATAAGGACAATGTGGTGAATATCATGACAGACCATGTGCACACATAGTTTCATGAGAAGTAGAGTTTATGATTACATCCCTAGTCCCAAGAAGGCCCAAATGCCTCAACCCAGATTTCCTAACCATCCACATCACTCTTACTTTGGTTTCTTCTAATCTTTGCAGGAGAGAGAAAACTGGTCCTCCCATCAGAGAAGCACAGGCAGAAGGCAGAAAGGCTCCTACCACCAACGGGACACATCTACCTTAGGTCAAGGCCTCACTCCGTGGCCATGGATGATGCTCACCACCACGACCAAGGGCAGCTCAGATGGGGCCCATGTGGCGCTCCCCAGCCTGGGTTTCTGATGTCATCTGAAGTGATGCTGCCAATTTCACCCCAGTGGAAATGCTTATTGGTGTCTCTTTTCTCTACCACATTGGCAGGAATGAACTTGAGCATGAAACTTAACCATTCTTTGAAGTTTGAGGAAAGTATGTAATAAACACAATTTGTTATGGAGTGACTGATAGACACAGAGCACGCCTGCGTTCTCCTCGCTGCCGGAGGAAACGGGATTGAAAAACTAATCCTCACAGGCAAAATATAAARCAAGGTTTTACTCATCTCAGTACAACCTCTGTAACACTAAGAGTTGTGTTTATTATTTCATTAAGCTGCAGTAACAAAACTACAATAGCATACATGCCATGACTTATTCTGTAAATTGATCATATTGGAATAAGTCCACTACACTATGGCATATCTGTGGATCATGCAGTGGCTATGTTTGTGGTACATCAGTCCCCAAACATTAAAAAAAAGTATCAGCAGCCATTTCCTTAACAGGTTTATAATGAGACTATCARTCAGGAATGGACTAAGGGTAAATTTTAGCTCCTTTCCCTTCGGCAATTTATCTTAACACTGACATTCTTTTCCTGTTCTCCAGTAGATCCATTGCTGCTTGGGCTTTTCTCTGCTTCTTGCACCAGGGACAACGTCAGCAGATGTTATCATCTACCACTGCTGTGAATACACCGCAGCACTCAGGTACTGTGGGACCTGCTTTGCAGTGGGCTGCCCTTGATCAAACAGATCCAAAACCTTTCACAGCTTTTGTCTCTGCATATGTAAATATTGAACAAAGCTGAATATAGCAGAGCCAAAGGCTATGATTTAGCAGCTACACAGTTTAGTGATCATACCTAACTGTTGACTGATCATGATAACAGACTTTGTTTAATAGGGAGGCTGCCTCAGCTGACATGTATTTACAATATCAGCTTCTGTGAACATATTTTAAAATACTCTTAACATTGTCACTGATGAACTATTTAATGTCTGGAGATTGTTGGTTACCTATAAATTCTCCATTCTCAACCATGAGATTGCCACTACTGGCTCTCGTGACACTGTCGTATGATGGAGGAAAGGACGCTGAGGACAAAGTTTCAGACTTGTCAGGACTCCTACCATAGTTTTCACCCATCATAGATGCAATAAGTCCTTCTTTTTCTGGAGCAGCACCTCCTAGAGTATCACCATTGCAAGTTCTGTGATGGTACAGGTAAGAAGCGTGCTTCATGGAACGCAGGAGCAAATGACTCCTGTAGGCACGCTGGATGACAGTGGCAGAAGCTTCCTCTTGTCTGTGTCTGAGAGTAGAGGAGATTGGCTCGTAGGATTTTTTGGATGGATTGGCAGCCATGAACTTCTCCTCCATTTGTACTTTAAGAGTATCCATCTCTCCAGAATCTCCTAACACTCTTTTGGTAAAAGCAAACAAGATATCCAAGCAGTGGATCCTATCTCCACTGACCATAGGCAGGTCCATTGCTATKAGTTCAACTTTGTTTGGTTTTGGTACACGTAAAGGTTCAGCCAGAGCATCTGCAAAGTCTGAAAGTGCAGAGAAAGTTATAAACTGTGTTGCCTCAGGATCAAACTTCTCCCAGATTTCATAAAAGATGTCAAAGTCATCTTCCCCTAAAGGCTCTGTACTTTCCTCAGTAGCAGCATTGAAGTTCTCCAGAATAACAGCTATATACATGTTTACAACAATGAGAAATGATATAATGATGTAACTTACAAAATAAATAATACCTATGGCAGGTTTACCACATTCACCTATGGTACCATTTACGTTTGGATCACAGTATGGTGGCCCAGTGTTTAAAATAGGACTGAGAAGACCATCCCAGCCAGCTGATGTGGTGATTTGGAAGAGACAGAGCATGCTGTTAGCAAAGGTTTGGAAGTTGAACATATCGTCAATGCCACCTTCCATCTTCACATAGCCGAAGTTAGTCATGCCAAAAATAGCATAAATGAACATGACCAGAAAAAGCAAGAGGCCAATGTTAAACAGAGCAGGTAGGGACATCATTAACGCAAAAAGCAGAGTTCGAATTCCTTTGGCAGCCCGGATGAGTCTCAGTATTCGTCCAACACGAGCTAAGCGAATGACCCTGAAGAGTGTAGGTGGTAAGAAATGTTCAAATGCTTTACCGATGCCAGAAAGCAGTAAGGCTAAAATGGAAAGGATAATAATTGGTTAGAATATCACRTTTCTGCTTAACTAGTAAGTAGGATGAAAAGAAAATATCTGTACAGTTGAAAAATATCTGATTTGTGAGTGTTAACACCCTAGCAGAACAACCTTTAATAGAAGTTAGAGTTGGAAAAAATAGCTGTAGAAATCAGCAATTATGAACTACATTCTTCAGCCACCAGAAGACAGTACCCATTGCACTAAGGATGGCAAGCACCTTTCTGTGCACAGCTTCAAATATCCATATCAGTCAACACGCATTGATTGATATTTTTCTTTGACACTGGTTGCATGGATACTTCAGCAGGTGCAGGTTATGTATTTACCTTCTAAATTTGACTTCAAACACTGACACTACAAAGCTGAACTAATAATAACAATGTCATGGTCATCATTTAGATAGTATGGTCAAGATATATATACAAGCAACCCACTGATGAACATAGAAGTTGTGCATGCCACTCTACAATGGCTTTTAGTTCATTCAGGGACATAGCTACACATGGATGTTATTTTATCTTTGGTTTGCATGAAAAATTGACAGAYCTAGTAGCACTAGAAGAGGTTTGGCTTTGCTAAGTTTAGGTGTTTTGGATGCATTTTTCTGAATTTCCACTGCAGGAACTTTATTTCTCAAGGAAGAGCCATATTCTTACTGGAATCTTACTTAACCAAAACATAAGTCATCATACTAAAGAAACAAAATATTTTTTGTCCCCTAAATGCCTTCTGCTATTTTGGCAGTGCTGGCCCTAGGAATAGTTAAATTGGCAGAAAGCTCAAATTGGCAGAAGAGCTCTTTACCCCATTCGTCCATTGCAATTCTTTGAAATAAAAGCTAGTACATTTGTGTTGTTCTTTTCTATCCTGTTACACAGTGTGAACCCTTATTTTCAATCAGCTATGCCTGAGTTTCCAGAAGCTGAATTCTATAGTCTATAATCTAATTCCAGTCTTCATATTCTCTATATATTTCAATTCTCTTTTRCAAACACAGATGACAAAACCCAGCAATTTTTATCTGATTGAAGATTTCTTAGTTGGCACTAAATCCGTAACAATGGAAGTTATCACATAATGTGGTACTGGTATGATGGGTTATTAATTCTGTCTTTCAGACTAGGAAAAAACAATCTAAAGAACCATTATGAAAGATTTTACATAACACAGCTGCTTTTTTTTTTTTAATACTTTTATTAAATGAAAATAGCAGAAATGTATTTCATATTATTTTAATATAATCATGTTGGATTTTTTTAGTTCTTTCTCCTCAAGACTTTACAGTATTATSATTTCTATTTCAACATCCATTTGCAGTTGATAAATTTTAATTATTTTTTTCTGAAAAGAATAATAATTGATTTAGTAAAGAATTTGCCAAACCAATTTTACTTACCAATAAGTGACATGATCACAACAACTAAATCAAATATGTTCCAGGCATTGGAGAAATAGTACTGCCTCAGAGCCACCAATTTCAGTACACATTCTGCAGTAAAGATGGTAACGAAGAGTATATTGATTTTGTTAAGGATGTTAGTCTTAGCTTCACTTTGCTCGTAGGTTTCCACCATCATGGTGATCATGTTAAGGCAGATGAGAATCATGATTACAACATCAAAGGCCTGGTGCGTTACAATGTCAAAAAGGAACCCTTGGTATCTGTTCTAGAGGAAAAAAAATACATCTGTCATCAGTTAGGAAAGTAGGGAGTACYTATCTGTGAATGATTCCAACAGCTCCAATTTTTTTTTTTATGTTGCAAAGTCACTCAACTATAGTGAAGTCAGAGAAATTTGAGAAAGGCAGAATGTAAAAATGACATTAAAAATCCCTTCTCATTTTGAAGTTTAATCAGTTCCAAAGTGAATGTAAAACCCAACAATATTTATGCAGAGAACTTAATAAATATTTAACCTGTAAAATCTTTCAGTGCAACTTTTTGGTATGGAATTGACTTTAGAACACTGTCTGAGTATCAATGTAAAGACGGTATAAATAATTTATATGCAATATATAAACACACRGACCTTTCAGTGAATTAAATTGCACTTTTGCAATGCATTTTCCTTTTGAAGAATTCAGACATTCTTACCAGTGGTCTTGGAATGGGTTTTTGAGGTTTCTTGGATCCCAGCTTTTTCATTGCATTGTAATATTTTTTCTGTTCTTCTGTCATAAAGATATCTTCCCCACCTAAGTATATAAAGAAATGCCACTGCTTTTAGGTGAGAGAGCAGCACTATTGTAGTTACAAAGTCTAAAAATGCTGAAAATTAGCATTCCTTCCTTTTTCACTTCTTGCTGGTATTAGCCCTTTTCATAATGCGTAACTATGTCCAGAAAACCAGAGTGGCACAAACCATACATTCACAGAGCAGAAGTCCTGGGGTGAAACCCAGCTAGCTCAGAAAGCATGAAAGCAAAGGACCTACTGAAAACCTGGACAGGAACAAATCTTTCCCTGGCTTCCCACATCCTGGTCTTGTTGAATATCCAAAATACTTCTCAGAGCATCTGTACCAGACCACTTTCTAGATAACGAGTCTCCTGTCATGCTCAGTTCCCAAAAAGGAGTAAAATTTTAAGGGGCTGCAGAGAAGATGTCACTGCCTTTGATATGTGGGGAAAGAGCTGGGTGTTCAGGTTAGAGGGGAAAAGAAAGGAGGAAGAAACTCACCCTGGGTGTTACTTCTGCTAATTTAACTACTAATGCTCTTGTAAATGCCAACAGAAATTTTAGATACTATGTATAGTAAGGACCTTGTTCTCTAAAGATAGCATTGCTCGAGATATAGTAGGTGCCTGGGAGCACAACCAATATACTTATCTTTTTCTTTTGTTGGTTGAAGTTGTCAATAATAACACCAACAAAGAGATTCAGGGTAAAGAAAGATCCAAAGATGATGAAGTTCACAAAGTAGAGATACATAAATAGACTGTGCTCCATTCGCGGCTGCTCATTTTTCTGCAAGAATGAGAAGCAACTTGAAAAATGACCAATAACAACATGGTCCCAGTTCAGAATAATCTTCATATTGCAGATCCTCTCACAAATTAATTCCAGGAGGAACTAAAATTTAGAGCCCTACTGCTAATTCTGACAAAATTGGTATAGTTTAAGACTACCAATAGTGCATAACACAAAATAAKATAGGTATATGACACTTTTGGAAGGGGAACAAAATGGTGGAAGAAAGTAACATTCATACTGTGACTACTAGATGCATCAGAATTCTAGGACCTCATAGGGACATCATTGCTCAGATGCTGACTACTATCCCTTTTGAAATTAAACATGAACCTTACGAAATGATACACCAAGCACAACACCTGAGAGAGAACTAACCAGAAAAGGCAGTTCAAAATAATAGTACTACAAAGTATTTATGCTTTGACAACTTGTTAATTTGATTTCTTTTACAAGATTTGTTTATGTACTTTCTGGCTAAATCACTGCAGAACAGGATAATTTAATTCATGCTGATATTGAATATATTTGCACTGAAAAACTTGTAGAGCAAAACTTGGTCTTTGACTAATGGTGAATGAGGTTTACTTTTATTTTAAATTTCTTTTTTTTTTTTTCCACAAAAGCTGATTGTTGTAGTTTTATTTTCTTTTCAAACCTGACTTAAAATCCTACCATTTGCAATTGATTGMGGCCCTGCTAAAGTCCATAAAACAGTTACTGAATTGGATATTCTTGACATGATTTTCACAAGCATTTCAGAAACATCAGTTCAGCTTCTTCCAATCAGAATAGGAGCTGTAAATCGCTCAGTACTTGAAAAATCAAGCAAACTATTTACAAGTCTAATTCCAAGCTCTTGCCACTAAAAATCTTGGCCTAGACATGTTTTTTTCTTCTTAGCAAAAAACTTCTTCTATGGCTATTATGGATAAAAACACAACCAGAACAAGAAAAATAGTTTTTCAAGTCAAAACACAAAAAAAAACATTGTCGTATATGGTTACTTTTAAAATGATTTGATTCCTTTGAACGCATRATCAAATTAAGATAGCCTCTTCATTTCACATTCTTTGCCTCCAAAGACRTCCCACTTTGTTCTGTATAACATTGGATGATACTTCTGATAAGACAGCAAATGCAACTGGCAATATAAACAGYAGGCAAAATAGTACTAGTGATGCCTGACAATGTATTTTAAATGGTTGTTCAGCCACAATAGCTCGATTCTTGATGAAGTTTGGTTTTATGTTTTGAAGTGGACTTTAAACTATGTCACTGTAAAACATTTAGGTTTACTCCAAGTCTGACTTTCATAAAAGAAGTTGTGTGAAGGTAGGTGCCTCCATGCGAGTGGGAACTCCCCTGCTAGCTGATGGACATCCAGTTATTAGTAGAGTCAATGTAGTATAAAGAGGTGCTCAGCTGAACAATATAGATATCCAGGGTGAGCTGAAATGCTCCCTAGATCCCTCTGAGCATATCGACTAGATCCACATTAACCATATAGGGCACTTGGAGGTAAACTYACACGGAGACCTTACAGTGTAGGTAACTGCATTTAGGTGAGTGGATCTGGAGTTGAATCCTACTCCCCATTACAACAGATTAGGATACTATGAGTCATTCACAGATGAAATGTTTACATCAGCTGATAAAAAAAATTACTGGAAAGATTTAGCACAAACAGCAGATATAAAAGTACAAAAATTATAATGCTTTGTAGAAAGCAGTAGCATTAACAAAAAACATAGTTTGAATATAGTGACTGACCTCTCGTGAATCTACTGCGGCATACATGATGTCCATCCAACCTTTAAATGTTGCCTAGAATGAGAGATTATGGAAAACRTGTTGAACTTTCAGGGTAAAAATCTTCACATCATTTGCAATATCCAAATGACATTGGCTGGAGTATAGTGACACACACAAAACACCAAGCTCTGACTTTAGGGAAACTTGCCCCTGCTGTATGTGTGGCGTTCTCAGCCTTATCAGGATGTGAAAGCTTGCTAGGGTGGGACAGAACATGTTGTCCTAGGATGCTGACAGGGCAAWCCTTCACTAGCATGGTCTACTAAAGGCCTTACAACCCTCATGGTTGAAAAAGATCTGTATTACGGAAGATCAGTTCCATATTTGCTCCAGATTTCCTGAGATGGACTCCAGCTCTCAGTCTCATGAACCTGCTGCAGGCTGAAACAACACTTGTCCAACAGACGCTTACTTTATCACCTGGAAAATCACAGCAGGATCTGATTTGTCCCCCTATTTGCATTTGTGTGCACAAACAGCACTGATGTTTGAACAGCCAGCTGCAAAGGAAGAGCAGGCTGTATGATACCACTCTTTTCCACCACCCACAGATTTGAGTTAGGAGTTGACAGGAGGTCAAGCCCATCTGACATGGTGCTSGCTAGTGAAGGCAAGCAGCACTTACCACCTGAAGAAGAGCCAGGTAGCCAGAGCCAACATTATCAAAGTTGACTTTAACATTGACCCAGAATATTTTTCCTGTGTTATTATAAATTTTACAGTCTGTTATGTCATTGATCGAACTATTTAATTCTGAATCTTCTTCTGTCAGATTGACACATTTCCCAAACTTCCCAGCAAAGAGGTTCACTCCCATGATGCTAAAAATGAGCCAGAAGATGAGACAGACGAGCAGAACATTCATGATGGAAGGGATGGCTCCCAGAAGGGCATTGACAACCACCTGGGATGAAATGGGAGAGAAAAAATACACTTAAAGATGGGCTCAAGTATTTGCTCAGTGCAATAAGCAGTCACTCAGTCATCTCAACAAACAGAAATCTAATGTTTTCCATGTAAATACTAGTCACAGCTGGCACAGGTACCTTGAACAAAGATTCAAAGGTCCATAGTATCTCTTAGGCTTTCAAAGGAATAGTTGATACTTTTTGGGCTGCTGTGAGCCACTACCACATAAGTATACTACAATGTGAGTCCATCCTCTTATGATGACGTTCCCTTGGTTTTGGAGTGGGGAAAGTTTTGTTTGTTTTGAACTTTTCTAACATAAAATTTCTGAAGTATTCATCCATAAACACTAGTGCAGAGGACTGTATTATTAAGACTGTAGAAAGTAATTTTTAAAAGGACCAGTAATAACTCTCCACTAGTGTTTTGCTAGATCTRTTCTTTTTAGTGGATTATGATTGTGTTTGGGGTCTATAACAATGAGCTAGGTACTTTTTCTGTGCTAGGTGCTGTATAATCACAGAAAATGTCCATGTAGGTTTAAAGTGCATGCTGAGACATAACAGATTGCTTCATAAAATGGAGCAGTGTAAGGAAATKATGAGAATGTATCTCTGAGTTTCACAGTGAAGGCAACGAACTCAGTAGTCAGCGAAGAAGAAGTTGATGGACCAGAAGAACAATGGAAAAGCTTTGTGAAGGTTTTTGGAGACCATGTCACACACGTTCTGTATAGCAAGACAGAAAATATGAYGGTACCTATTTCAAGCTCGGCTCCAGCTGTAGAAATTTTGATACATTCTGTTAATTACTTTAATGCAATTTCTCTCTGCCTTCACAGTGACAAGGTTGCAATCAGAGAGCTTTCAGTCTCACTTCCAGAAGATATCCAAAAGCAATCTATATCTCAGCTGCATTGAGGCTGCATTCCCACRTAAAGGTGTGACAGTGATGCCATATGTATTTCTATGATCTGTTTTCACATGCCAGAGTATATTCCATAGACAAGACTTTTGCCCAAATACTACTGTGGTTATCACACTGTTTCACGTTGCAGTGTATGGATGTGTTTTTCATATATGCCTGAGGGAATCTTTCTCTGCATTTGCACATTGGTAGTTTTGTAATTAAATGTAATAAATGTCCAGCAGCTTCACATTGTTCCAGGTGCTCCTTTGATGGAAAAAGGCAGCAAATATTCTACAAACACTCCTGCTTTTTGAAAGAATAAGTCTATTTGGAACAATAATTTGAGCAAAGTACCTCTTAATAGTCTAACRTTTTTGTAAATCAATCCAGTAAAATCTTGCAGAACAGAGGTGATTCTTTCCTCTGAATTAACCTGCCATCAGACTTCAAAACTGAGAATTGTGCTCACAGTTCTTATTCTCTATTTTACTTGTGGCTGTCTCAGTAAGACAGGAACACAAAAATGACTGAGCAACTATGGAACAAAGTTCTGCCTAGTCTAGTTTTAGCTTCAGCAGCACTTAGGATCGATCACATAAGCAGCAGCCAAGTACAGAGAAGCACATAAAAGGCGCCTTTTAAAAATTCATTTTATGGGTCCTAAACTGAACTAGGGGTAGACATGTGAACTTMATGAAGACACAATCATGAGTTATGAACCTGTTATGTGCTTATTAGTACTGACAGGCTTTAATTTGTATTCAGTCTTACCCTCATCCCTTCAAATCGTGAGAGTGCTCTTAAGGGTCTCAGAGCTCGGAGAGTCCTAAGAGATTTCGTGGGGCTAAATGAACTGCCRAAGAGGTTTATTAAAGAAACCTGAATGGGAAGACAAAAGAAACAGTTAGCAATGTCCTGGTATCTGTTTCCTTTATTCCTGTTTAAAAAAACTGTCCTGGTTTTGGCTGGGATAGAATTAATTTTCTTTCTAGTAGTTGGTATAGTGCTATGTTTTGGATTTAGTATAAGAAGAATGTTGATACCACATTAATGTTTTTAGTTGTTGCTAGGTAGTCTACTTCTCAAGGACTTTTCAGCTCACATGCTCTGTGAGGTGCACAAGAAGCTGGGAGGGAGCATAGCYGGGACAGCCAGCCCAGCTGGCCAATGGGGTATTCCATACCATATGATGTCATGCTCAGCATATAAGGCTGGGGGAAGAAGAAGGAAGTGGGAGACGTTCAGAGTGATGGCGTTTGTCTTCCCAAGTAACCGTTAYGCGTGATGGAGCCCTGCTTTCCTGGRGATGGCTGARCACCTGCCTGCCCATGGGAAGYAGTGAAKGAATTCCTTGYTTTGCTTTGCTTGCGTGCGCGGCTTTTGCTTTCCYTATTAAACTGTYTTTATCTCAACCCACGAGTTTTCTCAYTTTTACCCTTCCGATTCTCTCCCCYRTCCCACCCGGGGGAGAGTGAGCGAGCGGCTGTGTGGGGCTTAGTTGCCGGCTGGGCTTAAACCACGACAGTCCTTTTTRGCGCCCAACGTGGGGCTCGAAGGGTTTGAGATAACAACAGGTTTGATTGGAATGTGCTAGATCGAATTTATTGCTGTTATTGCTGTTTAGCTATTGATTGGCAGGCTCCTGTGCTTGCTATGGGGCTTGCTTGCCTTACTGTATATTAGAGCCTAGTGCTCATTAGTGGCTGTTTTTTGCTTTCGCTGCTGGCTGTAGGGCTGCACTGCTTATCACCTTACTCTGCTGTGCCTGGGGACATTTTGATAACAGCCATGGCCTTGCGCCTGGGCTGGCAGATGGCCAGGGCATCGCTGCTGTTCCTGTGCTGCTGAACTGGTCAGGCTGGAACTCCAGTGTGAACTGGAGTCAAAGGGACTGTGACCTGTGAATAAGTCCACGTGGAAGCAGGACACCCCAAGGTGTCTGYGGCCGTGGGTAGGCCCATGCCCGAGCAGCAGGTACATCTCGAAGCGTCTGTGGCCGTGATCATGTCCGTGTCGCAGCAGGTATACCTCTGATGGGATTGTGGCCTAAGGATAAATCCACGCTGGAGAAGGTACACCTCAAAGCATCTGTGGCTGTGGATAAGTCCATGCTGCAGTAGGTACACCTTGAAGCATTAGTGACTATGCATGAGGTCATGCTGGAGCACCTCAGAGTGTGTGGTCGTGGATAAGCCCATGACGGGGGAAGTACACCCCTGGAGGGATTGCAGCCATGGGTAAGGCCATGTTGGAGCAGKTWYACYYCTGRAGAGACTGTGGCTSWSAGATAAGGCTCCACCTGGAGCAGGTACACCCCTAAGGGACTGCAGGCTCTGGATGAGTCCAAGCCGGAGCAGAGGCATGGGGAGGAGTTCATTGCAATGTTAAAGTCTATAACATGGCCCAAAAGGACCAGGGGTGGAGATTGTAACGGAAATACCTTTAAATTGTTGTAAACGATGATTTGAGTTGCATGTTACAGGAATTACTATAGCAGGAACCACTGGAACCAGTGGAGGAGAAGCCTTACAAGCAGCAGTGCAAGTGCAGCAGTGACCCAATCTGAGCTGGCTTTGGCGCCCAATAACTCCACACAACACACCACCTCTCCTGCCCTGAGTGACCACCATAACAGATGAGGCCCAAAGTCATGGACTAAATTAACTCAATGGACATTTTGTGGACATTTATGGATATTTTACAGACATTTCACAGGGGTGGTCCATAGACTAGGGGAATGATGTCTGTGTATTATATCAAAGGATGGAAAGGGGGGTGGTGGGTAATGAGAAGG
>JASVER010000021.1:7128764-7251595 GCA_030449065.1 Oceanodroma leucorhoa
TCCCACCCGGGGGAGAGTGAGCGAGCGGCTGTGTGGGGCTTAGTTGCCGGCTGGGGTTAAACCACGACAAAAACAAAAAAAMMACAAAAAACAAAACAAACAAACAAAAAATCTCCCCATATTTTCAGTGCCCAGAGTGCAATATCCTGAAACCATCTTTAAAGGAGGTAAGAGTACTGTCTTAGCTTCGCATCCAGAAAACAGTCAGTGATTCTGCTACTGCACCCTGCGTCAGGACCTGCGTAGAAATGCCAAAGGCAGAACTTACGCCTACAATAAGGAAGTCCAGCCAGCACCAGGCATTGGTGAAATACTTCCTGAAGCCATAAGCCACCCATTTCAGGAGCATCTCCAGAACAAAGATGAAAGTGAACATTTTGTCAAGAAATAACAACATATTTTGAATGCTTTTTCTCTCATTTATATGGATGTCTTCAAATGCCTGAAATCATAATATATAGATAAATGGCAAAAGTCAGAAATGAGCTTTATAAAATAAAAGTCTAGCATCATTAAGACCCCTTCATCATTCAGTACATGTTTTACATAGATCTAAACCCCATCTTTTACACAAATCTRTGTCAGCTGATAAACTTGCAATTCTCCTTGTCCCTTCTTTTTCTTTTTGTCTATGTATTACACTCCTGTGGACATGCATCATGCACACGGAYCCTAGGAGGAAAGTATAAACTTCTTGAAATGAATTTCTAAAAATATACTTTCAAAAGAACCAGKTTTTTGTATTAGGAGTAATTTATCTGTTTTAATGACATAAAAAAATAATTTTCCAACTATGAAATAACTTCCAGAGAAAGCCAGAAAAATCCAGTAGAGAGACAGAATAGAAACAGCTTCTGAGTTATATATTTTTAGTATTGTTCACTCTCTCTCTCTCATAATTCATAATGATAGGAATAATAAATTTGTAGTAATTGCAAGAGTGAATAAATGACTGTTATGTGAAACCTCTTCTTTTTTCTCCTGATGAGTTCAAAGATATTTGCTGTGTTTTCTGCTAAAAACCACCTCTCTGGGTGCAAATTAAAGCTAAAAATGCTTCTAAATGAATACATGAAATTGTGCTACACTAACCAGAGCTCCACTGCTCAGAAGGATCATGAATATGATAAAGGATTCAAACCAGGAGTGTTCAACAATCTGATAGCAGGTTTTTCTCAGATTCCACCATGTTTCTCCTCCAAACTTTATGGCACTACCCACACAACAACGAAAGTATCGAACACAACCTGAAAGTGAGAGACAGCAATGAATGCATGGAATGAATGTACATGCATGTGAAGGGTTGCTCAAGAAACTTCTTGCAGCAGGGGAAAGTCCATGGTCACATTAACTGCATCATTGTTGGGATTTTTTTTCATGTTTTGCCATATGGAAAAAAAAAAAAGGAAACATCTAATTTTGTTTGCCTTKGAACTCCTGTTTATATATATATAAAGTAGGTGGAGCCCCCTTGGACAACGTTCCACTATTTCAAGATATTTGCGAGACACTGGACACACTCTCACTGACCTGCTGTTTGGGCACACAAAACTTCAGGGTCATAGGAAGAGTCTTGATGTTAGAAAAGCCTTTCTCAGTTTCTGCACGCTGTTTGGAAAGCAGAGACGAGATAACCCGGAACAAAAAGCCTTGGAGGCAGAGAAGGTAAACAGTTGTCTTCAATATTGCAGCATTATACCTTGCCTTGCAAGGTCTGTTCATTTATTTATGTGGTTCTGAATGTATGGAGTGATTTTATATCATATAACTTGCAAGGATATGTCATATTATCAGCTCCATAGAAGGAGATATCTCCTTTCAAGCTCACCAGATTGCTTCTTATAACAGACAATGACGCCAGAGCAACCTAACGGTTTCCTGACTGCTCCGTTACAAAATCCTGGATTTGATGACTTACTAATTTTGCCAAGAATTAACTCATTTTCGCTAGCATTTTCCTTGCTGTGTGCTCTAGGCTAATTCATGTTTTCGTTATCATGAAAAATATCAGTCAGAAGGCTTCTGTCATTTATGAGCATGAAAAAAATAATGTACATATGTCATATATATGATATCCTATATGTATATTATATAGTATCATATATGTAACTCATATATATAATAAGATGTAATATATGCAAAAAATTCTGATCATCGTTCTTTCAATAATCCCAGTTTCCCCAGTGAGGTGGTTCTGGGATTTGAGATGAGGCAGGGAATGGCACTTGCATAAGATAGGGGATTTTATTAGTGCAGAAATCTGTATTAGGTACAGATTTGCTGCACCTTCAGTTGAGTTGTCTAATGGTTTGGCCACAGCAGGCACACTCCAGCCTGGGACTACAGAGCACAAAACAAGACATTTCACATTTTTTCTCCGGAGCAGGGAAAGAAACTAAAAAAAAGAAAAATATTTCTTTTCTTCTAACAGCTGTACTGGCAAAAAACGCAATTGATAAAGTAGTTTTGAAAAAAAACCCTGTAGCTCAGAAATCTGACATCTGTATTATTAATGTAGTATTTGTGTTTTTTTCTGGAGAAAGCAAAATGCAGTGTAGGTGTGGTGGATCTCTCTCAGGATTTATGATGTATAACATAATAGTAAAAATATATATATTATTACTACACAGAGAATACTTTGCATTCAGGCACAACACCTCTCTGGCTTCGAATAATTTCTACATGCTTCACTGTTATTGATTCAATCCTAAAACTGTGCATTAGAAGTTTCATTGACCCAAAAAGGGCACAGAAAAAAAAAAAAAAAAAAGCCAGCTCTGAAGAACAAGGCAAGGAGGGGATGGGAGTAATTACAGCCAGATTTGATTTATCAGTGTTCTCATCAGATAAAATATGGAGGAAGCAGTGCTTGAACAGGAAGGTGGTGACGGGAGAAAGGCTCTGCCTTTGGGAGCGGGGGAAGAAAGCAAGCTTAGAGAGACGGGGACCTGCTGCTGGGCTCCACGTATGTGAGGCTGGAAAAGTCCCTCCTGTTCATTTTGCAATACAGGGAAGTTTGAATGGGCAGAAGACAACTGAATCAAAGAAAACTTGGGGAATGGGTAGAAATGGTGGTGGTCAGCCAGGCTGACTGGGTGAGCAAAGAGCAGGTTGGAGCACCAGAAAGAATTTTGCCACAGTTATAATTCGTTTAATATAACACACTTGGAAGAAATAAGCCTACAAACTGACTTGATGCATATTGTTGTCTCACAACTAATACTGAGAGTGCAGTGATTACCCTTCGCTGTCAGTAGCGACAGTTATTTGAGAAAAATCTCAAGAGCAATTTCTCTGCATCTTATGAAAACCACATGTTGTTACACATGTTTGGGTAGGAAGAATTAATAAAAGTACTYGACACATCCTGTAACAACTTGTAAAGCTAGTTGTTGTACAACAATWTGAGGCGGGATTCCCAGATTATAACCCAATAGAAATTCAACTTCATCCTAGCAGCTTCTCTCTGTTTATTTCACTCCTTTGTTTGTTACAGAGATTGTTCATTAAATGCTATTCAAGGAATAAACATTTATACTGTTGCAAAGTATTAACAAATCTCACGTGCCAAGTGCCTTGTTCCAGTGGCCATTGTCAGGTGCGATCTGATCACATACACTTCTCTTATGTTAATCCCCAAAAGTGACTTGGATGCTGTCCAATAGAGTGACATTCGTCTCACTTCATTATAATAATCTCATCTTTTGGGGTTGGGTCTATGCCTTTGCCCAGGTCCCAGTTAGAAGCAATTGGCTTTAAGGTAAGGGGGTTTATTTTTCAGGTGCCATGATCTCTCTGTTGACTAGACAGAGACAATGATTGGACTATTTATCCGATTTCCAGATAACTAAAATTAACTGAAAATAATCTCATCCTGTTGGCTCAGCATCACTAGAGAAACAAGTCCGGTTTTGACTCTTCTCACTTTCCAGTAGTGAAACCATGAGAGCCTTACCTTCTGGAAAACATTTTTCTGGAGTCTTGAAGTCTTCAGCAAACTCTGGAATTTGCCTCAAAAGGTCTTCAGGATTTGTCAGATCCACTGTGCTGCCTTCAGAAGAGCTGAAGTTGTCAAACTAGGGAGCAAAATAAGATCAGGTGTTGATTCTTTCTACATTCAGCTCCKAATGAATAAGTTCAGCCATGAACAAATAACATTCAAAATTAAAACTTGGCTATGTACTAATATTTCGGATAGTGTTGGTAACGGAACAAACGTCGTGATTTTAAAAGTATGAGTTTAGAAGTACCAATAGATGCATTCAAATAGGGGCCAAAGCTATATAATTACAATATTTATCTACATGAACCAGATTTAACTGCCTAATAAGCTGGTAAATTGAAGAGCTTTTAAATTGCTTATCAATATATGTAGTTCTCAAAACAGGATAAACTATTTGGGTTAAAATCATGAAATCATAGGAAAATGCATTCAGACYGGAGAACCAGATAAATATATCTGGTATTGCACCAGGAACTGAAACACCCGTGACAGTATTTACAAAGCAGAAATTGAATCATATCATATATTTTSCAGTTACAAAGCTCTTCGCTATCCCATCACACCATATATAATGTATGATGAGTCAGCAGTTTATTACAAATTAGTTACTCTATGTTTTTGTTCTTTTATGTTTGTGCAGTGCTTTGTTACTTTTTTAATGTATTCTTCCCTCAAAATTATTCTAAAAATATTTTTAATTAATAGCTACTATCTTTAACGTCATAGTGAGAACCTCATTTAAAGTATTACGTTTCTTGAAACTGAGATACTTAGGACACAGGCAGACTTGCTGGAATTTCCTGCTTGGAAGCACAGCTCTCTTTTAATGCCTTTTTTTTCTCCCCCTCCTCTCCTTTTTTTGTGGACTCAGATTTCAATAAATGGAAAGTAGCAGAGAGAATTTTATAAATTATTTATTTGAATCAAATTATTTTGTAGTTTTTCCATTTCTAAACACTCTCTTTCCTATACATACATTTTTCTTAAAAATCAATACCTAGAAACCCAGCACGGCTTCGATTTCATTCACAGAATTCCGGCTCCGTCATTAATCAGCCAGACCAGCTACTGCGAGCACAGAGATGCTGCTGCCACTAAACTCCACTCCAGCAAATTGTTGAGCAGAAATGTACCTGTGCTTGACCAGTATTGGAAAGTCAATGCCATAGAAAAAAAATTGTTACCTCTTTTTGTTCTGGTGATGACGGTGCAGCCTTCCTATCCTTCCCTAGGTAAAGCACGCTGAATTCTTCAGAGGAAAATCCTGATCCTTTACTCCAGCTGCCTGAATTTTTTCCTCTTTCTCCCCTTTGCCTCAGATGATTTTCATCCTGAAAATAATTTGTGGATTAGAGGGGGTTTCTTTTCCCTTTTTGGGGGGTGGACAAGTTGGAAGGGAAAGAAAGATAAGATACACATTCATTTAAAGTGGGGCTCTCCAGACAAAAGTCATAAGATATGATCATTTTGAGTCTCTGATTTTACCTAAGGATAGAGAAAGGGAAATTTTTCCCAACAGACATGCAGCAAACTAAGAAATTAATATTTCAGACAACTAGCCAAAAGGTAAGTGAGAATTTTTGCATAGGGATTAAGGTGGAAACTTAAGATAGGAAATCTTGAGACCAGAACGGCAGTCTTCTATGGTTAAAACAGAACCAAAAAATTCAGAGAAAACAATGAAATAGGATAATATATGCTATCATAAAGAAACATGACCTTAATAGAGCTACCCCTACATTGTTCTAATAATTACTACATACTACACAGAGCAAGGACAAATACAAAGAATGGACCAGAGCTATAAATTCATATTATGAGTCCATTCTAATGTTCTTTAGGCAGAACATACTTTTTTTTTATCTCTCATGCAAATAATGCCAAAATAGTTGGCATTATTTACATAAATTTTTACATAATACCTTCCAAYTTCACAAAGGACTGCCATGATTATCTATGGACAATCTATGGGCTATGTAATTACCTGTGTGGAACACAATGTGTCAGGTAGGAATTCCTGCAGCAAACCCAACAATTTATGGTCTTTCTTTTAAGACCAGGAAAGAATATTGCTTTTTAAAASGCTCCAAGTAATAATTTACCCTCACTCTAAACACACATATTTTTGGTTCTAGTTCAAAATTTGGTAACTCTCTGGAAATGGATCAACATATGCCACCCTGTTCTGCTAGAGACAGTCTTCTACCATAGATATATCCCTCAGTATACATATGATTCTACTGCTCCAACACAAATAAAGAAATTTATTACCTGTTTGCTGTATTCTATATCTGTAAATGTACTCAGCTTATCATCATCTTCAAAACCCTCACTTGTATTCTCTGCCTCAGCAATAGGGACACAAACAAATACATTGGGATTGGTAATAAAATCTTCAAGACCTGAGCATTTGTCCCCATTTTTCTCAGCCCATTCATTATTGTAATTGTCTTTACAATTTTTTATTTCTTCACACTTGAACCCAAGTGGGTTCTGTGCAGTCAATTTGACTTTCTTCCTGTGTGCTTTCTTTATACGCCTGAGCTTTCCACAACAGGTATCCCAAGTAACACTCTTCACAAAGTGAAATCCCTTCTGAATCCGAGCAATGGCAATCCGAAGATTGTTCATCTCTCGGTCATCCTCTGCTGTCTGGAGACAGTCGGCACTGAAGGAATTCAGCAGTAGTGCAATGAAAAGGTTGAGAACCTGAAAGGCATTGAAATAATAATAAAATTAAAAGTCAGGAGAGTAGCTTTCAGAAATCTAAATTCTAGCTTTGAAGAACACAGATACTATCAAAGTTCAGTCTTACTGAGCAAGCCAAAACAAGGTAATAATGAAATTATTATGGCTGATCACATTATAGTTGATGGAGTAAACTTCTCTCTCAGAAAGCACTATGTTCCCATGACCCTCTTCCCCAGAAAAGTTATTTAAAATAGTAGCTAAAACAGATCTGTTCATGCCAAATGCATTATTTGGCCAAAAGAAGTTTTTAAAGGTTATAGTAGCAACAAAGACTATGGTTATGGCTTGTAAGTTTAATAATTTCTCTTCCTTTTTCAAACTAGAATTAAAYCAGGCCTCTGTGGTACTACCTCCAAAATTCTGTGAGAAACAGATTCAGGCCCAGTAATTCCATCAAATCTGCAGCACTGTCACAAAAATCAAAATCAAGAGAAGCTCGAAGCGAGGTTTCCTCCCTGCTTTTGAGTACATTTAAATAAAAGAATTTATAAACCCCACTTTTTTTTTTTTAACGGAATAGGAGAATTTAATTTTTTTCCTAATGTTTCAGTTTGGAATGGGATCTATGTGTCTCGATTTTTGTCGTGTTAGAACTGGACAGATAGCACCCCTGAGTCATCCAGCAACCACAGTCTGTGGGGGCATTAACCCTCCAGAGACCAATTCAACCCATCTGTCTTAGTTACTGACCTCCGATTGGAATAAATCTCACTCTCAGATACTTCTCTGTTTCCTTTGATAATAAGAAAGCCTAAACAAGAAGCGTAGGCTAAGCACTTGATTGTTTGACACTTAACATTATGTGATATGAATATCACTCTCAGCATTTCATCRCTGAAATCAATCATTGTGGTGTAGAACCCAGTGATTTGGGATTCAGCCACAGAACAGATATTTCCCATAAATGACTTCCTAAACTTAATTGTTTTCAGCAGTTTCTTAAATTAAAGGAAGRTTAAAGGTATATGAATGATACTAAGAATGACATAAGAAACGAAGCTACTAAAAAAAGATTTTTATGATTTGGGCAGAAATGATGGAACAGGACCAGGAAGGCAGCCTGCCCCTTATGCCCCAGCCCCGGTGTGTGAGGCTGAGTAGGGTATACCCTAGCAGGATCTAGCTCTTGGGTATAAACRTACTTAGACATGATTAAAGAAAATCCTGTGATAAGAGTGTAGTTTCTGCCATTTGCTGTTAAAGAATTCAATACTTGCATAAGATCTTAAAAAAAATTTTTTTWWAAAATTAATTTACAGAGGAACTTAAGCACTCAGCTGCATTAATTCGAGCAGGTAAGTCATAAGCCTTACTGATTATTTACATCCAAATCCCAAGACGTGAAGAAACATAGTTGCCTGTATTATATTTACTGCAAAGATATTCCTTGTCACATTGCCATAGGAAAAGGTCAAGTGATGCTGTGTGCAAGSCACAAAAAATGTGAAAATATGGACAGCGGCTCAAAGGTGAAAGGTAGAAGAGGCTTTTGCAGACTATAACACACAGASGTAACTCTTCCACCTGTGTTTAGGGAAAGTATCTTTTGTTGACAAAATGGCAATTAAGTAGATTCTACCATTCGCAGGATAAAGAGAAGAAAATATTGGAAAACTCACCACTAAATTTCCTATCACCATGACCAGCAGAAAGACAAGAAGGCACAGCGGTTGTTCAGCGACCACCATGCACTCCCACATGGTCTCAATCCATTCTCCACATAGAATTCGGAAAATGACGAGGAACGAGTGGAAAAAGTCCATCATGTGCCAGCGTGGCTTGCCATTTTTGTTTATTTTATGGCTGTTCTCCCCATAGCTTCTCCCAAAAAGTTGCACCCCTACTATAGCAAAAATGAAAACGATGATTGCCAGGACAAGGGTCAGATTACTCAGTGCTCCCAGGGAGTTACCAATGATTTTAATTAGAGTGTTTAAAGTTGGCCAGGACTTTGCCAGTTTGAAGACCCTCAGCTGTGTAGAAACATAAAACATAGTGTTAGACATCGGTAGACATAACCCATCTTTGCACCATTCAAATCCTGCAAAAACTATTTTACAGATATTCTGAACTATTCCAGCAAYGTAATATTTGTAGCACTATGACATTAATATTTTTTTTAAACAGTATTTGTAGATTTTTTTTTTCATTAGTCAACACTGCAAACGTAAAATAAGTGSCTCGTAAAGGACCAGGCTAACGAGTCCCTGGTAAGTGTTTGGCCCACACAGGCAGATATCCATACAATGCACTTGCTGTAGACTATGGTGCTTAACTTACATTTAACACAAAGGACCAAAGTTGGAAGACCAGCTGCTATATTACTATAAAAGGAGTCTACCTTTTGGTAAAGCAACCTAAATSGGTCCACGGTATATGATACGAATACCTTAACATCATTTCAAGTCTATCTTTAAGTATTGTTTCTTCTGTGTCTGTACTCTGACAATTTTTTCCTGTTTCCTGTGCTAGTTTTTAATTTTTGACACCAGTTTTATAACATGTCTACTCTGGAGTATTTCTTCCTCTGAATATTTCTTAGTATATTCAAAAGAAATATATATGTCATTAAACTCTGACTCTAATACCACAAGGAGTTTAAGACTGTGTTTCTTATTCCCTGTGCCGAGAGGAGGAAAAAAAAATTTTAGAAATAATCRTTTCCTGCATCCTAACTGCAGACAACAGAATTATTCTCTATTATATTCACAACAATGTTTTATACAACTGAGTAAGCATGAGGCATTACCAGTCTGAAAGATCGTAAAACTGACAGGGTTCCTCCTCTTCGCCTTTCTTTCTTGCCTTTGGGTCTGGGTAAACTCAGTTCAATTAAACTCAATGTGACAATTATACTGTCAAAAATATTCCAGCGCTGCTGAAAATAATAATAGGGATCTAGAGCAATGATTTTTAAGATCATTTCTGCAGTGAAGATTCCTGTAAAAACCTGTGACAAAAACAGTAGCATCAGCCTAAAAGTAGCCATGAATTATCTTATCTTCAGATCATGTTCCCACAAATAACATTCATGGACAGGTCAACAAAACCCATTTTTATGAACTTCTAATCCACTTTCWATTAAATTGGAAGGATTGTTTTCTGCCTTCTCAGGAATACGTTAGAAATGTATCAATAAAATGTGGCAGTTGTCTATATTAGAAACTTAGAGTTTATAAATGCAGAGTTCGCTAATCTTTAATTTTTACAGTTGCTCTTTATGTCGCAAGTGAAAACACCCATCAATAAATCCTTGGTATAAAATGTCACAKAGTTGAGAATTTGCTTACCAAGTTGCCTACATTAAGCATCCATTTAAAGTCATCTGACATATTATTGTGCTCCAGTGCCATGAACAAAGTGTTCATCACAATGCAAACAGTGATGGTGAGATCAATAAAAGGATCCTTTATGAAAGCAGCCACTTTCTTCTTGATTCTCAACCAAAGCGGACAACAGTCCCAAATTAGATACTTTAAAGCAAAATCTTTCAGGCATGGCGGGCATCTCCGCTGGGATTCTTCAAGTTCTAAATGCAAAAGAAAACCCCACTATAATTAAATAGTTATYACTGAGCAAGATGGTGAAATAACAACTTCAAGTATTCAAAAGACCAGAGAAGAAAAAGGAAACCTCACATCTCACACAGATCCCCAAAGCTTTTCTGCACTTTCCTCATGTAGTCCCTACACCAGCTAAAAAACATGAAGATAAAATTCAGAGAAAATTAGATTCAAAATCCTTTCACRTGAACTTACCTCGAAAGCCTTTGGATCAAGGTTTATTTGTCTTAGACTCAGACTTGTACTTCAATCATCTGACTAAACACAGAGTTTAGTTTAYAACATTTAAAGTTTAAAGATGTTTACAACGCAGAGGCCACACCRCAGCCACTCACACTCTTGTAGGTCAGTATAGCAGCTAAGGCACTTTTCACCTTAACCTTACGTAGATGTCTAGGACATTGGCTGATTCACACCCAACATCTTTTTGTCTCCTTTGACTCTCAAGGGAGTCCAGAAAGTCAATGGCAGCCACAGGAATTCTGAYTGTAGGTGAAGCAAATCCAAACTATGGTGCCTGAAATTTGGCTTTAGGCCACTTCTACTGGAAAGGTCATGCCTACCATTTCCCAGCTGACGCAAGCTGCCACACCTCTCCATTTTCTATAAGTAAAACATGGGATAGAACCTATTCTGGCTTTGTCATTTACAWCCTTTTGGTCAAATATAAATCTCATAGCCTTTCTTTCTTCACCATCAATATTAACGAGTCCTCCAAAATACTTTTGACCCTGCTGAAGTCCTGTGCAAATTCATTGGCAAACTGGACTTTACCTAAAGTGAAATACAATCACAGTAGGAATTATTAGTAATCTGGTTTTCAGGGACCTGAACATTTTTCAGAGATCAGATGAGCTGGACTCATATCCTTTTCTTAGTTGGACCTGTCCTTATTTCTTCCCACTGTTTAGTTTTCATTTCTCCTCCTCCAGGCTCAAGTCTCAGATTCCACCCTACACTGTTTATTCCAGTGTGATCACCTTGACTCAACCCCACTCCAGATCTAGCTCTTGTCTTCTGTTCTTCTAGATCAAATGGCTTCTTCTTTACGTATACAGTGTAGATCCAGCAGAACTGGTGTTCAGGTCCCAGCAAAGACCCTTTCTGATGCCTGTTCTCAGGTTAATCCACAGCCACTTAGAGCTACAACTCCAGTTCCATCCCAATTCACAGCTGAAAGTGTGCAACAAACCCCACATCTTTGGTGAATTACACTGCAAAGCAAGGCTCCACTGGTTGTGTTGCAACTGTGATTCTCCCCCCAAAAAATTAAAAAATTTAAGAAAAGGGACCTCTCAGCCACAACGGTACCTCCCTGTTAAATCTCATACTTGTGGTCCAAGAACTGGTGATAGAGCTCCTCAACAGGGACAAAACAAAACAAAACAAAACTTCCTCATCCTGAGCAACTTGGGCTGAAATGTTTCAGTAAGATCTGCAACAAAACTATCAGCCATCAAAACAACTGTCAGTGATAAAAACAAACAAAAAAATTCACATGGAAAAGTAAGTTAAAGGAATAAAATAGTGAGATTAAGTATTTAAAACCCAGGAATTGCCACAACTGATTTTGCTTGCATAATCTTACTGTTGGATTCTGCATGCCTATGTCTCTGCCAGTGACATATCACAAGTCGCGGGGTCAGGAGGAGAAAACAGTATCCCAGACCTGCACCTCAGATGTTAAAGAACCTCCTTCCACCCACTCACTCACTCCAATCCCCTTCACTATCTGTCCTACAAAATGAGATCTTACAATAGGCAAAGGATGGTTTCCAGTACATAAAGACTGTGTGATAATGCATTTTTTTTAAAAAGAGCCAAATTAACGATGAAATTGCTAACTACACACCTACAAATCCTTGTTAACCTTTAAGAAATATATTGACATTTTGGTCTTTCATGCTAGCATTACCTTAGGATTGAAATAAGCATAATGAGGAACCACTTACCCTCCAAGACACTGGTAATTACGCTGACTGCACTTGCTGCCCTTTGCCTCTGAAGTGCCTCGTTAAAGTACTCCACTGACAGACGAGAAGGCAAACGCATCATGCTGCTCTCATCATTTACAGCTGACTGCTTAAAGAAGTAAACATGATTAGGGAGATACCACAGGAATAAAATGAAGTAGGATGTGATGATGGGTAACTACAAAAGTTAATAGGAACAATGATACGCAGCCAAATARATGTACCTTTTTACAAGATGCAATAGATGTTGAGAACTAAGGTGCTACTTTTCAGTAATAATGCTGCAGTAAATGGATCCTGCAAGCATGTAATAGCAACAGGGCAAGCACGAACCTTGGAAATAAGTGTATGAGGGGAAATAGGCCCAGGAAATATTCCAGAGACTAATGGAAAAGGAGAGAGACGAAGGATAAACTGGTAGAAAAGCATCTCTACCTGCTTGGGGAACAGACAAAATTCCTGCATGATGCTAAATGTGCTGTGAAGGAGAAAGAAATTACAGGTACTGCTCAAAATGGCCTCCCTGGACAGGGCAGGGGATAAAAAGACTCTCTGGTGACTTATAATTCCAGCACTAGGAACCTTCAAAAGTATGTTAGTACAAGTTGCGCAYAGCAGAAAAACAGGGTTTATAACAGGAATGCTGAAGCAATGAACCCTAGTTTTCAGGAATTCAGGGTATTAAAAAACACTTTCTACGACAACTAACTCCCCACATCAGTATACTTCATTTCACATCATTCTTTGCCATTTCACTGAAACTCTTAAGACAAGCAAAACCTGCCACTGATAGAGAAACYGTGATATGAAGTATATACTTAAAATAATATCTTTTACATACCAAATCACCCTTTCCTGGGTCTTCCATCACCGGTGGAAGCATGACTCCTTCAGAAGACACTGGATCCAGACTGTGTACCCTGCTGCTTCCTCCTCCCATCACCAAAGCCACCCCGTTGCAGTCGTCCGCGTTAGCCCACTTGCTGCTCTGCAGGCAGTTCGGGGTAGCGGGGTGAGAGCTGTGGCTCATTTGACTTTGCACGCTGGAGCGTCTTCCCATCTGCGTGACCGACAACGACCGACACTGGATTTCGTGTTCCCCGGCACTGCGGGTCTCCTCATCACCAAAATCCGTTCTGGAATCAACTTCTAAAGCAGGTATTTGGAAATTGAACATACTCCCATGGCTAAGTTTGCGTTTCACCTGATTTGCGTTGGGACCGTACACCAGACCAAGGAAAGACTGAAAGMCCAGGAAAAGGAGTAAAGAGAGAATGGCATAATATCATAGAGAAGATTTTGGGAAGCCATAAATGTTTAGAGTTTCGTAACATTTCCTATCAATGGTACCAAGTCCAAAACTCTTATGTAATTTAGATTTTTCAGGAAGGATTTTGCTCAGATTTTAAAAGGCAGATAATAAAATCCTACCAGCTTTAGCAGCTATTTTTGTGATAAGCTTTMTATTTATATTTTAAGTAAGAATTTTTTTAACAGAGAGTGATGGCACAAAAATTAAATTGTGATAGTCATTCACTTTTTTCTATTCCCCAGTGTTACAGAAAATGTATTGTAATTGTTATTACAACTTTCCTTCCATCCTTTGTTTAAAATATTTTCTTTTTAAATGAAATTTAAAATATTTTCTTTTTAAATGAAATTTTACATATTCTTTACAAATTCTTCCTTATCCCAAAAGGTTGTTAAAATGAAGACTTAAGAGTGATCAGTGTTTGTAATAGGACTTGGTTTGTGCTTTCAAGCATTTATTTTATTACTAAAATTGGAAAAGCTGTAAGGATCTCAGATTCAGACAATAGATTACCAACTTTCGTTGATTGTCTGTGGACTGTGACTTGGGGAATTGTTGTTCTTCTTCATTAGCTTCTATCCCCAAGGACTTATTTCTCTTTTTCCTATTGCTTCTTTCTTTGATTTCTTTGGTAGACAGAGAAGAGGCTTCAAAGGAGCTAATTGACAGGATATCAATTCCTTTAATAGCCAATGACTGAAATTAAAACAAAAACATGGATGATATTTTTGCTGGGTGCTTTGAATATAAGCAGAAAGAAAACACTTCTGTGCTCTAGTTTATTTCCTCTTAACAATTTGCATTTCACAAAACTCATTAAAAGTCTTCCAATATGTGATAACACTAAAAGAAAGAGGAGAGAATTTCCCCAACATATGGAGCACTGAACAATTTGCTATTTGCAGTATGTTACGTGATCACATGTATTGGGCCTGCCAGGGGCAAAAGAATCACATTATAGCTCCTATTCCTCCATATGGCAGATTTGCTTACAATAAAAATACTCAGTTTGAAAATAATGCTGTAGAATATATCCTTTTCCCCAAATAAATACTCAAAGAGTATTAAAATCCTGTCTTTTCACTGGGGATCCTTGGGACTGTATTCACACTGTGGCTGACTTTCCTTCCCATACAGAATTTAGGACAATATTTTCAAAACACAGGAATATTTTGTTCCAGAAGTTTCTAAGCCATTTAAGTTACCAAGAGACCTTTCATTCAACTACAATARGTTTGGCTAGTACAGTTGATCAATGGAATTACTGTATATTTCTCTGCTCAGCAGTCCACAATGATAAAATAGAAGAAAAACTAAAAAACAACTGTATTTTCTTTTGGATACTGCTAGCTGATGGGATTTTACATTTTCCAGATTTTAAAATACTATTTTTCTTACAGYAACAGCAGCCTTTAATGCTTATTATCCACAAGAAAATTCATTGTTTCAAAACTAAAAATACACAGCTGAACAAGGAATTGCTCCTGTAGCTCTAGGAATCACTACTTTCACGAAGTTATCACTTGCTTCTGTTCCCRTGAGTGACTACTAGATACAGCTGTATACAAGGAGTGATGCTTTTTCTTACGTGACTGGCAACAGAGCACTGAGACTAATGCTTGCAAGGAAATAATTCACGTACCTCCTGCTCCTTCTGTAATAATTCCATGGCTTCCCAAAATTTCCTTTCCTTTGCCTCCGTTTCAGCAATGGTGGCCTTGTTCTGGTCTTCGTATGCCATTGTTACTACAGCCAGAATCAAGTTGACTAGATAAAATGAGCCCAGAAAGATGACCAGCATGAAGAAGAGTATATACACCTTCCCAGAAGCTCTGAGGGTCTGTAAGCAACACACCCCAGAGACAAAAATTACCATAAAAAATACCAAATAGGCTTTCAATGTGTCTCTGAAATCATTAGAAGCACTCAGCTTCCTAGACACAATGCTTTAGGAAGCTTACATGAAAATATATCTTCCTTGGCCCTTCTTCCCCCTCTTCCTATACCATCACCTATGAATCACTGATCCTGCACCCCATGAGGACAATGGAGGAGGCATTCTTGTATTTTTGAAGGACAGTACAGGACCCTTTCAGTACTTTTTTTGAAGTCCCTAAACCAGTAGGGTAATAGGGCTATTGCTGGGAAGCACTCCAGCATTCCTTTTCAAGGAGTCACAGCTTGCTGGAAGGGAGAAGGGAGGATCTGGGCTCGATGACTTGCAGCTATTGCTTTTATTTGAGTTTTTTTGTCCTCTACACATTTTCTGCTTCAGCTATTGCTCTCCCTGGAAGACTGATTCCAAGCTATGTGCAAAGCTGGTACCTGCTGGTACAGCCGCTCCCAGTAGTCCTGGGTCATCAGGCGGAATAAGGAAAGAAAAGCCCAGCCAAATGTATCAAAACTTGTGAAGCCATAATCAGGATTTGGCCCAATCTTCACGCATGTATAGTCTGGAGGACAGGTCCTAGAAATAATAATAAAAAGTGGAGCTATTTTAACTGTGCAGATTTCAGGGAAAACTTCAGCTTATGTGAGAGTTCTGATTATTATTCAGATCTGTGTTTTATTAGATTGCAAGCCAATTTCCTACTCCAGGCAGTATTGGCTGGAAAGTGGGATGGAAGAAGCAATACCCACAACCCAGCAACAAAGGAAGAAGACAGGCTGGAGTAGACCACCAGCCCAGGACAACTCTCTCATCACCCGTCCTCATCCCCTGCCCCTCAGTGCAAAGCAGCCACATCTCGCTCCTCACCCAAACCTGCCCTCCAAAATCCATGTTTTGTTTTCCCAGTTTAACACTCATCAGCCTTTACAGAGAGGAGTGTGCCTGTTCTGTGCTACGTCAGAGATCCTTCATGTTTTCAGTTCTTTCGTACATCCGTGGGGAAGAGAAAGACAGCACTTCTGGAAGGGCTCAAAGGAATTTAGACCTGAATAAACCAACTGCAGCTTCATGCTTAATTCTCTACAAGCATTAAATTATCTGACTGTTTACTATATTTTGTTGTCTGTGTTCCTGTTTCTGTATTCAAGGAAAGCCTGGAATTTTTGCTTTTTGACTGAGCGAATATTGAAGCACTGAGGCAGAGAAAACTTCCAAAGAAGAAATATTCTTAAGTGCACTTACCCAGAACCATTACCACATAGCAAAATATCTGAGGTGCCCGCTTTCTTAGCAAAGTATGCTATAAAAAAAGGGGAAGAAAATTTAAAAACTAAGCACTTTTTAGCCCGAATCCTCTACCCTTTAATATAAGTAGTGATGAGTAACCAGTGACCTGTAAGTGTACATGTACACACATAGACAGGTTTCCCACACTCACAGTAATTGCACCAGATTGCAAGATGTCCTGTCCTCATTTATAAACATACATATGTGTATGCACAAATTTCAAACTGAAGGCAGTCMGTAAAGCAGAATTTTAAGAAATATTGTCGTTTTGGCCACATCTGCATAAAGGAAATCAAGAATTGGAGGGCACAGGCTCAATTAGCCTTCTCCAGGGAGGAGGGCCCATAGCGATTAGCCTTCTCCAGGACAGCATACAAACATCATTTGGGGTAGCATAGACCAGTTCTGTTTCCAAGAAGCAATAAAAACAGAACTCTATTTTGAGGAGGAAGACAGAGTATTTGGCAGTGTGGATATACACCGTGCCATGTCACTGCTCTGCTGAGCCAGACAGCAGGTCCTAACCCTGCTTAGTTGAGAAATACCAATTTGTCCATTAGGATGCTGGAGCTGTGCCCTTTTTGACCTCTTTCCCTAGTTCTCTTAGCATGAGTTACTCTGATGCCTGAGCTAGCAGCAGACTTAAAGTAATAGCTTTAGTGCTAATAGCTAATTAGGTCCATTAAGATGTGGGTTTWTTATCCCAGATGCAAGGGAGGTCTCATGCCTTTCTGGTGTTTCTCAAACCTCAGCTGTGCTCATCAGGTAAGTCAGCATGACTCAGAGCCAGCAGGACTCTAATATCAGCTGTATTGTACCATGTAAATACACCATAAAGGAATGAGTCACTATCTGGGCTACTTTCCACCCAAGTTTTGTTCAGCTCTGCTCCTGCCAATTGACAAAAAGATTTTTTAAGAAGATTCAGTGAYTGAGCTTCAGAGAATCATCATAACATGTAGTTCTCCATGTTGGAGATGGGAACTTCACACAAAGTSAGGACCAAAGCAGCTTGTAAAAAATATACAAAAACCCCAATTAATAGAAAACCGGGCTTACAGTGCTGTAAGTCCTAAATCCTGTAGGAAAATCATCTAACTTTCATTAAACCTGTCTGGACCCTCCTATTCCTTTTGCCATCATTGAAAATCACCTTGCATACAAGATGTATGGCATAGGATGTGAACAAGACAAAGCTTGTGAAGCAACACAGATTTTTAATTTCTTGAGCCCTACTTTCTCTAGGCCGTTGACTTTATGTTCTGCAATGTTCTGCATAAAAAAATAAAAAATTTAGATGCTTTTGTTTCCTGTTTCTTCAGCACAGAAAATTAGTATTTTTAGCCAAAGTTTGTCATATCCATGGTCTCTTGTGTGCTACTCTAGTCACTGCCTGGTTTCTTTTGAAGTTTGCTTTCAATTATGATTTTTACAACATTCTATATATGTGAATGACTTTGTTCTTATGTGTGTTTTTTTGGTAGGTACAAGAGTTTCTTGCAAAAAGTTTYTCTCAAAAATCTTTTATATAAAGACTTTCTATGAAGTTATTAAAGAAATCCTGTCTGAACAAATCTTCCACATGGAGTGTATACAAAMAGCAATCCTATGTGGCTTTTTTACGTATTTCCACATTTCCCCTGGGAGAATGCATTTCTCCCTATATAACTGCTGCTATGTCTGAACTCGCCGGTGGAGATTTTCTTCAGTGATGATTTCTTCATATTTCTGGCATAGACATTGTTTACTTTGAGTGTATTTTTTCATGTATATTGAGGTTTTTCCTTTAACACAAGGATTTTCCTTTCTGAATTGCATCTTATAGTTGCTGTTCCTCTGAGAATGCTTTAGTGCATTTTCAGATCTCCGCTCTATGCTTCCATCACCAGCCTCAGTCAAGCCATATACATGAAAGATGTATATTGTATATCTCTTATATAAGACATAAAATAAGTTACATATGATGTGAAGAAGAAAGTAACTTTGACTTTTAAACAAATGCCTCTGTTTCAAGCTGAAGAGTAATTCACTGGGCAGCAAAATGAAGATGTACAGACTCTTCAGCATGTAGTAAAAGGTGAACTTTGGGGAATTACAGCAGAGAATGAGCTAATGCTTATTTCAGTTATTGTCATATCATTCTGGGAAACAGAGATGGATGTTACTGGAAAATTTGGGAGTGTTATGTCTTATAATGAAGGGAAGGGGTGCATTCCTGGATGCCTGCAAGCTGCTCTGGCAATCTGAAGGCCATTGTCGGGTAGTTACTCATCAAAATACCAACCACCAAAACATCATTACAGCAGTGCTAAAACATGCATGCATAGGTGTCTATACTATCATCCAAAAAAGAATTAAGGAGAAAAATTACCTGTATCATTAGCAAACATGTCATAGGATTCCCATGTTTTGTTAAGGAAATAAGGTGTTTTACTGAACTCTGTAGAGTTCCTGACACACTTGTTTCTTAGATTGCCCTTAAAAAGCTGGAGGCCTATGAGGGCAAAGACACTCAGGCAGAAAACAGTCAGGATCATCACATTGGCAAGTTTCTTAACAGACTGGATAAGTGCCCCTACAATGATCTTGAGTCCTAGGAAGACAATATACAAAGGAAAAACAGGATGAAAACCTGAGATTTTAACTTAGTTAAGACAATGTATAGCAACCAAAGTACCAAAATTACTGGATAATATGTGGCAAATATGTTGCAATGCAAGTATAGTTTGGATGAGAGAGTAATGAATATGAGAACAGGTTGTTTKKKKTTTTTTTTCCTCATTTGATTGACCCTACAATTTCCAGATGTTCCTTTAATTCCTGGAAGATATTTAAGCAAGGATGAGGAACCAGAGATAGTCTAGTTTTTCTTATCCAGAAAGGGTAATATACATAATTAAAATGAAATTTCCAACACTGACAATCTATGAAGAATCCATAAACACTGGAAACAACAATGAATATGATCAAAAAGACAAGAAAGAGAAGACAGGGRCAACCTACTTGTTCTTGATTTGTATTTAGTCATGAGAAAAAATTCACTGACTTGATAACTAAGGGAAAAGTGAAAAAGAAAGTGCTTTCCCAGGGATGATATAAGATCATTAATAATAAAGTCCATTCAGTCACCAGAGCTGTTTCTGTTGAACTATAACACATAGACCAGCTAGAATAACATTCTGTAAAACTGACATAATAAAGTGCCAACAAAATCTTTAAAGACRTAATGAAAATAAATTAAATACAAGATTGTTTCTAATGCTTGATTTATTCTGGTTGGGCCAGTAGACTGAGACACTATTTGTGTACACAAATTCAGATGTGTCTGCAACCAATGAAAGATATAGAGAAAAAAAAAAAAGGAAAAAAAAAAGAAAAAAGAAAAGGCAAAAGCCAACATTTTGATTGGAGTCAAGAATTGGTTGTAAGTAGCAGAAAATATTCAGCAAATAGGGCTTCTTACCTGGGACTACGGAAATGGTTTTTAAAGCTCTCAGAACCCTGAAAGTCCGAAGGACTGATACGCTCCCCAAGTTACTAAATGCTCCCACATACCTGTAAAGTCAGGATGTGATATGTCAAGTAGTTGAACAGAGTACACAGGGCAATTATTTTACAGTGGTCATTCTTAACTGTCAATACTTCCAAGCATATTTTAAGAATTAATATTTGCATATCAAGGATTTGTCTGAAGACTTATAAAACAGAAACCCATTTCTTGATTACTAGAGTTTCCTTAGGCAGGTAGCTCTTGGCTTGTGCACAGCTGTTTTTGTGTCAGCATCTTAAAATATCATGTACTTAAAATATAAACAAAGATAACACTCAAAATTGTTCATTTCAAGCTGAAACACAGGCTGAACTCATTTCATTCTATCTATCTTCCTTCTGTGGCTGCATCTAACCAGTATGAAAGCTTTCTAATTACTGAAAACTGAAGCTCAAACTATGATTTTTGGAGATAAAGAGCCCAAATTTAATCCACCGTCCTTTRCACATCGTTCTATTCTCAAACTTACTTACACTTCCATTCACAGGATCAGTATGCCTATATTTGACAGCCCAGCTATTACATTTCACTGATTGAAATGCACCCGTTCACACACATCCACCACAGAGCTTGCTCTGCACAGCTCCGTTCCCTTCTGGAATGACTCATACATTGATGTTATACCGTGAGCRATAAAACAAAGGGGGAAGAGTCAACATCCTAGATAGTTGCAGATGCCGTTAGGACCCACAGGGGTTTTTTTTGCACTGCAGACAGCTTTTTGCACCACAGCGACAAGAACGTCAAACACAGAGCGCGAGCGCAGGTAATCCGTATTTTGTATGTTCCCACTTACGCCATAACGATAACACTGAAATCCAACCAGTTCCAGGGATCTCGAAGGAAAGTGAATTCATTTAGACAGAATCCTCTTGCCAATATCTTTATCAATGATTCAAAAGTGTAAATGCCGGTGAAAGTAAATCTAAGGAAAGGAGAAAAGCATCAAAGGAAAACAGCAATAATAGCAATTAACAAGAGAGACACAGTCAGACTATGTACTGTCTAGGCCAACAAACCAAGCCAATGCCGCAGAGAAGTAACGGGAAGACTGCTGTTGATTTCAGTGTATTCTCTCAGTATCTGACTCATATGGAGTTTGAGACAGTAGTTGACTGCAATCTGGACATGGCTATTGACATGCACGCTTATGACATGTTTTTTTGGCATTCAGCAATTTTTTTTCAAACTCTTTCATGCGAGTCCCCATAATTTGAGAAACACAAAACTTCTAACTACTTGCTAAAATAAAGATCAAAATTTGTATCTCCTCTGGTTTCAARAGGCCAAGTGAAAGTGTGATATGCTGTCTATTATTTACTTTGGGCACACAGCATCCATTTCTGTGCAGAATGTTTGAAACACTTAGAGAAAYACAAGAGTACAGGATTTTCAGTTTAAGATGGCAATTATTCTTATTAATGGATCAGGAAAAGCTCTTCTGGGCTTACTGAGTGCACTTATCATTGCAACAAGAGAGCARTCTCCCTATGGAATTCAAAAGGCATTCATCTGGTAGTCAGCAAATGCACTAAGAAATTATATGGAGGTAGTGCTTCCCTTTTCATTTGGAAAGAAGTGTTCTGAAATTATTATTGAAATGCATTTGAACAGTAGTTTTGATGCCAACAGCAGATACAACTCTTATCTAAACTTTCTGCTCTCATAAATAGGGAAGTATGCCAGCATCTTCTGGAGATATGTRTATTAATACCATGCAGAGTCTTGTTCCTGCTTGCATGAGGATTTGCCATTCCCAGCTGTTTCAGTGTCATGTAACATGAGATAGTCAGAAACAACTTTAGAGCTGTTTTTAAGASTAAGTATTTTGGAATCTTTTCCTTTGCGTTAGGTGTTAGAATTATCAGGGTTCATATTCTAATATTTTTATGCCAAACTGAAAAAGTGAGAGCTGCAATAGTCTTTAAAAAAAAAAAAAACCAAAACAAAAACAAAAACATGGGATTATCCAGCTTAAATGTGACTACAAAGGCATGGATTTATTGTGATTTAACATTGCAAGTGTAGGCAGTGCTGAAGATGAGACCTTTACTTTCTGACAACRTCCTGCAGGCCAGGAGCTTCTGACAGAATATTTTATTAGAGCAAAACTCAGCATTTCAATATTATTAGAAAAAATTTTAAAAAAACAGCAGCTCTTGATGTGCTCCATCAGCATCAGCAACAATGGGAAATGTGTCTGGATGAAGAGTAAATAATTACTGAGTAAATTCAGAAAGTGGGATAACAAAACTGGAGCAGCAGGGCAGACATGAAGCTGGTTCAAGAGCRGAACTTAATCTACACTTACTCTCTCCTATAACACCACAATTTTTGTAGATATTGAGTTTAAAGACAAAAATACTCCCTCAAAGCAAAAAAAATGACAAAGTCCTAACACAAGCAACTTTCCTTCTAAATAYCCCATAAACTATCTTGAGTGAAGGTGGCAAGATAATAATTCAATATAATTACAGAATTAAAAAACATACATACCCACAGATACTTACTCAACATACTTGTTCCATGAAGGAGATGGAGAAGCCTTAGAAGACTCAGTCAGAGCCATRAATACACAATTAGTTATAATAGTGCACATGATAAACAAAGTGAATAATGTAAGTCACGGGAGTGAAGGCAAAGAATACGACATTGATTCAGAAATGTAACTAGATAGTCTATCAGTCAGAGACGTAGTATCTGGTTTTGAGTTTAAAGCACATGTAAGAACAGCATGCTGGTGTATTTGCTGATTTTGAGTCATATTAGATGACAACACACTACTGTTGTTATCCGTGTCATCTTGACTTCTGTATGGGCTAGAGATCTGCTGCTCTAAGCATTCCAAACTTGGTAAAACGATCCTCAAAGAGTGGGAGGAAGGATGCATTTTTAGTTTCATTTTATAGCATAAAAGTTAAAAACTTGSCCAAGGTCACGCAGACGAAGCCCAAACCTGACTCTAAATTGGCAGAGCTGTGCTCTTCTGAAGGGACAACATGAAGTCTGCCAGGATACTTGCAGGTATCTCAAAGGACTCTAGATGCCCATGTTTAGCCAACCCTTGGGGCTGCCCAGATGCTCTCTGGGGCCTCCTCTCTACAGGGGATGAATGGGAACTTGGGCATCTAGCTCATGTATAGCTCACCTAAGCTTAAGCGCTTGGTTCTGGAGCTGAATCTCATGYCTTGTGTCATACTATACATTTTGGCAATCCAGGAGGTAGATGTCCATCTAGCCTTCCCATCATCCATCCTCTCCATCCCCACAAAAAATTCTCCTGGCTTTAGCTCTAGGCATGGTCAAACTGTCACAAACCCAGGAGCTGGACCACTAGTGTTGAAATGCCAGTATCAGCCGACTTGCTGCCCGGGGGAAGCCTCAGATGAGAGGCATCACTCCTCCAGGGATGTCTGTACCCTGCTATGAGGACATCTTTGGACCCATTGCAGCTAACTCAGCATCACACAGCCAGGAGATGGCTGGAAACCTAAAATCCACACAGGGATACTGCAGACTCTGCACTGGGCCTGATTCAGCCCCAAGCAACAGCATTATTGCTCTGGTCTCATTCCTCAGTGCCAAACTGGAGCAATACACTAGTGATTCCCATCTCCTAAATTTGATGTATGAGGTGGGATCTATATTACCTTTATATTCCAAAGGCATTCCCTGCAACAGCAATCCTGGAAATTTTCACTTTCAAATACCAATGATATATTTTTTTAACCTGATTTCCTAAAGAAACTAAGTTTGCGTAATTTTTCTTTCTATGTGTTTTCTTATGCGTGCCTGCCTATCTCACCCWTTTTTTCTTAAAATTGGCCAATGGTTGATCAGCTTTGGCACATGAGTTGAATTTAATTCCTACAGTTTGGGTAAACAGAAGATGAGAAAGAGGATAGAGATCCTATTAGTCTTCTCTCTGAGAAAGGCTCCAGCATGAGATACTTGTTTATGAGACATCAGGTAATCAACATCAGAGATCATTCTCAAACACAAATCTGTAGAAAATCAGGCTGTACCCCCAGTACTTACAAATCTATTTATTTCTAAGTAGCCCCAAGACAATAATAATTTCTAAAGTGATTCATAATTAGAAGTAATCTGGAGTGAAGAAAAGACTAGATCCATTCAATGCTCTAAAATATAAAAGCACAGGATTACATAGGTTTTTGTAATGAAAGAGAGTGRATGACACCAACAAAAGGATATGAATGTACTAAAATTTTAATTGCTGTTCTTCGGATTGGATGAAAAGGACTGAGGATCCATAAGGCACGTGTAGCAGTAAATCTGAAGATTGTTTTCTGTTTGTTTAGCACTATGAAAATCTTTAAAGAAATAAAGAAACATGAAGCAAAGCTTTCAGGAAAGTTAACAGAGAACATATTTTTGTACTATATCCTGTTGCATCGGTGATGAGCAAGAGCTTGATGTTAAGTTTAGTCTGTTTAAATGGGAAGACTCTCTGTAATATTTTGCTATCCTTTCATCATAAACTGATGAAAGAGTTAATACCCATTAACTATCAAGCTGCAAAAAAATCTTCAGCATGAACTTCTTTTTTAAACCTTAGGATTTGCAAAGAGTTGTGGAAGAAACATACAGAGGTGGAAGGAAGAATTGCAGCCTTTATCATTATTTGCTATTGTTGACAGTGATCCTCTAGCTCTAAGACTGTAGAAATTAGTTCAAAATATTAACCATTTCTCAAGCAATAAGCATAAATTCCAATGGATTAGTTCMCATTTCTCTGTTCTTTATTGAAAATCATATTCTTCAATACTTTATGACTAGAATATGGAGCTTGAATAAGTAGGTTTTAAGGATTCATTAGCAAATGTTTTAGAATAATTTTTAAACTCAGGTGATCATTTATTATACATGTAAGTGGAGCATAAGCATTGAGATAGAGAGGAACACGTTGTTTGAAACCATGGAATTTAAGAAAAGTTACAAAATTATTATCATTTCTTGTCGGCCTGACTCAAACCCCCTTTTTCTTCCTTTATCCATTTTATTTTTTCTGCTTCCATTCTGATTCAAAAGTTAATGAAGTTGATCTTATTTAACCCCTATAATTCAAAATTAAGTTTTTTTTAAGAAGATTACAGCATGTCATTCAGCTGTGCCAACTGCCTGCATTATTATAACCTAGAAAGGGATGATAGTTTTTACAAAGGGACGTAAGCAAAATTGTTTGACAGATCATTCACATAAACACTTCTTAGCAACACAATAAAACAAAATCCAACCATCTTGGTTGGCTCTAACCTTACGATCTTTGTAGTACGGGTCGAGATCCTCCAGYGGTTCCCCAATGAGCTCTGGAGGAGGATTTCCATAGAGAGCTGGTAACTTCTGGAAAGCTTTTAGGTCAAGTTGAGGACGTGGTTTCTCCTCAGGTTTCTGGTCTACAGTATTTCTTCGRCAGTTCCTCTTGGCAGCAATTCTCTTTTCGACAGCAGCCAAGGATTCGTAAGTGAACTTATGGAAGTTGTTGGTACCAGGGAGTAAGAACTCAGCCATTTTTCATTCTTCTCTTCCTATCAGTAATTCTATGCAAATAATAGAAACAAGTAGAAAGGAAGTCAAGTAACTCCAAAACAGGTAAGTTATGAAAATTAAATAACTGGTTGCCCATGCATGGCTAATAACATAAACTTTCTGAGCCATCGGCTTCTAAAAAGGAAGAAAAGAGATATGATCAATACCTTTTCCAGTGAGATGTCTGTTCAGTATTATTTTTTTAATTATGTGTATCTGATAAGACGTGGGCAGACCTCTGTAAACTTAAGAGTATATTTAGAGCACCTCATTTAAGACACCTGTTAACCTAAATGCTCTTGAGCTGTTATTCAGAAAAAACTAAGGTGCTGGTTTAACCCAGTATTTGGAAATGGGACAGTAAAACCTGTCAAACTGCAACATCATCAAATATGTGGAAGCTGTGTCTGCAACAGAAGTACCAAGTATTAAATTAACTAGTGTGGATGTAAATACTCCGATGGATAACCTGTCCTGGTGGTGTCAGCACAGGAATGAGCAGTGTCCAAGCGTCAGAAGATTTAACTCTTGACCCATAGTCAGTACTGACTGACATGGTGGGCAAAAATGCTTGATCTGACAAGTATCAAGCACAAAGTTTATATTCTATGCCTGCTTGTCAGAACAACAAAAGTGAAATTAAACTAGAAAAATACTTTGCACTGTTTAATGGGGAATTTTGGTCACGTGTTGGATAGGATAAATTCAACTAAATGCTACCTGACTCCATACTGTGGCAGTACAGTGAATCCAACCTTATATCTTAAAACTGTGCAAAGCTTCAAAGCAAGGCCATGAAGTGCACATATATTGACAGGGAAAAAACTGAAAATGGTCCATGGAGTAAGATGATCCAGACCTGGATCCTTGTGCTAAACTCACTCAAAAGCTCTATAAGGAGATTTCTCTAAAATATTTTCCTTGATTATGACCTCTGGGAAGACACTGTTGATTCAGTAGAGAGTAACGGAGCTCCTGAGCCAGTGCAGTCCCACCTGCAGACTGTGAAATGATCCCCTTTGGTTGAGGACTTTACCCAGGATGGATCACTGCTGAGTCTGCAAAGAAGGTCATATTAGAGGCACACAGCCAGGTCCTTCCATCCAGGAACTGCCACCACCACTTCAATGTGTCCTTCAAAGTTGAATCCATAACTAGCAGTCAGAGCTTATCTCGGAAAGTTTAAGCTGTCCTTGCCTGACAACTGCTTTCGCACCTTTCCTTTCCAGGCACTATACGCGACATCCCAGGAAAACACAAAGTCTGAATAAAGAGGCTTTGTTTTACTGAAAATAAATAATTTTACCACCTATGTGCTGACTCCCTGTATCTTCCCCTATCAAGCAACACCATTTCAGTTCTCCCCAGATACATCATTATTTCAGTTGTCCTCACATTGCTGAGCTGTAGGAAACCATTGCCGTGAGAACAGCAGCTGGAGGCCAATGACAAATTAACTGTAGTGAAATCTCTTCATTTTTGTAGTCTGCCTGCTTCTGCCATTAAATAAGCACACAAAATTATAAATATGAAAAGTAACCCCTGCTTCCGGCACAAAATAGCAACATTTATGGAAAAGAAATAGGACATTTAGGCAAGAATACTCATTATTTTACGCKTTTCAAGATCAAGCTAACAGTCTGGAAGCTGTGTGTAGTGTTAYAGCAAAAATGAAAACATCCACTTTCAAATTTTCAAGTCTTCAGCTAGCCAAAGTSGTATTTGTTTCGTTGATGCTCAGAGTAATCTAGATGTTGTGGTATCAGTAATGAGAGCTGTGAATGATGCATGAAATTACACAATTTCTGTGCAATGCACGGAGGGAATACAATAATTACTTTATTCTGCTTTGTGCCAAATCATCCAAATATAYCCATCCCTCTACACAGCACTTCCATAAAAGTTTACCTGATCTCAGAAGTTCGCCATTAAAATCCTGGGTTTGTTGCAGATTTCTTTGCAGTTTTCTCTCCTCTCTTCCATGAAACCATCTTTCAAATCCCAGAAAAGAAACTTTGATTGTCACACCGTTCTCCCTCAAGACTATTAGAAGGCAGAGCAAAATCTGGGAAGACAAGATGTTCCCCCCAAGGATGGGGAAATAGAAGGAAGCATGAGGGCACGTAGAGTCTGCAGGTCCTTGGCCAGAGCTGGAAACCAGGCAGGAGAGCCTTTCCTGGTACAGGTGGTTTTATAAATTGCTCCACAGGTGAACAAACATTACGGAAAGGAAATAAAGAAGTCTTGTGCTTGCTGTCTCACATGTCAGTAGCAAAATTTCCACTGATAGCAGCTGCAAGCTATGGAGTAGAAGGCTAAACTGCACTTTTCATTCATAGGCAATTCTGAGCTACTCAGCCTAGTCTTGTATAAAATCTAATGATTATTAAAAATGGAGTAATCCAGAAAAAACATTCTTGATTCATTCAAGCATCTTTAAAAATATCCCCAAAATAATTTCCGTTACTCATAATCTCAGGGAGGATAGCATACAAAGTACAGCTGAGATGTATTTAGTTTTTTATATCACCAGGGCTAGATTTAGCAATTTGACCAAAAGAAGTGAAAAGTGTTAATGCAAAACCATTTTGCCCTTAATGTCACAGAAGGAACAAAACCATTCTGGCCTTTTCTCAAGACTTGAAATACCTACGAAATAGTGTGACGTTTAATATCTTTTTAAAATAAAAACTTTTCCTGTCCTTTGAATGACTGAAGACCAGGGAATGCTGAATTAAATCAACATGATTTAAGAACAATAATAAGAAAACCAAAAAAAGCATTTATGATTTGTTCTTTAGCTGTCAAATGTATTTTCTATGAATTATTTCTCAAATACCAAAATATGTAGCTAGATAGCTTTCTGAAATAAGGCTGCTTTCTTCCAAATGTGTTTTCCTCTTTAGGAATATTCATTGTGACAGACTAGGAAACAAGGTTATTGTCAAAGATGTTTTCTCTCCTTTTCTTGTTATTGCAATCACCCCAATTCAATCCTCCGTTAATGAATAAAAGTTGTTCTCAATTATTTGATTTCCTGGCTTCATGATCTATTATGKAAAAAGGTGAAAACATGTTGACAATTACTGTGATCAGCATGACCAAGGTAATYAGTAAATCAGAGTGGCCAACATTACCTTATTAGTTTTTTTTTCCTTTAGCTTGGATGATTGCAATTCTTGTCTGTTAAAATTGTCCCTTTGGTTTAAAAAGGCTTTCATAATAGGCATAGAAATTATCTCTTAAGCAATTGGAATAACAGCTGTTTGAAGACTGTATGTGAAGAGCCTTGTCCTATTGGAACAACTGAAATTATTATTATTTGTCTTCAGTGTAGTTGATTTTTGTACAATTTTGCACCTTATTCAGTGATAATATCCAATGCCTGGAGGAGCAAAGTTAGGGACTCTAGACTGATCCAGTCTGGAGTTTGTATCTCCAGTAATTATTTCAGGAGCCAAGAACGTCAGTATGAACCTTGGAAAGACAYGCCAACTGCACCACCCAAAGTTACTATGGTAGACTTGGGCTGTGTTGCATCTTTCTACATTTGAATTTCCAGCAGATAAGACAAATCTTTCTAGAACTGAACAAGGAAAGATTTAGTTAACAGCAATTCAGATCTTCTGTAGAACTGTTCCATTCTTTCCTCAAAACCTTTTCTATATTTTGAGGAAGATTATTTAATCAAACCAATCTGACATTGACTTAATGATCTTTAAAACATGTATGAAAATAACTTTTTTATATTAACAGGTGTAATTTTTTTATCATGGAATAATTCAGGTTGGAAGGGAACTCAGGAGRTCTCTAGTTTAACATACTCCTCAAAATGGGTCAGTCATGGGGTCAGGGCTTTATCCAGGCAAATCTCCAAGGACAGAGACTGCAYAACCTCTTTGAGCAACCTGTTCCAATACTTGACTGTCTCAACGCATTTGGACCCCTTGTTGTTTCAATTTATGCCCATTGCCTCTTGTCTTCCCACTATGCATCACTGTAATAATAAAAAAGAAATAAAATATTGCATTAATTGGAAAGGTAAAAGGCAACCCCTCCAAAAATGCCTCTATATAAGGAAAASAAATACTACACCTACTTCAGCCCATTTAGTGTACCTATTCATAGCAACCTACAAGAAACATCTCACAGGTCTGAATAACACCATCCAGCGTAGCTCCGTTGAGATTGCCAAGGGAGACAATGATCAKCATATTTGCTCATTAGTTTCCCACCATTAGAACATCACACCTTACCTGAACTGAGCTGTGGCACCATCCTTTGAATATTCCAGGTTCAAGGCCAAAATTTGTTTGCCTTTCCTAGACAACCTGGCCAAGAGCTCCAGCCCTCYGAGTCTCCCAGCATGGCATCTGAATGAAAGGAGATGGCAACAGCTGATTTAGCTACCCTATACYCTCTTTGCAGTCAACAAAACTGAGGACAGAGACCAGCTAATGATAAGTAAACATGTAGATTAAGACACAAGAAGAGTGCAAAAATGCAACTGATTTTTTTCATTGCCTATAAAGGAAAACTTAGCTTGAGATAAAGCCCACTCTTTCAATCTGGGATTTACAGTTTACAGTTCCCAGCACTGGGGAATGAAGGTAGTAAACAGTGTGGGGATTCACAAAGCGATTTACAAAGACCTGGTAAAGTCTATTAGCATTCATCTAGAAAGCCCCTTTGGGTGGGATTGCTCTCACCTCACTGCAGACATCTCTGAGTTAGACACCTTTTCACATTCCTTTCAGGTGAAATGAATCACATCTCAGAGTGCCAGTTGACTACAACTGATGACCTGAGATGTCTCTAGTGAGATGAAGTAAATTCAGCTTTTTGCACCCATTAGGCCTCCTCTTCTTGCTGCCTCGACTTATGGACAACTGCTAAACTTCCAAAGATTAATAATTCTACAGTCAGTGATAGGACTGGGCAAACATCATTAGTCACCAGCAGACTGTGAACACATAAAAATTCTAGGATCGCCTTATATTACATTGCTTCTTTAATGAATACTTACAGGACAGGCCTTCTTAGCAATTAGTGAAGCGTTAAATTACATTTTCTTTTGCATGGTAAGGGTGGACTAATTTTCAGCTACTTTGCTATCATAAATAATTTAAGTCTGTGCAGAGATCACATTTTGTAAGTGCTTGAGTAGTCAATTGACAAGTTGTCAAATGGCCAGTTGCAAGCACTGAGGAAGTTAAGAAGCTCTGTGGCAGCACAGGAACCTGAGAGAAAAGAGATGAAAAGCTTTTAATGACCATAGACTAGTCCATTGTGTAGGAGTTAGGATGAGTTACGTATAACCAGCATAGCTATTAGCATAAGCCCATGAACTTTAACTGGTAGCTTTGGTGTGCCCAAGGAAACAGCCAAACCGTGGAAACAACCTGTTGGTCATCAAGAAGTGCAAAAGTGTTCAGAAAYGGCCAGAACAAGATTGTGAGCACCAACAGCAAATCCAACAATGACAGTGCAGTTTCAACTGAGTAATCATCAGTAAGGGATTCCCTACGTAGCCCTATAACTAAGGACAGTGGGGGTAACCAGAGGACAAAGAAAGACTCTGGTGGGAAACTCCATGACCCAACACCAGGATTCAGGACCATCTCTCCAACCTATGAGGAATCCAGGGAGTGGAGAAGACCCCAAGGGACCCCACAGCCCAGGACTACGCATGGGATGACTGGAGCTGCGGTACAGGAAAGTCATGTAACTCATAAAATTGCATATATCTGTGATTAAAGTGTGTTGGTATCCAAGTCCATTGACGCTCCACACTATGGTCTTATATGGTGACAATTGCATAGAGACCTGAGATAAAAATCTCCTTCCTATGCYTTTACCAAGAAGATTGACCAGTTGCTGGACACAGATAACAGGGCAATAAAGCCTAGATGCGGAGTTTTAAAAAAACAGAAAAGAAGAGACAGGTTAGGACTCAGCCCTCTCCTAACTTGAATACTATGTGTGCTTAGAAACCCTGAGTGAAATGGAATAAATCTTGATTTAGAAGTGCCATACCAAGCAATACCAGCTGGTCTGGGGGCAGATTTAAGAAGCATGGCAAGAGAGTGTGACCTTCTCATTTTCCAGCCCCATGAAGTGGGGAAGGGGAAGAGGAAGAGGAAAAGGAGAAGGAAGAAGGGAAATTCATTMATTTCACCAAGGTTGGCAGGCTGGGTCCTGCCAAAGGGACAACAGTGGAAGGAAGAAGCATGTGCTGCAGGTTACATTTAGCAGACAGGAGAGGGACAAGTTGTGATTTTTTAACCACATATTTTCTGTAGTGCTGGACTGAACCACCTGCAGATTTTATGGATATTCAAGCTTTGCAGCAAACAGATGGAATCTGAATTCTCTTCACCCTTAAGGAATGAGAACTAAGCTCTCACTACCTCAAATTTGCAAGAGGCTAAGGTCACCTGTGTAAGAGTTGCTGCAATTGTGTTTAGATGGCATTACTAAATGGCAACTTGGGGTTTTGCATTTGAGATTTAGGGCTGTAAAGGCCAGACTGCAAATATGCCAGGTTTTTTTCTTGCCATGTATAAGCAGTGTTTCAAATACGGTTAACATGATTAATGGTTCTATAAACTTTTAGCTTGTATTAACATGACTTGATTACAACAAATAAAAGCTATAGAAACTCAGTGAAATACATGGATCGGATTTTGGACTGGTACCATTAAGAGAAAGTACTAAATGCACTAAAAGTATCACAGATTTGCCACTTTGTAGTTCTGAAGATTGGTTTCGTCATGTACGTTGTGATACAGAAAGGTCTCTTAGCAGCTGAATTTTGGAGGACAAAACTTCAGATACGACATAAGAGAAACATTTTCCCCCAAGATCATAACAAGAGAAAAATAGTCCATTAAATAAAATCTGGGKAAAAAAAGTGTTAATAAGATACAGTAAGAAAACATTTAACATTTAAGTTTTCAAAAAAAACTTTTCTCGGGTATACAATCTAAATTTTAACTTTGATTGCCAGAAGTTTGTTGATTCCACAAGTTGTATGAAATTTTCAAATCACATGATCTTTTGTTTCCCATGGTTTTCTTCCCAGAAACATTTTTCTGAAGAAATTAAAATGTATCTAATCAGAAGTCAATTCTGAATAGCCCATTTGCATTAGGTATGTCATTTAATAATGTCATTTAATAATGACATACCTAATGTCAGTATTAGGTTCCTCACTTTCCATGATTTTCTTCAACATTTGCCCTTTTTGTCCTACAGAAAGAAATCCAAATTTCAAAAAACTTTTCTCCATCAATAAGGAAAATAGTCTCTGGTCAAGTCAATTACGAAAAAAATAAAAATGTAGTACAACAAAAAATCAAAACCTATAAAACATGGTAAAAGAACAGTACCAGTACCATGGCAAGAACCTCCTGAGCAACTGGTTCTGTTAGGTTTCTGTGCTGGTTACCTCCACAGTTTATCATCCTTATCATCCTAATAAAACACCTTTGTATAATGTACAGCTCTATTCCACTTAAAATCATTTCTCTAGAGGTTTACCTGTTGTCTCTGTGGTGAACTGAACCCACATATGCCACTCCTAGCAGATAAAAGCTATTGCAGCTGCTTCAACTACARACTTGAAACATTTAATCTCTTCTGCTTCACCAGAGCAGAGACYTGTTTCTGTGAGTTTTAAAAGATTGCCTTATTTTCTATTGCCCATTCACGCCCAAAGAGCCAAATCTGTGTTCTCCTCTTGATTGCAACAGTCATTAATTTCCTTCCCCACCAATATTCACTTATTAGTGCATCTACCCCACAGTTTACCTTGATAAAAGCATTCACCRAACACAGTGCAACATATTCCACAAATAAAACAGATCTAATTAAGTCTTTGTTTAAAAAAAAAATCCATTTAAAATAAGACCCTTTCTTCTTAAGTCTCAAAAAATAAATGTTACTCAGAACAATATTACTAAGCATAAACTTATGTAAGAGAGAGTAATGTTATAAAACTTAAGGTTATTGAAATTTTTCTGTCTTTTAAATAAAAACTATAACTAAAGAATCTGAACTTTGTATATAACACATACATATCTGCCATTTTTATGCACAGAACAACTTACTTATATACCTATTCACTCTTCTATGTGTTATTTTTGATCCTAGTTAACTCATTTCAGCAAAATAACAAGTCAAAAACACAGGGAAAACTGTGCCAACATATTACACTGGAGGGAATAAATATTCACACCTCCTCCCCTCTTTAATTCTCTTTTACATGCCACTCACCTAGAAAAAAAGTTTCTGCTCAGGTTCTTCAATGTTTTTTAGGCAAATAAAAAGGTCACTGAATCCTATAGAYGACCCTACCACAAACTACCTTTATTCTAAGAAGAGAAAGTGCAATAAAGGACTTACATTCTTTTCCATCCCGTCTAAGTGAAGGTTCGAGGAGTCACTTATTTCTATGCAAGAGAAGCATATCTCAGCCTGGTTATCTCCCAAGAAATAGTTGGAAAAACCTCCTCACTGCCTTTATCATCTCTATTTCCCCTTTCAGCAATCCTTCACCACTCTGGCAATACTCTTCCTTCAGGGACTGTGTTATTTGTACACGGGGGGTGTTGAGGGAGGCGTCTATTTAGCCATCAGAGTAACTGATGTGATTATACAAGGTCTCATGGGAAAGGCTGTAACCTCAGTAAGCAAAGCTGGGGAGGCTCCAGCATTTCTTTAAGATATTGTTCCATCCCTGGATTTCTGAGTGTCTCTCACAGAAAATCAGGAGTGAAACAGAACAAAGTGGACGGAAAACATGGGGGCAAATGTGTTTGTCAGCGTCACAGTGAGAACTGTCTGTACCATAACAGTTCCTTTATAAAAGGCATTGGCTTTTATCTTTTATTTGAATATTTCAGTTTCAGTTCTCTGCTTTAGAGAAATGTAAAATCAGAAAATGTATGATGCTGAATCTATCAATTATACTGAAAGACTATGACTGGAGCTGGGTAGAAGGCAGAAAAAYTGATGACTGTTACCTCTCTGTAGCTGTGTGTGTATACATGTATATATGTGTGTCTGTGTGTATATGCACATATCTATAAATAAAATGCCAATGCAAATCTATGATTCAGATTAATTATATATACGATGATACATGCAAGGAGTAGGTGAGGAGCCTGGAAGAGTTCACTCACTCCTGAAACCTGTAACTCCTCCATGGCTGAAGCCACTGTTAGATAGGACAGGAGAGAGACTTCATCTTTGCAGCTATGTCTGCACTACTAGAAAAATGGGACAGGGCTCATTCTCTGGCCCTGAAGCTAAATGGCATGGTAAACTTCTGTCCATAAAACTAAATTTTCTCATGTTTCAAAAACAGGGRGGGAAAACAGGAGTCCTCCTTTCCAGGGAGGTACCCGTGCAATTTTAGAGGAGCCTGCCTCTCCTGCAGGAGAACTAACATTTCTCTTACTAAGTGTACTCATTTCTCCATGTGATTTTGCTTAGGGACAGAGAGTGTGACCTCGCTTACAATCAGTCTGACCCAAAGGATCCTGAGTGTTGTATTTCTGAATTAGCCAGGCTGCTGAACTTTTTAAGGCAGAAGGAAGATGTCTTCTTTGCATTAAGTATTGGCTGTACAAGAAAAAAATTCATCATCAGACACTAAAGAGAGAAGTTAAGGCTGATACTTTCATTTCAGATTATACTTCACTTTCAGGACATCTAATATTTCACTTAGTTAAAATGGGATGAATCAAAGGAAGGAAAGCCAACTCACCCCTGGATGGAATATGAGATGGTACCTCTGCAGTATGAGAATGCATTAAAGATGTGAGCACTGTTTTGACCCAAAAGATCTGGGTGTAGGACCCTTCCCTATACTAAATACAATCAGGATCAATAAAACAATTTTTTACCCTGTCTGTATTTTGTCCTTGGCAGCTTTAGTTGAAGTGGAAGAGAAACTTTCAAGGAAAGTAGTCTTGCAATATACTGAGACAAATGCTATTGTATTTTCTGTAGAATTTGGATTGGTTGCTGATCTCCTTCTACCTTTAAAGTTACCTTCTTTTGAAGTATGTAGGACTCTGAGAAATGGGGGAAAGAAGTCGTGATGGTACACCAGGTCCCTGATTTTGATGAGTTGGTGGAACATTGCCATCTTTTGGCAAAAGCTTTGGTTCATTAGGCTCTAAAATAATGAGTGTGGCTGTAGGAAGTTAAACTCTGTCCTGGATGCTTTGGACAGGGCACTGCACAGAAGGTCCAATTTCATGGGAAGAAGCACTTTTGTAATGATCAAGAAGACTATCCACAAATGAAATTAGGAAATCTCATGGCAGGTTAAAAGAGRTAAAAGATTTATTAATCCATCTGGCTTCACAATTGTCACCACTATCACACTTCAAAGTAACATCACTTACAGAAAGTAGCATGTTCAGATCAGTCACATGAATCTCAGACTTCATGACACAAATTCAATCCATATTATCTCCTGTTCCCTGTAAGCTGTCTGTCATAGGTCTTATATAGCTTTAAAATCATCTGACAATTTTATGAAATTTGAGCTGTTTGAAGTTTTGCTTAGGTATCCATGAAGATGGGTAAAGTTCATCTCCTTTATATAAATCTCTGCAACTTGCATTCATATGGAAGGAACAGACAAATAATAAGGGTAGATTTTAAAAGATATTTATATTCCCCAAAGAAACATATGGATGCCCCACAGGATTTYCAGTGTCTGAATGACATTGCAATCAATGTGACTTCAGCTTCTAAGCACTTTTAAGAATGCCACTTCTGAGATAAAGTATCTCTAATGTCAGTTACGTATATAGCTTTCATATCCATCTCCAGGGCTAATTTACTTGCATTTCACCCAAACTTATAGAYGAAAAGAGACTTGAAACAACAGCTAGTCTTGGCTTCCTGCCTATTAGCTATTCTCCTCTGCTTTGGGGGAAAGTTAACCTGCAGTTTCGAGAGGCAAGGAGGAATTATTGTCATCTATGGGTGAAGAAAGCAGGAACGGCATCTCATGTTTATCTCAGACTTTCCCAGGTCCCTGCACTAACCTTGAGATGGGCAAGTCACTTGTAAGCTCTGGTCCAGACTGAATCAGAGATAAGCTTAGCTCTCAGTGATTAAAAATAYCCCAGGGTGTTTTCAAAGGGCACTTTCTTTTACAGGTTGCATTCAACGTATATTCCTTGTGTGTACTGAGTTATCCAAGCCCACTGACTACTCATGGGAAAGAGATAACTAAATCAGTTCTTGTATTCAACCAGTCTTACCCCCATGAGTACTTGAGAAAGCAGGTGCCTTGCATCATCTGTGCTGCRGAGCAGCTTTGGGCCACAACTCCCTGGGTAGCCTGCAAAGGGCAGCAAATACATGAAAAATGCAGAAATGTCAAACTGCAGTAGCTGAACAAAATGTATGTTTAGTTGAAGGTGAGAGAAGCAACTCTCCCCTGAATATAAAAAGGAATTTAGACATGTCCCACCTCCTTTTAAATGTGCGGGGAGAAAACAGAGATTACCTGCTGGACAGGGAAAGATAAGGTACCTTTGGCAATGACTTTTCCTTCTCTGTCCAAAATTAAATCCTCATTTCGCCCATTGTACTCACAGCAAGGCTGCTTGAGTCCCCTCTCCTCCATCAGCAGGAAAAGTGAAGAACCTTCAACCTCAGCAAATTCAAGTCAATAAGAGCAGCTGGAGGGAAATAAACCTMAAGTTAAAAGAGATTTGAAAAAGTAGAAATGTAACTGTTGCCGTGACAAAATATCAACCTTGATAAATGAAGAAGAGCCAAAAAGCATTCCCCATTTGTAGAGAAAACATATGGGAATAGTCTATAAAAAATCTAGGTGTTTAGAGAGAAAATGTACAGAGRTATTTAAAAAGCTGAGCAATATCTGCATTTACAAATGATACAGAAATGGCTTAATGCAAGTGGGCAAATATTTGATGTTAATGGMTATTTGAACTCAAGAAAAATTAATACCTAAAGACAAGTGAAACATATTCATGTGCTGTACGTTCGCTATTAGAAAAGAAGGATATTCATTGAATGTAAAGTAGTTTAATCTACAATAAAGCTGAACAGYCAGCTTAAAGTGAGATTCAAATTGCCCTTCAGTTTTACCCTCCACAGGACAGCAATAACTCTGGGGTAAGGAATGGTAACTTAAAAATAGTACAGAATAATTTCATTTCTTAATTCTTTTTAAAATAACCACCAACTTATTTCTGTATGTTTCCTGGCAATGCTGTAACTGGTATGTGTGTACATACCTATCTGTTATGATAAATTATGCCATTTTATAGCAATTTAAGACACAATGAATGGAAGGTAGATTGTGAAAATTATATATCAGGTGCAGCAATCAGTCAGTATCTATCCAGGTTTTCACATAGATTTCATTGCTATAGTAACAGGGACACAATAGYGAATACAATGGCAGCTTTAACTGGGAGAAAGCAGATGAGTTGCACAAGTGTAATCATTTTTGCATACATTTCTGGAATCTCACAACATCACCAGATTTAGTAAAGATTAATTTCTGGTCCTTTCTGAGAAGTTAGATATGATTTGGAAATCTTAACTGTAAATTCCTTTCACATTTCACTATCATCTTCTTTTAAGGACACAGTGTGGGTTTTCATTTTGTAAYCGATCCTAGTTTTTCATTTCATAAAGATGCATCAATCAGTACCATTTCAACTGCACAATGTAGGAGAAAGGAGATGAAAACCAAACAGAAAGTGTTAATATCTAATGTTTAAAACTGACCTGAGTTCTTCATGTGGGTAAGGAAAAATGTCAGTGTTGTGATACCTTTTCTTCACTGTTGCTAACAATATTTCATGTCAAAATTCTTTGATGGATTTCAGACACGCAATGCAGAATTATATAGTCATTAATCAAAAGAAACCTTACATACTCTGAGCAGTGTACCTATAATTAAAATAATAAATGATAGCTTTTCAATTGCAAGTATTGTGATTTCTAAYGCCAACCAGCACAGACTGCAAAAAAAAATTTTGCAACTTCTGTGTGTGTACTATTTCAGTATAACAATTTCAGTTCATTTAGAATTGCTTAACTGATACGGTTTTAAACAGATAAATTAAGGACCATATCACCCATCTTATGCTTTCTCTTTCCTATAAAGAAATCACCATGATGAGATTTATATCATAAAATTTCCATTTTTTGGGGATGTGTTGTTGATTTTATTCTGTCAATGAAATAAATGTATGGAAACTAACCTCCAAAACGCATAACTTTTTGTCAGCTCAGGAGTTATGTTCGTCTGTACAATGTTCCTGTGACTTTACAAAACTAGAACCTTTTCAGTGTTTTTTTTTAATTACACTTTTATAATGCAATGGAGACCGAGAGCTTCTGGTCAAGAGAGGAAACCCTCATAAATTGCTGTTTATGGGACGAGTATTAACATACATGGGATTCGTTGCCCAGTCTGAAACCGAGGAAATGATGCTGCAGAGAGCTTTTAGTGATTTATGAAAGCCTTTTACTGCACAGAAATTAGAATAGCTTTTATAATATATTACATTGCTGCTTTATTTTAAAAGAATAGCTGAAGCCATTTGCTGATCCACATAATAGTGAAATCTAAATGGTATAAAGTAGTTAATTGGCATCTTTGTCAAAATAAAGACCTAGTATAAAGGAATCTCATTTCCTTTTATCAAAGAATGAAATTATATAAAAGAAAAAAAGCATGGTGATGTAAAATTCAGACTCTTTTGAAAGGATAATTGGTATTACAGAGTAACAGGAAATTGCTTTATTTGTAAGTATGTATTAAAATCATTCTGTTACATACAGTAATCTTCAGCTTTCTAAATGGTCTGATGCACATTTCAATCAGGAAAATTTGCTTATCATCTACTCAAATGGAAAAATATGGATTGCTCTTTTCTMTCTCCTCAGTGGTCTATCAAAATAATACCAAGAGAATTAGGGTAGTGAAGTAAATCAAGTTAGAAAATTAATATTCCTAATACTATTTCATCAAGCAGCATTAAGTATATCTAGAGATTTCCCTAGCTGTATCAGACACTGGATATTTACTCTTTGAGAAACTTTTTTTATCCATTATATTTCTATTTTTTAAGAAGAAGCAAAACACAAAAACCTGATGATCTGATGTAAATCAAAGGCAACTTTAGTTAGTTGAAGATACTACACCTTGAAATGAAGGTCCAGGCTGGTAAGAATAAACTATAGCCTTCAGGAGCAGCCAATTTTCAGGACCTGTACAGAGTACAAGTGGATAAGCTATTTAATACATAATAAGATGATTGACTAAAGCATCTGTTTGGCAGAGGATGGTGATTTAGAGACTGTATTATTCATCAGATTGGAATAGCTGGAAAAAGTGACTGTCAAATACTGTTTAGAAAATGAGGTCCTCTTCTGTGTGTAAAATAGTTGTAAAAGAAGATCTGAGCTGAAAAATCCTCAACAGCTCGTTATGCCAGCTCTGCACTTTGAACTACATCCTTTACTCTTTCCACCTTATCTGGAACAGAGGAGTTTGTCACTGCCTATTATCTTCAACAGTTTTCTGYAGGAATTTTCACTTTTTCCTTTGTAATCTTGATAACGTAATTCTGCATCTATTACATGTTTCTACGAGGTCTTTCTTCAGCATCTCCACCTCTTATTTTGCAGTTTCCTGTCTGACGATGGTTTCGCTGGCTCTTGTAATCTGTGGTAGAAGAGAACTGAGCACACAGTATTTTTTTTCCCAATTTTTGTACATTTTCAGTTGATCTTTAAACTTATGTAACAGAAGGAGMGTGAGAAGAGGCGAACTTCATAGCCGAGGCACAGTTCACTACCACAAGGCTTTTCAACCTGCTATCTCAAGACAGTTGAAGAGCCCTAATCCTGCTGATTTGAATTGAGCATGTTCATTCCAGGTGAGATGTCTAAATCCTCCGATTGCCAGCCCAAACACCTGCTCTTTTGCATGGTCTACCATTAAATCTGGGAACAGCGGCAGAAATGATTTGGGGAAAGAAGAGAAGTTTTGTATACAAGGAGCCACATTAATCATAGGATAACTATATGGGTATTTGCAAATTGAGAAATTGTTGTGTTCTTTGAGCCAAAAAGTAATTTAATTTGATGTTATTAAAAAATAATTAATTACCTTTTTAAATATATGGGAATGCTTTCTTTCATTAAATTATTTTTTTAAAAGTTATGCTCATGTGGAAGTTAAGATCTTCTAAATATCAGGTATCAAGAACTTTCTTTAAAGAACAACAGGAAATGACTAATACRAATATACAGTGAAACCATTTGGTCATTTACACAAAGGAATCTTCCTCCAGCTCTTTAATGGACTAATGCATGCTGAATTGTAATGGGGCTAATTTGCCCAACACCTACTTAAGGAGAAGACGSTGGGGTGCCTGATTTTTCCCCTCTCTTGGGTCTGAGAAAGCAATATATTGCCTACATGAAAGCATCTGTGACACTTTGATAGCTAGACTGAGCTGCAGCCAATGCATAATTGGATGATGCTAAGAGGAGTGTCTAAATTGCCTCTCAGAAGACATGTTTTGAAAGTCTGTCAAATTCAACAAACAGCATGGAAAAAATCTACGATTTGTTTCATCACTCATCTCACCCTCRAATTTTAAAGCTAAAACTAGAGCTTTGAATTTGTGGAAATAGGAACACGTGATTGGAAGGTCAAAGGGATCTTCTCCTGCTATTRAAATGTGTGATGTTCTAAGCATCTGCACTTTGTCAGCCACAAGTATTTTTGTGTCAAAACAATATAAAGGCCAGAGGAAGTAATACTCTGAAATAACATCAATGTCTCACCTGTGTTAGCCATCCAAATATTTCTTGCAACACGTGGGCTTCATTATCTTCCAAAAGAGAAAATTCAAGCCATCTGTCTACTGCAGTCAGCACTTGTTGTAATATATCATAAACACACAAGCGTATTTGCACATATAAATGCATGAATTTGGGKTTTTTTTTCCAAGTAAATCAAATGTCCTGTGACTGGGGCCACACTTTTATGTTATTTTATAAGCACTTTCATTCYTATTTACTTACAAGAATACAAAGGTTTTCTAGGTACCAGACGTAAAACACGTACAGCAAAGGATATTTAGAGGCTGGTTTTATTCTCATATCTTAACCATAACATTTTTATCATTGTGGTGGTGCATTCACACACACACACACATGCCTTTTCCTGGGCCACTTGTTGATCTGGGCCTCTTGCTGATCTCAGAAATTCCCATKAAACCTCRGCCTYGRTGCACYGASTCTGGCAGCTGAGCGCTCCTTGACCRTATCAGAAACTCTGCACAGMTGAGGCTGGGAACRTGCTCCTACTGCCTGGCCCAGGTGTCAAGTAGAACAACACTGAAACCTGGAGAATTTTCAGTAATTACCACCTGGGGCTGTGGTCAGGATGGAAATTTATGGATGAYTAAAGCCAATCATCTTGYRAASCTATAAATGGTGGTCCTGAGGGAGRCCYTTTGAGCTCTCTGGGRCTGTGGTGGGCTGYRCCCAGGATCTCCCTCTGAGTGGGATGCCTCTCAGAGCTTGTGGCCTCCTGGGTATGCAATATTTGGAGGACTGTCAGGACCTGGGCTGAACCCCCTTTGCTCCTTGAAACTCAACCCTTTGCCTGTTGAGAGACAAATGCCTAGACATTTGAAGTGAATATTWCTTTGCTGAACTTGAGGGGAATTTTTAACAGGTATCTTCTGTATATTTATATATATATATTTCTCTGTGTGTGTACTAAAAATAATCAGAATCTGTAGTTAAGTAGTGATTGTAGTGGACTTACTAACTTACCTTGTAAATATTAAATTAGATAATGATTTAAGTGCTACTAAAGTTTGTTAATGACTAGGTGATGATTAAGTGTTGCTAAACTGTGAATGAACCCTARACTGCTGCTAAACACATATAGKCCCTAAGATATAAGCCCTTARATGATTTTTCTTTGTATGCTTCATCTGTGTAGYAAGTAATAGAGTGGACCTTGCCATTGAATTCTTTTAGGTTGCACCTTTGTGAATCTCTATTAAAATCACTTTCTGCTAATACCTTTRAGGGTGATTCTTTAAGTGGCCTCTAAACTGCTCATTTGTGACAATCATGTAGTTTCTTGCAACACATCATAGAATATAAAGCAATTAAAGTTGAAAAGGAAAAAAGGTGGGAAGAGAAAAGGTGAGAGGGAAAAGGAAGGAAGTGCTTGTGTTTATCTACAAGTTTCATACAGCATCTTGTTTAGTTGCTGAAAAGGGATTCAATCTCTGTTTTCAGTGAAGGAGGTTGACCTTTGACATAAAGGATCTTTTCCTTTGCAAACAGAATCATCAGTTCATAATACCAGAACTGGTGCATCAGGTAGAGATTACTTTTTAAGGTAGCAAAATCTGACATTTTTCACACCAAAAAAGRCTTTATAGCAACCATTGCTTTGGTACATTAAAAGCTTTTATTTGTGAGGTGCTTGGCCCATAAACACTCTTTGGCTTAAAACTCAAGAAAAAGCTAAATGGATAGTGTTAATAGCTGGGTTTGATTGCATCCAAAAATCTTAAAACTATTGGGATATATGGGAACATGCAAGAATGCTTCCACTCTTCACTTACAACACTGGGCAACCGTAGGACTGTCTTTGTTTATTAATTGGGGTACATATACCACAKATTCAATTGCCAAGTGTTTGGGAAGTTTTCTTATAAGATTTTGGGGGATTTACTTCTCTTCGTGGTGTCTGAGSCCAGGCAGAGACTTTTCTCTCTGCTGTGGTAAAGGACTTGGGAATTCAACTTTTGCATTCAACTAGCACCAGCGAAAGGCCAGCAGCGTTATAAACCTGGTAAATATCTTTATGCTCTTCCATAGAAAGATGGAATAAGACAAAAGCCTGACAAGACGGATGGAATGACATTTGGTTATGTAGAGAAGCAGGTTTACTAAATCACCTTCAGAAAGCCAGAAAGTATCTTGTGAGGAAATGGCTCATTACTCCACAGACATTTACAGTGATCCTCTTTGCTTAAATCTGTGAAATATGGGCACTGTTTAAGCAGTGGCCACAAAGCCAGATTTGAACCATTGCATTCTCCGGTGAGAAATGGCTCATTGAGAGTGTGCACTGCTATAACATGAGTGGGGCAATGATGTGGCACTTGGAAATGAAAGCCTCTGCCAATCAAGCCCATTGTTTTCTCCTTTACTACAGCTGGATGTAGTATTCAAATCCACTAATCAGCATCATCAAACCAGGAAATATGGAGATAGATTTCACTTTACTTCTTATATATTATTCATGGCATGCTATGAAACATTATGAAGTTAATTTAATTGCGCTGCAATTAAAAAACCAGCTTCTGTATACATAGATAAACATACAAAATTTATAACCTTAAATGAAGGTGGCTGTTGTCACTGTCTCTATAATCATTAAGGTGAGTGAATAGGTTATAAAATCGTAATTTTTTCTGTTACCATTGCCCCATCTTTAACAAATAGGAAATCCTTTCTCTAAATGTTTGCTCATTTATATTCTTGACCCTGGATAATTGCGGAAAGAACAGCCATGCCTGGTTGGCGGAGTCCAATACTCTGACCAGATCCTTTTAGATATTCCATGCGTGAACAGTGTGATGTTTAATATCAAATTTACTTATTTGAAGATATTTGATGTTACATGGGATTTTTGATTTAGCAGAGTGATATGTATTATGCTGAAATCGCAATACAAATGTAAGGTTAGCAAAATATAGCAACTGTAATACAGAGTTCAATCACAATACCAGTGTAATCTCCATTACCCTGTCCTGGTTTTGGCTGGGATAGAGTTAAATTTCTTCCTAGTGCTATGTTTTGGATTTAGTATAAGAAGAATGTTGATAACACACTGATGTTCTTAGTTGTTGCTAGGTAATCTACTTCTCAAGGACTTTTCAGCTTCCCATGCTCTGCCAGATGCACAAGAGGCTGGGAGGGAGCACARCTGGGACAGCTGGCCCAGCTGGCCAATGGGGTATTCCATACCATGTGATGTCATGCCCAGTATATGAATGGGGGCGGRGTCCAGGAAGCGGCGATTGTTTTTGGCCATTGTCTCAGCRGGTGGTGGGCAATTGCATTGTGCATCACTCATTTYGTAAATTGTATCATTATTATATTATTACCATTGTTGTTATTATTATTCCTTTCTTTTCTGTTCTATTAAACTGTCTTTACCTCARTCCAYGAWTTTTTTTTCTCAATTCTCTCCCTGTCCCGCTGCAGGGTGGGAGGAGAGTGAGTGAGCGGCTGTGTGGCACTTGGCTGCCTGCCGGGTTAAACCACTACACCCCTCTCTATAACATGTTCACCATCACGGTGCTGGGCGTCCCCAGACACTGGGAAGAAGTACCTGGGTTGAAGCAGCTCAAGCCYATTCCTCTCTTTGAAGTTCTTTTGTTCRTTGTTCAGTTTTTATACTCTCTGTTGGGCTGAACCACATAGACACTCCCCCCCTGCTGTTCTCGCGAACTCGAGGAGACATTCCCTTTTAATGAACTCAGGGAGAAACATTTACGTCACCAGCTCATCCACTCAACTTYTGATATAGTCCATGGAGCCACTCAACTGTTGATAGCTGTTTATCTAAAACAAAGGCCACCCGCCAGTCCCCATAGTGTTGAGGTGAGTTGCCTTTCTTTGCAACAGTTTGTGGTCATCACACCCTACATGATTCCTTGAGCTTCTTGGGCACATCACCCTTGCCCATCTCTTCTGAGCCCTCCTTTATTGTAGGGCTTTATTGGGCAGCCATACAGGAAGAAAATGCCTTTGCCCTGGACTGAAAATGGAGTAAAAGTAGAAAATTGAGTTGGGCAATATCAGTTTAAGAAGCAACAAGATTCTTCTTTGGCAGCCAGGAATATCCATGCATGTCACCATGCACATAATGAAACAATATGATATAAYGAAACAAAATAACACTGAGATAAATTTTGATTTTAAAAAACAACTTCTATTTTCTTTGAGATGGTATTTAGCTGAAGTAGAATATCAGTTTAAGCATTTTAAGCATTTATCAGTTTAAGTATATTTCAGGCTGAAACTCCAGGCTGTAGACTGATCAGAACATATAGTGCAAGCATACTTTCAGATATAGCATTCTTAAATAAATACCAACTATTCACATGAGCAGCAGAATTAACAAACCCTATTTTTTCCTATCACTTTTTGTTGGTGGATTCCCAGGTGTTTAAGAATATGCAGCTTGCAATGACTTTATCCATGCTTGTACATTAATACTCTCTTTCCTATCTGAATTTTTTGGGTGTTTGCCATCTGGATTATTGGCTGTTTGTTAAGGGATGAGCCCCCTACTCAGGGGAAGGTAGGAGACCTTAACTATTACCCATTATATTTGATGTTCTCGCAGCCATCAGATATTCTGCCTTTTGYGCAGCTGGCAGACAAAACAATTTGTTGGAGGAAGCTGAAGATAAGTAGGGTGGGTGTAATGGACATAAGCACAAGTTTTATACTGAGTGGGATGTCAGAGAGCCTGAGAAATGAGTGATGGGCACTACCTATGTGTAGGGAGGAACGGAACACCATTCTCCGAAGGTGCTGTAGTGGGGTCTTATTGCTGCTATTTGGATTAAAACTTACAGTTGTTTCATTGAAAAGGGGGAGAAATTTTCTACAGATGCTGTTCAGAAGGGGTGTGRGGGGGAAGCAGCAGCTGGAAGTGTTTTGGTGACTTTTTGTGTACAGATATTGAAGAATCTGTCTTCTTACACAAACRTGGATTTCTGGCTGCAGCAGTTACAAGCCTCACTAGTAACAGCAGCAAACAAGTGAAGAACAAAAAGATGACTTTCTATTATTTGCCTCATTATGTCTGTGTTATTACTCCAGCCACAGGCACAAAAAAATAGGTAATTGAAGTAGTGGTATGAAATCTTTGCTGATAATTTTGCAGAGAATGCTAAGACTGGTAGCGTAGTAGGACCACTGTTAAAATACTATCTCYAGTTCTACTCTCTTCCTTTCAAGAAGTTTAGGAATATATAAAAGAAAATTTACGTAACAATTGATCTTTCCAGTGACTACTTTAATTTAACTTTGGGGACAAATTCTACCCAATGTTTGGGCACCAAGGTAGGGTGGCTGTTGTCGTAAGTCTAACCTATGAATYGCTAACCTTTGAATGCTCTTGTGTAAGCCCATCTTCCCTGGAACCTGGAGAGAAGAGAAAACAGCWTTGCCCTCAATCTGCCCAGAACTCTAGCAGCTCTGCATTAAGGTAATGACTATTATCAAAATCAGCTTGCCCTGTCTTGCCKTAGGTCCATGGAACCATGCAGCAGATAACTGCAACAGATTTGCCCAAACAGCTATATTTTCCTGAGGGGTTGCCAAAACATCACTATTGTTCTTTCAAAAGTCTCTATAGATCAATAAAACCACTTACTAAGTTGATGTCTTCACATATTTTCTCTGGAATTGGCAGAACAAAGAGCCTAAGCTTGTGCCACCACATTCAGCTCTGAAACCACTCAATATCTTTATCCAAATATTTATAATGGATGGGGGTACTGAAGAAACTCTCAGAAAGAMATCTGATGTGATGTTGTGGAAGTTACAGAGGACTCATCATTTGGTTCCCCGAGGTGGACAGATAAGAAATCTCTTGCTAATTTGCACTAATTTGTCACCCTATCAATGTACAGATCAACCCTGTCAATGTACAGAGAGACTAGAACTGCATACCCAAAATAATACTGATTGGTATAGACTCAGACTCCCAGATAATACAAATGGCCATTGATTAATGTCCTGTTGATTGATGTCCTTTTTAGCCAYACTGTTTAAGTTTGAAAAGCGTGTGGCTACTGTCATGGAATCATAGAGCAATTTAGATTGGAAGGGACCTCTGAAGTTCAACTAACCCAACTCAAGGCAGATCCACCTTCAAAGGYAGATTCAAGTTTGGAGCTAGATCAGGCTGGTCAGTGCCTTGTCCAGTCAAGTTCTGAATTTCTCCAAGGACAGAGATGCCGCAACATTTCTTGGTGATTTGTTCCAAAGTTTATCCACCCTCACTGCAGATTTTTTCCTAATGTCTAATCTGAATTTCCCTTGTTGGAACTTGCCTGTTGTCTCCCATCTGTATCACTGTGTACATCTGAGTTTGGCTCTCACTTCTCTACAACCACCCATTGGGTAGTTGAAGTCAAAAGTAAGATCCACACTTTCACCTTTTCTTCTCAGGACTGAACAAACTGATCTTTCAGCTTTTCATCGTATGTCACRTGCTCCAACATCTTGATGACCCTCCACTGGACTTGCTCCAATATGTCTCTYGTTTTGAGGAGCCCAAAACCGGACAATACTCCAGTTGCATTAATTTGCAACAGACGTGGAATTTGATTCTTCATCATTTATGACTACCACTTGGTAGCAGAGCACTGGGAAGCTGTGGTTGAATTAGTAAAACCTGAGATAAACTGGAACAGTATGTGATTGTTTCAAACAAAACTTAAGACTATTTTGTTGCCAGATTCAGKATGAAGTAGGAATTTTCCTTCTGTTCAAAGTATCAGAAATATTGGACATTTTGCCTTCCAGTGTAGATCAAATCAAGCAATTTGCTGGGAATTGCTTATCTATTTCTTAGGAATATAGACCTCTTAGATACTGGTGGAGTCTTTTTTTACGATACAGTTTTCACTTCTGGAACTAAAACCTGTTTGTTATGTGGGCAAGGAAAGCATAATGGATGCTCTTTTCAACCTTCCTAGATTTAGCAGGCAATATGTGATTGCCAGTGATTCCTGAAGTGTGTATTCAACATACCAGGTAGTCCTTTCTCATCCAAAGTTCATCTCTTCTCCCYATCCATTTCCACTCTGTTTTCCTGAACTACTATTTCCTGTTCAAGGTTTCTTCTGTACCAGCTGCTTCCAAACAATCTGACCTTTTAGTTGTACCATTTCTTGTTCTTCTAATCTCTCATTTCAGGCTATCCTCCTCTTGCTAGAAATTGATGACACTTAGGGATACCAAAGGGGAAGGATCGTTACGCTGTTATTTGGTTAGGCATCTCAATCTGTGGCATTTTCTTACCTTTATCTTGCATCTGTGATGAGATACTGTGATAAGTGAATTGGCTAATGGGATCACTGATACTCCATTCTTAATTTCCTGTTATGTTTCTGTATCATTCTTGGTGTAGATGAAATGCGAGCTGGGCAATGCCTTTTTATAATGCTACTAAAAATATTAATAACTATGAATTTGTGAATTCAGCAACTATTAAGCTACTAAAACTGAAAAGAGTTATCCAAATCTAGGAATAACTGAAGAGCCCACCCGATTCATTCAGATRTGAGAAGAAAGGAGAAGGGAGAGATGGCAGAAAGTCAAATAGTTCTTCCTTCCACACCATTATCTACATATAAGAGCCAAGTTAGTTAACATGCACATAATTTTTGGCTTGCACAGGCAGTCTTTGCATGGGCTTCCACCACACAGGCTTAGCAGACAGTACATTAAGCTAATGTTAAACAGTAAAAAGGAAGAAGGCTGGGAAACCACAGAGAAGGCTCWCTGGAGCGAGACCTGCCCAAAACATGGTGATCCTACCAGCCAGGACAGCAATACGCTTGCTGAATTAGGTCTCAGCAACTATATCTGTTCAGTTCTCCAAGGCAACTCCAAGGTGGAAGGGGACTGATAGCTGGAATGGAGGTTACTGATCAGCAGATGCTCTGGGATAGAGTCTAGGGTGTTCATACTGCAGACAGACAGTTCTGAGGAGCAAAAGAGATGGGCAGCTCTGCATGTGCATGGCCCAATTTATTGTCYATCTCTCTGAAGCAATTGGCAGAACCTTTCTTTGGCAGGTGAAACAGAGCGCCTTCATAAAGTAAGCCTGTAAAGTCTGCTGAAGCAAGTCTAAGTCAGACTTGCTATTAGCTGGCGGTAGTTAACAATAGTATTTAAAACCAATTCCTCCATCTTTGTAACTTTTTTCCTAAATATTGAAAAATTTGTTCTACTCAGATTCAGCATGATAGACCTCTTCTCCATCATTTCTACTACTAATCCTGACCTCTGCCTAAAGCTGCTACAGCCATCCAGTGTGCTATTTTTAGGGGAACATTCACTCTAAATATGAGTTAGAAAAGTGTATTTTGGCATGTCTTCCTGCATAACAGAGGTTGCAGGGATTTCTCAAGTTGGGACAGAATGTTTACCTCATTGATGACTTTGGAAAGTGACATTGCAGAGGACACACTTGTCAAGCACAATAACCTCTGGTASGTTCAGGGAAAAGATGACATGACAAGATGTTCTTTCTGGTACATTTCAAATAACTATATACGAGGCCTCTTTGAGTCCTGAAGAAATACTATGGATAGTGCAAACATTGCAAGATTAGCAGTAACTGAAGAGCTCCAGAAAGTAAAAGAACAGTTTCCACAAAACCTTTATGGTGCCTGTTCTCAGGGATACAGGACTATCACAAAAGTAGGAGAAAACTCTCAATGACCCGTGGTCAGTTGCTAACTATTTGTCGTGGTTTAATGCCAGCCAGCAACTCAGCCCCACACAGCCACTCATTCAGTCCCCCCTGGTGRGATGGGGAAGAGACTCAGAAGGGTAAAAGTGAGAAAACTCGTGGATTGAGATAAAGACAGTTTAATAGGTAAAGCAAAAGCCGCACACACAAGCAAAGCAAAACAAGGAATTCATTCACTCCTTCCCACCAGCAGGCAGGTGTTCAGCCATCCCCAGGAAAGCAGGGCTCCATCACGCGTAACGGTGACTTGGGAAGACAAACGCCATCACTCCGAACATCCCCCCTTCCTTCTTCTTCCCCCAGCTTTACATGCTGAGCATGACGCCATATGGTGTGGGACATCCCTTTGGTCAGTTGGGGTCAGCTGTCCCAGCCGTGTCCCCTCCCAACTCCTTGTGCCCCCCCAGCCTGCTCGCTGGTGGGGTGGGGTGAGGGGCAGAAAAGGCCTTGGCTCTGTGTGAGCACTGCTCAGCAGTAACGAAAACATCCCTGTGTTATCAACATTGTTTTCAGCACAAATCCGAAACACAGCCTCATACTAGCTACTGTGGAGAAAATTAACTCTACCCCAGCCAAAATCAGCACACTGTTTCTACAACACAGGAAAGTGATAAATGGAAATGTAGAACAGAGTTYTGCACCACCACTAAGGAGACAATGTTGTGATTTATTATATAGCTGGTCCTCAGAAATTCACTAGTAGCTTTATGTGCACAGTGTTTCCTAACTGGAGGGATCCAATATTCCTTTGTTTCTGCTGTTCTCTGATTTAAGTATCAAACTTCATAAACGGAAAGGAATATTCTTTCACTGTGTTCCAAGCATGCCTGACCACCTCTCATGAAGTTCACATATGTCCAGGCAGTTTTAGCGAAACTCTACATTGCCTCAGCTGAATTGGCTTTTGGGTAATTCTAGCGTGAAGAAGCTGCAACAGATGGATATCACCATTCTCTTTTCAACCCTGCAATAGTGTGCTAAGGTTACTTTAATGCTTAAGCAATACTAAAAAATTGGCCAGACTTTGAAATTTGCACTGTGGTGAATTCAGGTGCTTTTGTATATTTCTGAGGTAAAATAATCACTAAGGATGTGTTTATGCCAGCTGTGATTCTSTCCAAAATTGCTGCTCCTACAATGGAAATAAAGTGTTTACTTTTGAAGTATTTCTAATTCTGGACCAGGGCACAGCACCTTCTCTTGCACTCAAACAACAAAATTTTAAATTGTAAAGATCAGATTAATTTWAAAAAAAAATGGCATTTTGTTACATATTATTAGTTTTTAAAATTCTCTTATAGGGCTTTTGCAGTCTTTCCTTCTTTGCCAATATGCAAGAACAAAGCACTCTTACCTCTTTCCTAACAAACATTTCTTGCTACTCAAGCTATAGAGTTATGCTTGAAACTACCCTCCTGGAAGATCCAAGCACACAGGAGAATGTTGTGTTTGTTTTCAGGAGGCAGTACTTCACAATCATTAAGGTATGTCAGTCTGTCATATGCAAAAACCAGAACACTCAGCGAACAAGAACGTACTGAGAACTGTGGCTAGCTTGAGAGCCCAGCACAGAAAAAAGTGAGTTATGACATTATTTTCTATAGTTGACATTAGTTTCTATACGTTGAAGTGTAGGAGTTCGACATCTGTTTCACTTAAGACTGGCTATATTCTAAAACGTAGGAAATGCTGCCATCTAATGGTATCTGATCGTTGAACARAAGCTGTGGGCTCATTCCAGCTCAGCCCAAACAGAATAAAATAGTTTCACCTCACAAGCATCACTATGCACCGCAGGCACAAAAGCAATCCACGCTGGACAGGAGTAGGTCTCAACCAGACCCATCAGGTCTCTCTGCGTCCCGCTGCCCAGTGCTGCTGACACCGAGCGCAAATTTCTGAGTTATCCTAAGAAGTCTGCAACATCTTTGTCAAGTTTTTCTGAACAGAAGCTGGTTCTGGAAGTAATGCTGTAATAGTTCAAACCATACTGTATCTGAACTGTTCAACTCTCAGCTTTCGTGTGCCTTTATTTGTCCTACAAATAGCTTAGATTTTTCTATATCTGTCATATTTTAATAGTATTTAACAAGGTAAATGACAGTAAAAATTGAGTAATTACGTTATTGCTCCTGATATTCTTGGCCTGAAAATGCTAAATCTTTTCTGATTCCCTGTAAAAAGTAAAACATTTTCAGTTTTCTTGTGCTAATAGCTAGCTATTTTTGGAAAATTGTATTGCTGTGGTTCTACCCCTCTATTAACAGATTATGTCTTGTAATAAACTGAAACTGAAAACACCTCTTACAAAACAGACAAAAATGCGTTAAGCATCTGAACTCTTTATTGAAGAATCTAAAATAATCCTATTTCATTAGTGGTTTTGAGCCACCATGACACTTCACCTGACCAACCTAAACTGCAAAAAAACAGTAAAAGTAATATTAATACACATTGTTTGTACATGTTTTTTTTCAGAACCAATGAAATAAATACTTCCTTTAACTTTAATAAATGTTGTCTCATAAGATATACTATGAACTCCTTTTCAGATTACTAAGTAATAATTTCTACRACATTCGGATGAAGTATAATAATGAAATTTTACGTACAATAATTTTTAAGATTTTCTGGAAACAATACCTCTTGCGTTACATCCTTTGATTTTGGTAACTATTATTATCACAATTTTCATACACTGAATGATACAAAGAACAAGTTATATACAACTTTCAAGCACAGACATCTGAGGATGATATGTTAAATCCATTTAGGTGCACATGTAAAGACACCTCAAAAATTCTTAAGCATAAACAAATCCATTCAACGGCACTAGGAGGAAGATGGTCCCAAACAACATAGAAATTAGTGGCTGATTATACTCAAGTGTCTTGAATGAGCTCTTTTACAGAAAATGCAGTAATTATTTAATTTTACGACAATAAAATTTTGCCAATTATTCAAACCAGGCTTTATCTCTAAAGAGAAATACATTGTTCTGCAGCTTTCTGTGTTTATAAATCATATTACAGTTACAACTGATCTCTTACAGATTTCTTCTGTAAACACAGAAATATGAAGTAATAGAAAAATGACAGGTGTAAAAATTAACTCACCTACTCCAGTAGCTGAGGAAAACAATTCCATGGTTTGATTTTCCTCTAATATTTACAGTTGTTCAAATCATTCTAAGGAGCATTTGCAAAATTGAGCAATCACAATACTTAAAGGCTGCCATCATTATTCTAAATTTAGAGTATTATGCTCCGGGACCAACATATTTTCTCCATCTGAAAATAACTGATATCGGTTAMATCAAAAATGCTGCAGCCTGGGGCAACCTTATGTGTCCACATTATCCCTATCTGTTTCAGCAATACCATCATAAAATAAAGGGAGAGATATGGAAGATGTAGTCTGTGATTTATCTAGCTTCCTACCATTATTTTCATTAAGCATTGATGCAATAAGACTTCTCTTCTCATGTGTTTCTTCTTCAAAGGCAGTACTGTTACAACGTTTGTGACRGTATAAGAAAGATTTATTTTTAAAAGAACGGTGCACCAAATACCTCCTGAAGGCCCTTTGAATAGTAAGAGCCGATACCTCCTCTTGTTTTCTTCTAAGGGTACTAGTAATTGGCTTGTAAGAAACTTTAGATGGATTGGCAGCCATAAATTTTTCTTCCATGTGTAATTCAAGACCATCCAAACCTCCAGATTCTCCCAAGACCCTTTTAGTGAAAGCAAGCAAGATATCCAAGCAGTGGATCTTATCTCCACTAACTATAGGGAGGTCCATGGATATGAGCTGAATTTTATTAGGCTTTGGAATGCGTAAGGGTTCTGCCAGAGCATCTGCAAAGTCTGAAAGAGCAGAATAGTCAATAAACTGTGTTGCCTGAGGATCAAATTTTCCCCAGGTCTCATAAAACATATCAAAGTCATCCTCACAAAGAGGATCTGTGCTTTCTTCAGTGGCAACACTGAAGTTCTCTAAAATGACAGCTATGTACATATTTACAACAATGAGAAATGATATAATGACATAGCTTACAAAAAATAGAATACCAACCTCCTTATTTGAGCAATTTTTTTTCTGTTCGTCTGTTAAATTTAAGTTGGGAGCACATGAATCAGATCCTTTTAACAGAGGGACCAAAAGACTATCCCAGCCAGCTGATGTTGTAATTTGGAAGAGACAGAGAATGCTACTATCAAAGGTTTGAAAGTTGAAAAGGTTATCAATCCCACCTTCCCATCCAAGACAGGCAAAGTTTGTCATGCCCACAATGGCATAAATGAACATAAGCAGAAAAAGCAAAAGACCAATGTTGAACAGTGCAGGAAGAGACATCAGTAATGCAAAAAGAAGAGTTCGAATTCCTCTAGCTTTTCGAATTAATCTCAGGATTCGGCCAATTCGTGCCAAACGAAAAATTCTCAGAAGTGTAGGAGAGAACAAAGTTCGAAAGCCTTCAGAAAGTCCAATACCTTTGAAATGAAAAAGAAAACAAAATGTTGTCAAACCATATCAATGAAATTCCCTATTTATGTCCATTTTGTTATATTCTATGCTTCAGGTGTTGAAAGTAACATTGATCATACCACATCACTTTCAACAAAAACATCATCATCAATACTGCAATTGCTTAGCAAAGAGCTTAGGAAAAGAAAGACAAATTGTAATACCTTTAAATATTAAAGAGGTATTAAGATTATGTATAGTTTGGAAACTGCATTCTCCCAGATTTCTCTAATTCAGGGGGTGAAATTATGCATTGCCTAAGTACTTAAAAAATCCTTTTAAATCCTTCACCTCCTGTGCTGGAAGTTATGGGGCTTGCCTCCTAGCTGCTGTCTGATTGCTGCTTCTTCTACCRGCTTAAGCCACATGCTAAAAAATGTGAGACTTTCATTAATGCTTGGTACTTGAATGAGATCAGAGAAGAGCAAGAAGAAAACAAAGGAAAACTGTCTTTCAGTATTTATTCTCCCTCACACCTCATTCTATGATCCTACTATCAGAGTGATGAGTACCTTCAGCAGTACAGTAGTAATGTAAATGATTACAAACAGAAGTTAGCATTTTTCTGGGTTGCATGGCATAGCAAAGAGTTACTGTGCTTAGGGACGAAGAAAAGGACTCAGATCAGGTTTTCTTTCCTGTGCTTTATTCTATGATATAACCTGAGCCTGAATAGGAAGCGCAGACCAAATACACTGTACAAGAAACTAAAGCTATATATGACCCTTTATAGAGGAAATTACAAGCATCTAGTCTTATTTGAAAAGCAAAATAAAACCAAGCCAATTTTCACAGTCACAAATGGTGGCCCCGATTTAGAACAGTGCTGAGCAATTAAATTTTCCTKAGCTTTCCAAATCAGCCCTCAGGATCTGCTTCCTTAAAAGAAAGATCTGGAAAATGAAATAAATTATCTTTCCCATTTTTCATATAAATGTATTTTTAACCTGAATTTACTTTTACTATGAAAACAACCGTTAATGTGATTACATGTAAATTGAAAGCATAAAAACTTTAAGACAACAGTTTAAGTACAATAACTTAGAAAAGATGTTACTGCATTAAATCCCTATTCTGTTAATTAATCTCATTAATAAAACTCATACTTTAAAAAAAATTGAAAACTATCCATTTACCTTTTATTACTCTGCAAAAATATAAGGGAAAACAAAAATATATATCCTTTTAGAAGGAATCACTTAGCATATGGTTTGAAAAAGTACAATGGATCTAGAAATTGTTTATCAGATATATGTAAGTGGTTACTTCATATTGAAATTTGGCTTAGTATTGGTAAGACACATTACCTGAACGAYTGATACTTACTAACTAGTGAAAGGACCACAACAGCTAAATCAAATATGTTCCAGCCACTGGTGAAGAAGTAATGTCTTAGGGCTAGTATTTTTATGACACATTCCCCAGTAAATACTGCCACAAAAAAAAAGTTGATTTTATTAAGAATATCCTTGATGCGGCTCTGGCTAGTTTCTGCCATCATAATGACCATATTTAGACAGATGAAAATCACAACAGTCATGTCAAAGGCTTTGTGCGATACTATGTCAAACAGTAATCCTTGGAACACATTCTGTGGAGAGAACGAGAASAACTGCTTAATGCTACTTCTAAGACCCAGGCTACATTCAAATATCAATCAGTAATTTGTGCTTAGAAAGAGAATTTAAGAGAATATAAATTTAACAATAAGCTACTAGAAGCATTTTTAGGTGATTTCTTTAGACCTTCAAAGAAAACACTCAGTACTTGGCTAAGTATTTTCAGGTATCATGCAACCACATTTCCTTAGAAAAAAAWTATACAGCAGGAAAACATTCAGAGTACATTGTGATTGCTCTTTTAATAGAAATGCTTATTGAAGCAAACATTTTAGGATAAGCAATTCTAATTAAAATGTCATAAACAAGTACAACTCTGAATAGTTACTATGTGAAGCCAGGCCTGGAATGAAATTTAAGAAACTATAAGAAATAAAGCATAAGATTATTTAAAAGTAAATAACAGCCATGGGGCATGTACTACTCACTATTCATTCTCACCTGCAATAATCCAATCTAGTTGCAGAAGCAATATCACGCAACTTAAGTAACCAAGATCATCTTATGAATAGCAAATACTTAATATGAACCTTTATAAATAGATTGTACATTTGAATAGGTGATAAACAGGCTGTAAATTTCCATAAATTAATACCCACAAAGAAAGACTGCATTAGATGGAATCAAGAAAAAAAGAGTAAAATGTAAATACTATATTGAATGAGGAAGATGATGGGCTCTAACGTGAAGTTTATTTCCATATGTCTGGCTACTGAGTTTAAATATGGTCACCGTCTTTACATTTTCTATCATATTCTACTTAAGATGGTCTTACCAATGGTCTTGGGATGGGTTTTTGAGGTTTCTTGGATCCAAGTTTTTTTAGGGCATTATAGTACTTTTTCTGTTCCTCAGTCAAAAATAGATCTTTTCCACCTAAGTAAAGGGAAAGAATACTGTTGTTCAGCTGAAGTTTAAGCAGTCAGCTAAATAAAAACCAGCAAGTTTATGTAAAAAACGTAAGTTACAGCTGTCATGAGTGGGATCTAAGAGAGCACAGAGACAAAATGTGTCTTCACCATTTCTCCTTTCCCCCTTGTTCTTTGAAAAGATGTACTGCAAAAAGCTGATCAGGGTTTGATCATGAAACTCTAGTCTAGGCAGTGTTCCCGAGTCAGTTTTGTGAACCGTGAGAGCCTTTCTGAAATTTTACAAATTTATTTCATATTTTAAAAATGACATAACACTCATCAACAAGTAATATACTTTATATTTTTGGGGGAGGTAGGAACAGAAGTATATTGCTGGCTAGCAAGTAAATGGAGGATTATGAATAAGCACTTTGGGACCAAGTTCTATGGGTGGTTGCTGATAATGAATTTCTGTTACTCATCTTATTACCATAATGCCACCTGTATTACTTAGCAATCACTTTGAACCGAGTATTCAGGAGAAGCCACTCATCATAAAAGCATTGAATGATTAGCATTTTGTAAAACAAACGTAACAGTGTTCAGTAGGGCATCTGCACTTTGAATCACTCTAGCYAGACCTCTGAAAATTCAATTTAACTTACACTAYGGAATTGCAATGAAAATCCCCAAGAAGCAGCAAAGAAATGAAAAAGAAAAAAATGCACACTTACTGAGAAAAGAAGAAAGTGTTATGTCCACATCAACTTCTAGTAAGTGTTCAGGCACATAAGCTATTTAGTCAGCATTGTTCCTGTCTGTTGGGATTATTATAACTGGGACTTTGTTATAAAAGGAAATTATTATAGTGAAGTTGCACTGTTGTTCCTCAACCCCTACATATCCTTTCTCTGTTGAAATACAGAGAGCAGAAGAATTTCTTGTGGGCCTTATTGCTATCTATCTCTACCAAGGGCAGTAATTCTTTGACAATGGTGTATAAGTCAGCCTATGGAAATAACAAACGGTTCCTGTAGAGATTCTGTCTTCCAAATGTGAAGCTTGAAATTGTAAACCTCAAAATTGTAAACCTCCTGTTGGGGTCTGCTTTTGTGGTATTTTTTTAATGAGCAAGGTGCTTAYTTGTTTTAAGACTTCCAAGTGGATTAATTGACTCAGTTTGCCTTGGTATTCTGGGTACTTTAAGCCCCTAAATGAACCAGGGAGAGAACTCAATTGACAAATAAGCTTTGCACAAATAAGCTGAAGTATACCAGGGAAGGTTGGCTGTTGCATTTCTTCRGTTGTTGCATTTTCCATTCTAAGATTTTGCCTTCCATTTCTTACTGAATAAAAATAACAGGGAATCTAACAACTATGAGGAGAAAAGTGGAAGTAGTCAGTGCTTAATGGGCTTTAAGRAGCCTTTACATTTCTAGACGGCCTCTTCCTGGGGCCACGGCTTGGATCTCAATGCAGAAATTTTTTAAAACCCCAGTAAATTAATCTATAGGGTCACTTTATTGATGACAGGATTTTTTAAATGTAGCTAGTTTATAGAAGAAGTTCTGATTAACGAGATCTTTTCAAGTTTCTTTACCAGGAAAGCAGTGGTTACTCCTCCCATGAGCAGTAGTGYTTCTTGATTATCCTTATCACATTTGTTAGGTGTTTACTCTCAGCAAAAAYGGTTATTCTGTTCTCCAAACTAAATCTTGAAAGCGGAAGAAAATAATTCCATTCTTGTGTAGCAAAGTTTATATAACTTTTTTTGGCTTCTCTTTTCTAAAACCACCCACCCCTTCCTCCTCGTCCTCCTACTTAGAACAAATTAAGGACTTGGCATGAAAACAGAATTTACAGGTAAATTACTAACAGCTTTGAGGAAAAGGCAACTCCTACTTTCAAAACTTGGTATCTAAATATTATTTTAAATTTCTCTAGTCAAATAGTTATCTGAAAATGTCAGACATCTAGACGTCAAACTAGCATTCACTTAATCAAATTGGGATTACAAGAGACCCTGAATTAGCTCATGTAGTACTTATCTTTTTCCTTTGTTGGTTAAAATTGCTGATAACCACTCCAATGAAAAGGTTCAGCATGAAGAAAGATCCAAAAATAATGAAAATCACAAAATACATATACATGGCTAAGAATGCTTCAAACTTTGGCTGTTCATCTATCTGTTAAAAAAATCAAAACAGAAAAATAATATTGATATAAATCACATAAACACAGCTTTACCATTTCCAATTTATAATAACAAATCTTTTTATTGTCAGGAGGAATAAATTATTTCTATACATTTAAACCTTTCTTTAGATGTACAAGTAGAACAACCATCTTGTTCTGTCTTGTTACTGTTTGTAAAGACAATTACAAAGATATATAGTCAAACCCAGSTCTAGCAAATTCTTAAGTAATAGATAAACAGTTCCAATCAGAAGTGATCCTGTGAATGCCTAGATTAGAAAAACAGCTCAGACTAAACATAATGGTGAACCGCCATCCCCTTGAATGCTATCCYGGACAAGAAGCAGATTTAAAAAGCCGGCTCACTATGATCAGCCCTCCAAGGAATTATCTGTTTAACTAGCAGCTATTTTGCTACATTCAAGAGYACAGTGCTTCAATGAATAAGGAAAATGAAAATTAAATTAAACATAGAAAAGTTAAAACACCCTGTACTAGTGAGAGAGTGAGAAACAAGACGTAGAAATGGGGAAGAATTACTAAGGATGTCAAATATAGGCAAGAAAACCTCCAGAAATAACTGCTAAACATGCCTGTTATTTTAATGCTACCGTACACATTTAAAAAAGATGGAAATTTGTTTCAGAGGCACAGTCCCTCCAAGACCTTGTGAACTCTGTTCCCAAAACAGACTTGTCCGAAACTTGCAACATCATCTGGCCCTCTGCATTCTTGATTTAGTAGTTTTTTGTGTGGTGTCACTGTATTTTGACCAGTTTTCTTTTGTCTAAGTTCCAGATATTTGGTACTCCATGGATTATTGTTTCACTGCATAGTTTGAAGCATTCATCCACTTGTATTTCTGACTTGATATTGCAAACAAAACTGAAGAATTAATTGTATGGGTAGAAAAGGAAAGAAGGAAAGGGAAAAGAACTAAAATTTCATTTTAGTGACATACCTCACGTGAATCCACTGCTGCATACATAATATCCACCCAACCTTTAAAAGTTGCCTGAAAAAAATGCATTCGTAAGGTTATTATCACTAACATAAATAAAAAAATTAGGTAGAGCTAATATAAATGTGTTAAGAGTTGTGGAAAAGTGAGCAGTGTGCTATAAAAAATGTGCATCACTTCCCAAGATCTGCTTGAAAGTATGAATCACTGGAGCTTAGTAAAGAGAAAAAAAAATATTATTTCCTGAAAAGAAAAAAAAAATGCCGTGAATCCAGTGAAAAGTGTTTTAATGTTAACTCTTGTTAAATTGAAATTTTTGTAAATTCTCTGCTTTTTGAAAAAGCAGTAAAAGTTTCACCTTAACTAGCAAATGTATCCTAAAAGGATAAAAACAGTTTCTAAGAAAACAGCAGACGATTTCTTCCTGCAATTCTTAGCAACTCTGCAGAATCATAGAACACTTTGGAGGATACARGGCAAAGAACTTCATCTGGAAAAGATACAGGGATAACAGCCACACTTAACAATGCCTTTGTTGTGATATTAGGGACATCAATGAATTTGCATCCCAATACTTCATAATTTATATAATAAAAGAAAATATAGAAATATAAATAAACTGYATTGTGCTTTTTCTTTCTCATCCACTCTGAACTAACTTTTACTAAAGAAAATGAGAATGACTTTAAATCCGGTAACATGCAGACTATTTCAGGCTTAGTATGTTAATCAAATTAAAACAAAATTGAAAAGCCATGAAACACAGTGCTTGATTTTAACACAAGGTTGCATATGCTTAAGTGTTCTTTAGGAGGAACTGATCAGCTTATAGATAAGAAAAATATCTATGGAAGCTAAAAAATTCCCCAATTTCAGTGAGATAAACAGAAGCAYAGTGGTGTCCCATGATTGGGCTGCTCAACACATTTCCTTGAAGAAAACAAAACTGAGCTTGTTTTTATAGAACTTACCACTTGGAGRAGAGCCAAGTATCCCATCCCAACATGATCAAAGTTTACATCACTATTTGTCCATGTTCCATTATAGAAAGTACAATTATATTTGTTATCAATTAGACTGATATTTCCTTTCTTGAGTATGCATTTCGAAAATTTTTTTCCAAGTAATTTTACTCCTGCAATGTTAAATAGGAGCCAGAAGACAATACAGACGAGCAAAACGTTCAAGATTGAGGGGATAGCTCCCAAGAGTGCATTCACAACGACCTTAAACAAATAAAATGAATGAAAAGAATGAATTATTCACATTCAATAAAACACCTTCCCAGAAAACCACTTATTTTTTCTTCTTTTGTATCTATTGCAGATTCTCACCCATATGAAAACTAGTAGATGACAAATTTAAAGCCAGCCTTCGGCCCAACTTCAAGCTTGTCTTAACATGTAATTCTGTGGTATCTATCTTGCCTTTTTGAGGAAGGAAGAAAAACACATGGAAACCAGAATTATCCTTGGGTAAAAGAAATACATAAAATAAGATTATGAGTCTGTAGTAGCTATGGAATCTAAAGATCAGGTATAGGGGAATGGGTTGTATGATCTGCATTTACTACAATATCATAAATCACCCTCTCTTTTATCTGGGAGGGGTTTTGTAAGAGAACAACAGCTTGCTCTCCATAACAAAACGAACCTCACCTTATAACCACTGGTAATTGACTGCACACAGTACATAAAGTGGAGAAGTTTGGCTTCCAGAAGACTGAGTTGTTTTGGTCAGCACTCTTCCTTCATTTAGGCTTGCTTGAGGACAAGGTGAATGCAAACCCATAATGAGCAGTAAGCCTCTTCCAGATATGGTACCAGTAAAAATGGGATTCCAGTTTCTGGCATCTGTGCTGGTGACATCAAGGGACCCGATACAAGCAGTGATAAGAACTCGTATTCATGAATCCAGCACATTGATGCTGACAGGCAGGACCAGGCTTGTTGCCAGTGGGAATTTGAGGACTATTATCTATTTCTTTTCACCATTTTTCACTACTCTGTCATGGGGCATAGTGAAAAACTCTCTGGAGATGTTTCATTGCTATCATTATGAGAAAATTCTGAGCCTTTTATCCTAGCCTTGGATAATATCCATCTACTAGAAACACACAGAATGAAGCACATTGGAAGGGACCTCTGAAGATCASCTGTTCCAACATAGATCAAGTTGCTCAGGGTCTTGTCCAGTCAAGTTCTGAATTTTTCCAAGGGTGGWGTTTCAGCAACCTCTCTGGACAATCTATTGCAATGCTATACACCCACACTGTCATCTTTTTTCCAAGGTAGCTAATTGGAATATTCCTCAGAGCCAACTCGTTCTCTCTCATTCTCTCACTGTGGGCCTACCACAAAACATTAGTTCCATTTCTTGCATAACYTCCCATTAAGTAGTTAAAGACAACAATTAGATCTCTTATCTAATTAGATCCCAAYCAGATCCTCCCCTTAACCTCTTCTCCAGACAGAACAAGCTCCATTCTCTCAGCCTCTCCTCTCCAGTTCCCTGACCGTCTTGGTGGCATTTTGCTGGACACTCTCCAGTACATTAATATCTTTCTTACACTGGGGAGCCCCAAACTAGACACYATATTCCCGATTCAGTCTCACGGGTACCAAAAACAGAAGAGTGAATTGCCTCAATGTGCTGGCCAGACTCATGCTAAAATAGACCACTATGCGGTAGACCTTCTTTGTCGCTCTGCTGACTTAYGTTTAACATGCTGTCCACCCCAGGTCCTTTCCTGCAAAGCTGCTCATTTCTGTGTGCCACATTTACGTGTGGTTATTCTGGCTCAGGTGCAAGACTTTGCGTTTGCTTTTGCTGAACTTCCTGATGTTTCTGCAGCCCGTATCTCCAGTCTGTCAAGCTCTCATTGCAGAGCAGCCTTCCCCCAGTGTATTAAGTGCTCACCCCCAATTTGGTATCATCTGTGAACTTGCTGAGAACAATTTCTACCACATTCTTCAGGTTGTTAATTAAGTCATTAAGCAGTATTGGTCCCAGGACTGGCCTCTGAGCCACTACTAACCAGCTGCAAGTGGAACTTTATCCCGATGATCTCTGCACATGGAACCTGGCAGTTCAGCCAATTTTCTGCCTAGCTTATAGTTCACCTATCCAGACCAGATATAACCAGTATCTGAGACCACAGATGGCTCTTCCCTCCCTCAGCCATCTCATCACAGAAGACAATCAGGTTTGAGAGGCAAAAATTGCCCTTCCTAAATTCACGCTGGCTGTTTCTAACTGATTCCTTCTTGTCCTTCACGGCTTCCAGAAGGATTTGCTCCATATCCATCCCGGGGCCTGAAGTTAGTGTCTCATCACATTCAGTGATCTAACACAGGTCAGATGATTTCCGTGATACAATTTTTTACTTCCTCCCATTGACTTGAAAGATTCTAGATAGTTCGCTGCCCTGGTTTTGGCTGAGATAAGAGTTAATTTTCTTCCTAGTAGCTGGTATAGTGCTGTGTTTTGGATTTAGTATGAGAATAATGTTGATAACACACTGATGTTTTAGTTGTTGTTAAGCAGTGCTTCCACTAAGCCAAGGACTTTTCAGCTTCTCGTGCTCTACCGACTGAGAAGGCTGGRGRTGCACAAGAAGCTTGTGCATGGGTCGGGGCACAGCCAGGACAGCTGACCCCAACTGACCAAAGGGATATTCCATACCATATGACCTCATGCTCAGTATATTAACTAGGGGAAAGCTGGCCGGGGGGCTGCTGCTTGGGAACTGGCTGGGCATCAGTCAGCAGGTGATAAGCAATTGCATTGTGCATCACTGATTTTGTATATTCTTATTATTTCCCCTTCCTCTTCTGTCCTATTAAACTGTCTTTATCTCAACCCACAAATCTCACCTTTTCCCCCCCCCCCCCCCCCCCCCAATTCTCTCTCCCATCCCACTGGGAGGGGGGAGTGAGTCAACGGCTGGGTGGTTTTTAGCTGCCTGACGGCTTAAACCACGACATTCGCTCAAAGCAGCTTTTAAAATTAAGTTAGAAGAATCCCTTCTCCTATTAAGAAAATCCCACCTTATTTAAGTTTGAAAGGATTGTTACCTTTCAGATCTACCCTGGAGAATCTGAAATGTGGCACGTGAGCCTGTCTAGGTAACTGTCAACACGAGTTGATATAAGCACAGCAGTCTAAAGAAGGGGAATTATGAAAAGGAGTTACAAAAAGTGAATAGTTTCCACTGAAGCAACGAATTAATGAATCCATTTTTCCAGGTCCCAATTTCTTGCCTCAGGCAATGAGAAAAAATTAAGAAAGCACTGTGGCCACTACATTTCTTATGCCATGAGGATTGATACACTACAACTTTCACAGTACAGGTTTCTTCCTCACATTACAGTTTGTTTTCTGTAATAACGATATATATAGCTTCTTTTCTATTRACAAGTAATTAAAAGTGGTTCCTATTTTTTTCAGAAGAATTTGCCAAATACACTGGATGAAATTTTTCCATGTCTAAGATAAACCAAAGAATGGGTTTCAGAAAAGTACAAGTCTACAAAAATTCTTGTATAGTTTGTTCTGCAAATTGCGCTGAAACTGGAAACATGGAAAAATGTTCCAGTGTTCACATTACTTTACATAATAATTCTTTGTGGTAGCATATTATAATTCAATTTCCTTATTTCATTTGTATTTATAAATTTCTGTGAAAGTGTTAGGTATTAGTTCAAAATAACAACCATAAGATGTAAGTAGGCAATCTGAACCATCTCAATGTCATCAAGTCCCAAAACAGAGATTCAAGTTGTAAATTTCATAAAAACTTCAAATGCAGCTATTACAAAATATGCACACACCCCCAATATGCTTACCTTTATCCCTTCAAATCTTGACAAAGCTCGTAGAGGYCTCAATGCTCTAAGAGTCCTGAGGGATTTCAGGGCACTCCCAGAGGAACAAGGTGATATGTCTTTGGAAACAGTATTTAGTCCCCAGGAAACAAATGACAGCTGTGTTCATTGAATTGAAACTGAGATTATTAAATGGTATATAAAAATTTATTTAATTTGTATCAGTAGACAATCATAGGCGAATGTTAAAATACCTTTGACCAATAAGTTGAATGAAGAAAATATACATTCAAAGTTATTGTAATATAATTTTACTTCATTCTTTCCTAATATTTTAAAAATAATGCAATTCTTTCATTCTAATTTGAAACACTTTTTTCTCTTCTTTTTTTTCTCTTTTTTCTTTTTTTTCTTTTTTTTTCTTTTTTTTTCTTTTTTTTTTCAAAAACAGTTCATATAATTTTTTTGGAATGCTAGTATAACAATCAAGTTGGTAACTATGGTAATTTCATACACTACAAGACAGAAAGGATTATTCAAATAAAATATTTCCATTTTCTGCATAGTTATTCTCAGAAGTGCATACAGTAATTCCTTATCATAACTTAAGATGGTGATGTGGAAGCAAAAATTATTTTTAAAAAGATATCCAGTCTTCATTTTAAATTTTCGTAAGACAGAAAATGAACTGAAAATCAGGGTTTTTTTTCATTGTTCATGATTCGCCTCTTCCTTTCTATTTGAATTTGTTGTTTCATTGTCTAGTCATTTGATATTTTCACACTTTTCCTCTGCTTTGGACAGCACTGCTATTAATATTACAGAACTGTAATTGCTAAAGTCATGCTATAAATTCTTTGTACACAGTCATAATATTAGATTTTTCTAACAGAAATTCCCTGTTAGTTCACAACTTTCAATGCTAACTATTCAGAGGCTATCAATCAGCTACTTTGACGTTACTGGAAGTCAGCTGTTTAGATGTCCTTATTTTAAAATATTTAACTTCAATATCTTCCAAGTGTATTGTTGACAAGCAAAAATATTTCATTTTTATATGGCAGGATTATATTATTTAACTTTGTCTGAATTTAGAATAAATATGTATATACTGAACATTGCATTTCCTTCATCGCACTATTGATGATTTCAACATTTCTCTTTATAGCTATATAAAGGATTGCTAGGATTTCTTTGGTTGCAAAGCAAAGCACACTTACCTACGTCTTTAACTCTCTGGAAAATGATTTTTCCAACAATATTTTTCAACTCCCTTTACCATCTAAATTTCTTCTCCTTTAAGGAAACAACTTTACTTTTTTCCGTTTCTAAATGGCAGCAGCTTTACATTTTTCTATCATCTTAGTTAATTAATTTTAGTTTTATTTCTGATTGCTAATTGTGCTCTCTCTCTACACTCAAAAAGGTTTTTATAACCTACATGGTCCTCAATGACAGTGATACCTAATAAAATTTTCTTAAGCAACTTCTGATTATTACTTACAATTTCCATTTAAATTTGTCCTAAAGTCTCTTCTGATTGCAATTTTTTTCAGCTTTTGGAAACTCTTTTACACTTGTGTTTATTCATAATCAGATTTTACATATTTCTCTATATAAAAAATATCAAAATTCAAAATGTAAGACAATGTGATGTAATACTTACACAGACAATGATGAAGTCAAGGCAACACCAGGCATTAGTGAAATAACTGTGCAAACCATAAGCTACCCATTTCAGAAGCATCTCCATAAAAAAGATGTAGGTAAATATTTCATTAGCAAAGTCTAGGACCATTTTCACTGTTTTTCTCTCCTGCAGGTGAATATCTTCAAATGCCTGGAATTTCAGAATTCAGTTTTAAAAGAGTTTGGTAGTTTTATGGAAGATTATTYTAAAATTGCACAAGAATACACAGTTTGGCTTATTATAACCATTTCATATTAAATTATGGGCAACCACCACTCAGTTTTATACTTAGAAGTAAAAACCTAAATTGTAAAATGAGTACAATCTCATTTTCAGGGTGCTTGAAAAATTACATACTTTCAATTGTTTATGCTTAACACTCCTTCCAAAAATATCTGATGAGGGTCAATTGTGGCTACCAAAAATCTTGGCTTCGCAAGGTAGTGGATAATTTTGAAGGTGTTGGTCTAAAATTCTTCATAGTAAAGCTTGAATTAAACACATTAACCACTGTCTGTCAGACCTAGTCCTTTCAAAGGAGTAATTTTTAGTCAGCCTGCAGAGTTGTAATACAGATATGAAAAAATATGACAAACACCTTATCTGGAACTCTTCATTCGTGAAGTTTCACATTTTTTCACCTAAACCTTGACATGACTTTGATGTCAGTAAAGGTTTAGGAAAATGTTTTATTGATTGCTGTGGTTTACATCATTGTTCGCTTGTGTTCAATATATTTGCTGCCTTGCTAATTTATTTTTAGTTTTTGATATTGCCAATCTACTCCCAATTCCTTTAACACCTTGCATTATTTCCTCACCAAGCCTCTGGCAATGTCTTTATTCTTCCTTTCATCCATTTCTCCCCTACCTTATAGCTCCATCTCCACTTCATTTCTCTTTTGCTGCCAACATTTCTAATGATTTATCTATCCATTTTCACCACCACTATTTCCCCCTCACAAATCCATGTCTGTCATTACTTAATTTTTTTCTTACTTATGCAGATATATCAGAAGCCACCCTGTACCACACCCTTTCCCACACCCTACGATTCCTAAATATAAATTACTCAATCTCCTCCGGTCTCTCCTTTCACACTCTGTCTCAAGAGCTCAACGTGTCTCTAGAGCATATCAGGGCATTTAATAACTTCCCTTTCTCTTATCCTCATTCAAATCTGTGTCCCCTTCTCTGACATTGTCTCTGCAGCTGCTAAYTTTCTGTCTTATTTCTTGCCATGGGACGAGTGAAAAATTTGAAATAAGAAGTTTAAGCGTCTGTCCTCTCAAGAGGAATACACCATCTCATATCCTTAGGATGTCAGAACACACCATCTTTATTTTATAGAAGAGCAAATGAAGCGTAGAGAGATCAATTCATTTGCCCAAAGTCACATGGCTGTAGTCTGTGACAAAGGTCAGGAACCAAACAGAGGGTGTCAAAACTTTAATCCATATCCAGTTTCAATCCACATCAGCTCTTCACTTAACAGCTCCTTATCTGACTGTGAAATCTCTTATTCTGCTATTATTTTTTATTAAGTTCATTAACAGTCAACACCCTGTAAGGAAATAGCAGGCTGTGTCACATGGGAGACTGACCCAGATGGTCCACAGACCTTTGGTTCAGGGGAGCATGGCAGCAGACACCTCAACGKTTTTGCAAGGATTAGCTCAGCTACAGCGGGCCTTAACAGTTACAAGTTATCACCAGTCACATTAAACCRTTAAATGTTTCTTGCAGAAACACCTGAGTGCCTCTGCTACGTGTCTCCAGTGCTCTGGGAGAAGATGATTATTTAGGTATTATAGCAGACCTGATTTGCTCCCCTGTATTTATGACATGCTAAACGCAGTCTAAAAGGCCACCGATAAGGGGGAGCAGGAGCATAAGCAGATGTTTAGATCAAGTGAGACCTGAAACAATAAACTTATGTAAAATCATTTCTGTGTTTCCATTTCATATTCCCCCTGAAAAAACATGGGGCAGAGATGCTCCTATGTATAATTACCAACAATCTGGTAAAACTTATGCACTCCTGCTCTGCAGTGTAAAACAGTAATAYTGCTTCTGGAGCTAAGTGGTCTTTGAAGCAGTGGTCATTCAATTCTGCTACAATTAGGAGAAATGTCTACACAGCGGAGCTGTCACTGTGTCCACAGGACTAGTAATTTGACTGTGGGTAATTGAGAAATCCTGGCATTCATGTACATTAACCTATTTACCATTTCCTACCTTTTTTCCGAGCAAGTTTGATAATTAGCGTTGTCTTTTTCACTGTTTAACCTTGGCTACCTTGATTTCCATCTACTGGTCAAATCACCCATTCATTAGCAGTGATGCTCTTTCAAACTTCTAACTCTTCCTTTGCTCTAAGCACTGAGCTCTTACCACGTACTTTTCTATGCATTCTTTCTATGATCACCATCTCATTTAATTTACTTCCAAGCCGTGGACATGCCTGATGGTATGCTAACCCTTCATTCTAGCTGGTTCAGGAAATTCCATATCAGCAAACAACTTTATAAACAAACAGAAAATGGACGAGTGCCTTTTTGCAAGAGGACAACAGTATCTTAGAAATGTGAAAGTTCCCAGCACCACAGTACATCGTTGATGAAAAGAAATCGTTATCGTTTTGTTATTTTGCATCTGGATACCAACTAGTTTTGTGTTCAACTTAGCCAGATCCTACAGTACATTAAATAATAACTCAGTTTCCGTCCTTACTTCAGTTTGGTTCCACATGARTAGAGAGGAGCCCTCATGGGAACCCCAGGGAGTTCCCCTGGAGATTTTGCCATGGAAATTTTAAAGCAGACAGTTCAAATCTATGGTTCAGTGGACAACCTAAACTTAATGCACACAGAACAGGTTTTATTTGGAAAATTCTGACATCTACCATATAGATCACTTTCACACTAGTTGGTTATGTTCCTTCTGCACTATATAATGTTTTATTTAACAAATTACTTCCAGTAGACTTAGTGAATATGTTTTCAAATCAAATAAAACTTCTCTTATTCTTCAGTAAAAATGGATATAATCAGAGTAGCAATGAAACATTGAGTCACCTACCAGTTTACAGCCATCTTCACTTTCAGATTCTGATCATCTTAATGTTTGGGTGATTTTAAATCTAATTTTTTTACTGAGCAGTTAGTCTGCTTTACAAATTTAGAAGTACTTTTATTTTTTTAAGCTTTCCTAAGTAATTTCAGATCCTGGTTTAGCCTCCTAATTAAGCACACAAGTGTGTGAAGAACTATGTTCCATGAAGAACTACRAAGATGATTATGATTCCATGTATTTAAATATCTTATCCAAGTGGGGGAGAGCCTTATAACTTCTAAGGGATACATTTATTATACTCTTGTCTCTCCCTGGGGAAAGGAATGTGAGAGTAGAAGAAATAAATTAAACATAATAATGTGATTCTTCTCCTTTGCTGACAACCATCAATTCAAAATTTGAGAAATTAAATTAAATTTACCAGTGCTGCGCTGCTCAATATTATCATAAAAATTATAAAATTTTCAAACCAGCTATGGTTAACAATTCTGTAGCAGGTTTTTCTAAATTTCCACCAAGTGCTGCCTGGAAACTTAGTGGTATCCACTACACAACATGGGAAACATTCAATACAACCTGAAAAGAGAAAGAACAGCATATTGGTTCCATGGAAAATGTGGAGACATGGAATCTAAAAAGTGTAAGAAAGACATCTTAAAATGAGCTTCTACAGACTATACAAAGAATGTGCTGTTTTACCTATGGGGTGATGCTGTGGCTGAAACAATCTAAAGCTAAAGAAAAGACAAAATTTGTAGGCCAAAAGAATTTCTTTTAATAGAGTAACCCATACATGGAAAAAGCAGAGAAGCTTTTGTGCCCACAAAAAAAAGTCATTACTTCTATCTAAAAAACTTGCATATTTTATTTTCTGCATTTATTCTTTTTGTTTTGAAAAGAGATATTATCTTACTAGTGGTTTAGTAAATTATTATTTTTGCTGATTGTTTCACTTGATTGCACTGCAGAGACGTTACAACTAGGTTCTCTGTTCATTGTTTCGCACCAGGAACGCACTTCGTTAATCTATAAAGGCAGTAGGATTGAACCATAAGAGTCAATGCAGTCTAAGGAGCCGTTCAGGAAATGAAAACTAGGTGTCCACATTGGGATGAGCTGTACAGTCCTCTGGATTCCATTAGCTGTATTGACCAGATATTCATCCACTGTACTGGGAGCTCAGACAAATTCAACTGAAGTGCCATTTAAGATACCAGGTACAAACATACACATCCTAACTGACCTCCAGCTGCCCCTTCAGAAGTGCTTTAGAATCACAGAATCATAGAATCATTAAGGTTGGAAAAGATMTTTAAGATCATCGAGTCCAACYGTCAACCCAGCACCCATGCCCACTAAACCATGTCCCGAAGCGCCACATCTACACGTTTTTTGAACGCCTCCAGKGATGGTGACTCCACCACTTCCCTGGGCAGCCTGTTCCAATGCCTGACTACCCTTTCGGTGAAGAAATTTTTCCTAATATCCAATCTAAACCTCCCTTGGCRCAACTTGAGGCCATTTCCTCTCATCCTATCGTTTGTTACTTGGGAGAARAGACCAACACCCACCTCGCTACAGCCTCCTTTCAGGTAGTTGTAGAGAGCGATAAGGTCTCCCCTCAGCCTCCTCTTCTCCAGGCTAAACAACCCCAGCTCCCTCAGCYGCTCCTCATAAGACCTGTTCTCCAGACCCTTCACCAGCCTCGTCGCCCTTCTCTGGACACGCTCCAGCACCTCAATGTCCTTCTTGTAGTGAGGGKCCCAAAACTGAACACAGGATTCGAGGTGCGGCCTCACCAGTGCCGAGTACAGGGGCACGATCACCTCCCTGCTCCTGCTGGTCACACTATTCCTGATACAGGCCAGGATGCCGTTGGCCTTCTTGGCCACCTGGGCACACTGCCGGCTCATGKTCAGCCGGCCGTCGACCAGCATCCCCACGTCCTTTTCCGCCGAGCAGCTTTCCAACCACTCTTCCCCAAGCCTGTAGCGTTGCCTGGGGTTGTTGTGACCCAAGTGCAGGACCCGGCACTTGGTCTTGTTGAACCTCATGCAGTTGGCCTCGGCCCATSGATCCAGCCTGTCCAGATCCCTCTGCAGAGCCTTCCTACCCTCAGGCAGATCAACACTCCCGCCCAGCTTGGTGTCATCTGCAAACTTACTGAGGGTGCACTTGATCCCCTCATCCAGATCATTGATAAAGATATTAAACAAGACCAGCCCCAAAACTGAGCCCTGGGGAACACCGCTCGTGACTGGCCACCAACTGGATTTGACTCCATTCACCACAACTCTCTGGGCTCGGCCGTCCAGCCAGTTTTTTACCCAGTGAAGAATACACCCGTCCAAGACATGAGCTGCCAGCTTCTCCAGGAGAATGCTGTGGGAGACAGTGTCAAAGGCTTTGCTGAAGTCCAGGTAAACCACACCCACAGCCTTCCCCTCATCCACTAGGCGGGTCACCCGGTCGTAGAAGGAGATCAGGTTGGTCAAGCAGGACCTGCCCTTCATGAACCCGTGCTGGCTGGGTCCGATCCCCCGGTTGTCCCGCACCTGCCTCATGAGTGCCCTCAAGATTAACTGCTCCATGATCTTCCCCGGCACCGAGGTCAGGCTGACAGGCCTGTAGTTCCCTGGATCCTCCCTCCGGCCCTTCTTGTAGATGGGGCTGTCACATCGGCAAGCCTCCAGTCGTCCGGGACCTCCCCCCGTTAACCAGGACCGGTGAAAAATGATGGAGAGCGGCTTGGCAAGCTCCTCCGCCAGCTCCCTCAGTACTCTCGGGTGGATCCCATCCGGCCCCATAGAYTTGTGTATGTCCAGCTGGCGTAGCAGGTCATTAACCTCTTCCTCTTCGATTATGGGGGGTTTACTCTGCCCCCCATCCCCATCTTCCAGCTCAGGGGGGTGAATACCCAGAGGATAACYGGTCTGAATATTAAAGACTGAGGTAAAGAAGGCATTAAGTACCTCAGCCTTCTCCTCATCCTCAGTGGCAAGGTTCCCCCTGGCATCCAATAAGGGAGGGAGATTCTCCTTGGCCCTCTTTTTGTCTTTGAGTGCCTTTGCTCATATACAGATACCTACAGTCTGATGCCTCAATATAAGACTGAATCACGCTCCAAAGACGGCATTTTGCTACCTAAACACAGGTGTTTAGAACCATTTTAGGCCTCTTTGGATATGCTACAGCTTCTGTGACAGTTCTGCCAGCTTCATGCAGCTGTCTTGCACACTCTCAGGCATCTCATATGGTACTAAATGCCTGCGTTCAGGCATCCCAACACCGCTCCAGATCTGTGCTGGCTTTGGGAATATTTATTTGAGTTTCTATGTTTATAAACAAGTGCCTCAGGCAAACAGTTTCTGCCAATTTGGAAATGTTCCAAACAGATACCTTTGAATACTGGTTCATACATACATACATAAAAGATTCTTACTTTCCGCAAAACAGTCCTTAGGCAGTTGTGACTTTTTAGGCTGGGAAAACATCTCCAGAAGAATAACTGGATCCACAGTGCTGGCTTCAGAATAGCTACTAGCATCACATTTCTACACAAGAGAAGGGCAAAGAAGAGAATTTATTTGCTTTTCATTAATAAGGTTACCAGATTGAAAACAAATGAAACTTATCACCGCTCCCACCCCCCCCCAAAAAAAATATGCAGCATATAAATTATCTTAATGTTGCTGAACTACCAAAGTAAGATTACAAATTATAGGACAGAAAAGGCTAATCCCTACTCTTTGTTTCCATGGCTTTAATTTAATAAAGTCTACATTGGACTTGCAGGAAGGAAATTGTTTAGRAGAGATTATATTATGCTACAACTTTAGAGAAAACTGATTTCTTCATGTCAATCCAATCCTCTCTTCATTTTCAGAGATATAAACCATGTCTCAAAAGGCTGGAAAGACATGTATATACGGTCTACACACCTCAAAGAACTGTAGTTATTGGTAGGTAACCTACACATCTACAAAACTAAAAACAAGTATAAAGAAAAAGGAATAAAGCAATCTATCAGCCATAAAGGGTAAGTGCCCTGTATGACATGGAAAGGGAAGGCATGAGGATAGGAATAAGAATGAGAAGCCAGAGGAAGGGAGAACTGCCTCTGTTGACAGCCATGCTGCTCTATGCTAACTTAGCATCCTAGGGAATCTTCAACATAGACAAAAATGAAGTTATTTAAATTCATGGGCATTTTAATATTTTTAATATTAACTTTTTAATATAAATATAATTAAATAATGTATAACAAACAGAACTTCTGGCAACTTTATCTAAAACCACAAAATGCTAAAGTGGTTTGACTTTTGGAGGTAGTAATCCAGAAAGATGCTGAACTTCCCATTTAATTTTCTGGGTCATTGGAGCAAGCCATGATTCTTCACCTTTTTTGATGTGGAACTGTACTGTATTAGAATAAGCTAAGTTTCTAGACCAGAAAAGGTATGGTTGTTTTGGGAACTGTTTCTAGAGAACAAATTTTTGCATCCAAGGATGACAGCAAACAGAATTATCTATAAAAATTAATAGTATGTATCAGATATGTTTAAAGTAAGTGTGTTTCTTGATTAATTTCTGTTTACTTATTTCGTACAAATAATATATTTAGTTACACTGTTAGCCATGGCTGTTTATGAGACAAACCTCCATGCTTTAAACTTTCATTATTATTACCTCCAGAGAGATGTACCATCTTCACAGGGATTATATTTGCTACTCTTCAGAAAACCCCAGCTTGTCCTGTCATTGCTGAATGAGAGAACCGCTGTGACAATTTTCATCTCTAGTATATTCCACAAGATGAAAAAAGTTGTAACTACCTCTTTTTGCTCTTTCTTTTTGTGTGTTTCTGAAAAAACACTTGTAGTTTCAGAAGTCCCAGAAATCTGACTGAAGCCGCTTGAACTCTGGCACTGCTCTCTATCGCTTAATCTGTCTCCCTGCATGAAATAATGGAAAACAGTTGATTTTCCACATTTTTCTTCCTGACAGTCATTCCTAAAAGTCAAAATTCTTTAACAGAATCTAAAGCATCCACAAAATTTAGCATGTCTGTCTTTTTACAGATAATTAAATGATATCCCTAAAAGGCATGTAAAAGAATGATTCCTTCCTCAATTTCAAATACTGCAGTCCTGTGGTTATACTGTGGAAATGTATCATTCCTCAAGATCTACATTTAGCCCATTGATGGATTCCTGCATCCAATTCACTAAGTTCTGATGAACTGGCTCAACCTTTGCAGCTGGACCCCAACAGTCTCATGTTTCTAGTTACAGGCAAAAGAGCTAAGTGATCCCAATCAGCATACAGTCCTTTTGCCACTACAAATTCCAAGCAATACCAGATTCCCCTGCAGCGGGGAAAGAATTTCTCTCATCAAATGCCTATGGACAACATATTTCAAATAGCCACAGATGATTCTAAGGTGATCAGTGATTTCTGCTTCTTTGAGAACTTGCCCAAATATATTCCACTGACAATGCCTCTCTTATGACGAAAAACATAGAAAATGGATCCTACCAGTCCACCTAGACACTGACCATATGATAATCCATCCAAAAATAGCACCTGCTTTTGACATTTCTGCCACGGCATAATACTAGGTAACTGCACTTTGAGCCCAAATACCTGTTCCGATAGATTTAAAATATGGTGATATCACAATCATAACACAACTGACACTCCTAAAATACAACCTTTAACAAGCTAATCTAGGTACAGCGTAGTCATCAAAGCCTGGTGTTCCACCTGAGCTTGCTGCTCACACATTTGGATGTGGTTTTTAGATGAGCTAAACCCCATATTGCCACACGCTTACACCATCACTTTTACCTATGAAGAAAATTAGCACAGTTGCAACATCTTAGGAAAGCTCATTGCTACTTGAATGTGGTAGCTGGAGAAATAAGCAGAAATCAATAAAAAGACTTAAATGAAAATCATAAGCTACTTTCTGTAGGAGGCTTTCTATCTTGCTTTATTTGAAAAACCTGCAAAACAGCTCATTATTCTGGTGTATAAGCCAGCTACTATTGGTCTTCCTTTAGTACAGGTCTGAGAAGGATTAATATTTTTTTTGTTCACCTTCTGACAAAAGATTGCAGGGAAGGTATATTGGAGTCTACTGCTTCTTATTTCTACTGCCTATGCGTAAGGCAGGCTTCTAAAAGAAAGTAACATGAGGTCCTTGTGCGCTGAGCTGAGCTGAAACCACTACTGGATGTTTCATACACAGCTGCAGTACTGTCAATGGGCTAGAAGGTATCACTCTTACCTTCTATAGGCCAAAATATTTATACGGGAATAAGAATCTCAGAGGATGACCCAACAATTCCGAACTAAAATGCATTCATGCAGATAGATCATCATACTCAAACCAGCATTCATATCCTTTATAAGCAATGACATCACATATGATAAAAGTAACAATGCTGTCACAAACAGAATTTCATTAAGACACATCACCCTCCTCAAAGGAAAGTAATCGGGTAAAATTCTATTTTATTAAAAGTATAACACATCATTAGAGAGAAGAAAAGAAAGCAAAAATAAGTGAAAAAAATCAAGAAAGCAAAATGGGAGAAACCATGAAGTGCAAAAGTGGGCAACATCCAAGTAATAACGGAATGCAGCAAGGGACACTACTGAATGCCATGAGGACATAAAGGGTTTAATTCAGTTGCTTGCCCTGAACTCCTTAGTGTCTTTTAAGATACCTGGGGGTACCTAAGACATACACATGGCATAGTTAAATACAGCACAGGATCTACAGGAACTGACAGACACCTTTTTGGAGGTGCATTTAGAAGCTGTATGAAATAATCCAGCACCTCAAATTGCACTTGACATCTATGAGGTAAGTAGTATGTGGAATCTTGAGATCCAGATATCTAAATGGAGTAATCTAATTGTGGCTGATACCTAGTGTCATCGGAGGTGTTTCTACATACCCCTGGCCTCCAGATGCCAAAAAGAGTTCCTATAGCTCCTGTGTCTTATTTGTCAGTGGATGCGACAGACACCTGAAGTATCTCAAATATCCCTAAATGCTTATGTACAGGCAAATGAATTGCACCATTATTGACTATCACGTCAGTATAAATGCCTCACTCACATGCAGAAAGACTTGAGCTTAATCCTGCCCAACACAACAAAATCAAGAGATATATAGGGGAGTCTAAAGTATAACAGAGGTGAATAGGGGATTAAAAAAACATTAAGATTTTTTTTTTTAAGGTGAAGCTTTTATTTGCATTCCCTTTGGATTCCATGCAACTGAGAAGCAACATATAAGCAACACAAAAGGCCCGCCTTCCAAAAATTCCCGGTGCCATCTGTAAGGTAAAGGAGACAAAAAGAATGAATGTCTGTCTTGATCAAACTTCATTTAGCAATTGACAGCAATAAATGGAAACATAACAGACAGAAGCAGAATTATGGCTATTAATGAGAAAAATGATGAAAAAGTGGATATTCAACATCTTATTGAATAATTAAGACATTTGGTAGCTCTTGCATTTTGAAGCCACTAGAAGAAAGAAAATAAAATGGCAGAAATGACAGAAGGGATAACACATTTACTATTGAGTCTTCGAGATCAGATTTACAGATGCAAGTTACAATAATTTTTCAAATATTAATATTCCTTACCTGTTTTCTGTGTTTTATTTCTGTGCATACGCTATGGTCATTATCACATTCATCACTGTAAGTCTCTACTACTGCAATGGGAACACAGGTACTACGACTGGTTAAAAATTCTTCGTATTTCCTTGTTATTGAGGAACTCTCTTCAGCGTTGTAATACCCACTGTCAAAGCAATTGTTGTGTGTATCTTTTCTGACATCTGTCATGGCATAGTTATTTTCCTCTATGTCTTTGGCAGAAATTTTCACCAAAGTCTTCTTTTTGGCTGTTGTTTTGAGGTTTCGTTTCATTATTTTGCCACAATGATCCCAAATTCTGTCTTTCACAGACTGCAGGCCCTTGTGAATCCGTGCAATAGCAATCTGACATTTAGTCATTTGTCCTGTTTCCTCTTGTCCCGTTGAGGATTCAGTACTGAACGAACTCAGCAGCAAGGCAATGAATAGGTTGAGCACCTTAAAATAGTTAAAGTAAGTTGAAGACACTACTGCTAACAGAAAAGACATTTCAGAAAACACTCCTTAGGTAAAAAAATCTTAATCTCGCTTTCATCAACCACTGCAATGAAATTATTTACTATTATACTGGAATATTAATACAGTATGATATGGCTCCTTCTGGAAGGAAAGGCAGGAGAAAAAGGAAGGAAGTGAGGCTTTGGGTATATCAAATATATTTTCACATGCTCTGATGTTCACAATGTATGAGGAGGTAGATATGTTGAAAAACAGCAGGCAAAGATAAATTTTAATAACACCAAAATGGATCTGGTATAGACCAACAAACCAAGCAGATGAAAAAGATTTTGTCTTCCAGTACATATACATTAGATCTAATATATGTCACACAAACCAGAAAATCTGGGTATTGTAAACTTTTGATAATATAAGGATAAATTGGTAAGCATTCAAAGCACTGAACAGTTTGGTTATTTGATCCTAGCAACACAAAAGATGAAGAAATCAGACACCAAGTTATCAAAAAACACTGCACTTCTGTACTCTCAGTAGAAGGAATAATTTTGTGCATTTTGCTTAGCAGCTCTCTCTTGTGTGAGAAAGAGAAAGACAGGGGAAAAGAAAAAAAAAGACAGAAGAAAAACATAAGTAACATCCAGAAAAGAGAATAGCGTGAATACTCTTCAAATGATAAAGTTTGTAACTGGATGCATTCAGTAGGGATTGAAAAATAGGTTGAAACTCACCACCAAGTTTCCTATCACCAGGACTAGCAAGAAAATGGGAAGACATAGCTCTTTTCCAGCCACTTCCATACATTCCCACATGGTTTCAATCCATTCTCCACATAATATTCGGAATATAATCAGCAATGAATGATAAAAATCCTTCATATGCCAGCGTAAATTCTCATCGGTGTTTATTTTACTGTAATTACGCTCATAATAATTGCCCAAAACCTGCTTTCCTACTACAGCAAAAATAAATACAGTGATAATCAAAACCAGAGTGAGGTTACCCAGAGCACCAACTGAGTTTAGAATTATTTTCATAAGAGTATTTAAGGCTGGCCAGGACTTTGCCAATTTGAAGATCCTGAGCTGTAAGTAAAACACAAGAAAACAATGTGAATGGCAAACACTGCATAGATAGCACAGCACCCATAAAAAACAGACCCTGCATTTATCATGCTTCAGTAACACCATCATAATTTTTCCCCCAAAGAAAGGTTTTTAATTGTTCCGATGCAAAAGCGCTGTGTGTAAGCTCAGATGGTTAATGTTACTGAGAACAGAAAACTGCCAAAGAAAGCTTTCAAATTGCTTGTGCTAAGTTAGATATGAGCATGTGTAAGTCTACTAGTATTAATAGCAATAAGAGTAATAATAATCAAGTGGCTTATAGGTACTTGGACGAGGCTTATGAAATGACTGCATTTTGGACTAAATCAAATGTAATCAGACAAAAATTGAAAAAATAATTTTTTCTACCTCTCACCCAACAGACTTAAAATAAGATCTGAAAAGCCAGATGGGATCTATTCTGTGCATCTTCATGAGTAAAAAGGACATTTTTAGTCAAATTAGCATTCAGGGCTGTTAAAATCTCTCAGGCATGATACACAAGACGAAACAGAATTCAACTGAATTTCTAGGTGCAATGACTCTGAAGACTATGAAGAATTTTAAAAGCAATTAGTAGAGTTAGCATTCTAAATACAGTGTAAAGATGTAAGCAAAAAAGTTACATTATACATAGACATCTCAGAGCTACTCCTCTTTTTCCCTAAGATGGAGGAAAGCCTTGAGGAGACCTGAAGGCCAAGTCCAAGCCTTGAGGAAAGCTACGTTATTTTACAAATCTCAACTCAAAAGGAAAAGCTGTGAAGGAACCTTTTCTATCCTTGAGCTCGTGAAAACACTCAGATAATCTTCTCCTAATTGAAGATCTGAAATGTAGTTGAGCAATGCCACTGTACAGACCTAACAGGGAACCAGTGAACTCTCTGCTAGGTCAAATCTCCAAGGGGGCACACTGTGCCAGAGGGTTTGTAGTATCCAATATACGGAGTATAATAAATGTATTGAATGTATTCTTTAATATTCATTTAATATTCACTCTAATTAAACATTCATGTTGGCTTACTATGTACTAACGACGAGAACTGACTTAACAGATTCATCAGTAAAATAATTTGAGGGTATTGTACTGTAATCTCTTACAAATCTATACAACACATATACTTTGAAAAAAAAATAAAGACATAATTACCAGCCTGAGAAATGTCAGATTTGTTTCAAAGCTTATTAGGCCAATCATAACAACTACGCTATCAAAAACATTCCATTTTTGCTGAAAATAGTTGTAAGGATCTAGAGCGATGATTTTCAAGACCATTTCTGCTGTAAAAATCAGGGTGAAGACCTGGAAAGACGAAAATGATATTCAGCAAAAAGGCACTGAAAAGTATGTCTCCTTATGGGACTGTCCCAGCATAAATATGGGGTTACAAATCCATACTCACTCTAACATAGACCTAACTTACCTTGTCACTCATAGAAATCATTTGTTGGTAATTGCTTGGCATGTGAGGGTACTCCATAGCCATGAATAAGGTATTCACGATAATGCAAACCATGATTAAGAGATCAACAAATGGATCCAAAATCACCAGTTTCACCTTCTCTTTGACTGCTCTCCAGAATGGACAACAATTCCAAATCAGATACTTTTGAGCAAAATGTTTCCATAACGAAGGGCATTTCATTTTTGACTCTTGCAGTTCTAAATGACAAAGAGGGAAAGTGACATACGAATAATCTTATGTGGAATTTCACAGTATGAAGAAAAAGACAATCAGTCATAGAAAAGATTGAAAAGAAAAAAATCAATCTCGTGAGCAGAATTGCATAATTGAAAAAAATTATTTCACTCATTCTACACAAACTAATCACAAGCTATTTAAAGGTCACCATCAACAAATCTCATATTTACAGAAACAGGTGATATTACCCACCTCTTCATAAATTTATTATGCTATTGAAGGATGATAAAGGATCTGCATTAAGGAGAAATAACTTAACTGTCTCTGGGAAAACTGACAACTTGTTTTCTGTGAGTTCCATCTGCGCAGTCACAGATGCAGCATGGGTTGAAAAAAAGTCCAGGATAAAATGAAGAAGGGCGTCCCCCATATCTTGGTGTCCATAGTTGAGGATAGGGTTATAAGGTAAGTCAAGTTGGAAGGGAGCTCAGGAGTGCAACCCCCTTCTCAAAGCAGGGTCAGCCATGAGGTCAGAGACTGCATAACCTGTTCCTCTGTCTGACTGTCGTCATGGTGAAAGCTTCTCCTTACACACAGTTTGAAGCTCTCTTCTTTCAGTTTATGTCTGTTGTCTCATCTTCCCGTGGGTGCACCACTGTGAAGAGCCTGGCTCCATCTTCTTGATAATGTCTTCGTACACACTGGAAGGCTGATATTAACTTCCCCTCAAAACCTTCTTTCCAGGCTGAACTAGCCCAGCACTGGGCAAGTGCTCCAGCCCCTGACTTGGTGGCCCTCTCCTGAACTCAATGTATTTCTAGTACTGGGGGGTTGGGGGGCAAACTGGGCATAGTATGTGGTTTAGCAAGTGCTTAATAAAGGGAGATAATCACTTTTCTCCTGGCTATGCTCCTTTTAATATAGTCCAGGATACTGTTAGCCATTGCTGCTGCAAGGGCATGTTGCTGGCTCATGCTCAACTCACTGCCCACAAGGACCCACAGGGCCTTTCCTGCAGAGCTGCTTCCCAGCCAGCCAGCTCCCAGCCTGTATTGTTGCAAGAGGTTCTTGCAGATATGCAGAAGTTTACATTTGTTCTGGCTGAATTTTCATAAGGTTCCTGTTGGCCCATTCCTCCAGCCTGTCTAAGTCCCTCTAGATGGCAGTCCTTACCTTCAAGTGTATCAAGTGATTCACCCCCAGTTTGGTGTCATCTACAAAATTTAAGAGCAAGTCCTCTGTTGCCTCCTCCAGGTCACTTAGGACAAGATGTGTCCTAGGATACACACTGTGGTACTCCACTTGTTACCTGCCACCAGGTAGGATACGACCTGTTCAGCAGATACTTGAAGCCCAAACATCCAACCATTTTTTTGGCCAGCTGGTGGTCTACCCATGCAGACCCTAACACCCTAACTTGGATGAAAAAATAGTGTGGGAGACAGTGTTGAAAGCCTTGCTAGAGTCAAGGTAAATGAAAACATTGCTCTCCCCTCATCCACAAAGCCCAGTCATTTTATTGTATGGGGCAATCAAGTGGGTTAGGCATGATTTACCCTCGGTAATTGCAAGTTACAGTTGCAGTTACGTGAGATACGAGAATATTTATTTACTGAAATTTACATTTGATTGCAACATAATTTCCCCTAGTGACTTTTAAAATAATGTTTGTGACATTTTGATCTCTTAGGTGAAGTTACACAATCACCATAGGAAAAACACTAAAGAATGACTTACGCAAATTATCTGTAATAACAGTGGCTGCGCTCATTAACCTCTGCCTTCGAAAAGGATCATCAATAGCGTCCACTGACAATTCATAGGACAGCAGTATCTGCCTCTTTGGTTAGAAAGACAACAGAAGATAATATAACAAGGGAATATGAAGAAATGGCAATATAAAAATTATGTCTAGTGTAAGATAAATATGCCTTTTTAAATACACATTGCAATGAAGCCCTACCTTTCTGAAAGAATGTAAAACAAAACAATACAACAATATCATGTGTTTGCCTTTGAAGGCAAAGGACATTACATCAAAACCAGCAATATTTTTCAAGAAGTTGTTTCCTTCTGAAATTATTTAACAACAATAACAATGCCATTATATCAGAAGTATCAGAATAATTAACAGGGGAGCGAAGGAAAAAAATCATTCCATCTTTCCAGTGACTGATAAAAAGAACATACAAAAAAAGCACTGATTATCAGTTTGAATAAATTATTGGCTATTTAACAATTAATTATTTATTATTAATAAATAATAATTATTTATTAATATTAAGAATAGTTCTTTAGTGAATCAAAATTATCAGTTTTCCCAGCCTATCAAGATCTATACTAATATTGAACTACCTAAAACTAGGAATGGGACTACTTTTGTTTTCATTAGAAGTTACAGAAAGCTAAACTCGGTGTTCCTGATGTGCACTGAAGAACAGACACGCCAACACCCCTATCTTAGGGGCACACTGAATCATTATGAAAGATTCAGTTCATGACACTTTAATACACACACACACACACACACACTTTTTAAAGACTAAGCAGACAATTGTAAAACATGGGCTGCAAAGAATAGGTGAGACTCTGAGGTAGAGAAAAACAGAAAGAATGAAGATTCCACTATCAGGGAGGACACAATTAGAACTCCAGCTGACAAGGAGCTACTGACTGACCACATTGTAATGCACAGTACCTTAGTATACCCTTTCAGTACAATTTGATTTGTTTCATTTTCTTTCTGTGGGGAGGGTACATAAGTAAAGATATGTCATATCATTACTTCAGACTTTTATGATAATATGATTTTTATGAACATATTCTATAAAATTGTTATTCAGGGAATAAAACTGATATCCGTGGCCTCAGGGGTTTAATAATAATTATTTCTCTTTGTCTCTCTGGTATTTTAATGACTTGAAAAGCTAAGCAAAACTTAGTTCATAGAACTGTCATAGAATAGACATATAAAATTAATTTATAATACAGTGCTAAAATGTTCATTTTTCTATCTGTGTTTTTTCAGAATCTAAAACAATTAGACCATTCTAATTACAACACAGTTACCAATGCAACTTGTCCTTTCATTCTTTTCTATGAAGTTTGGTGTCTCAGAGGAGAGAAACCTAGAAAAATTTGTGCGCCAGCCTGACTAAAGTCCTCATTCGTCTTGTTGAAATTCACGTCTCTTCAGAAGCATTCAGAGTTAGTGTTTTTAGAAAAGTTAAGAGCATTCATCAACACTGAACCAGTTACTGTTGCTCACCTCTCTTTAGCTGAAGTAAATAACTGGTGATGAGAAGTCCTCTGACAAATTGGGATATAAAATAGAGATACGCACTAGAGAAATAGTCCATTCAAGTTTTTATAGAACTGATTATGTCCTACCAAAAAGTTTCTACCCAATAGGCTTTTTTCTCTTTGACTTAGCATCTTTAGCCTCTTTTTGTGATTAGAGAGTACGTTGTTTGATGAGTACTCAGTTGCAGCAGAGCTAGTACTACCAGTAGTTGCCATAACATGAAACAAACTGCCATGTTTGTTGCAGATTATGTTTATTTGACTAATGGTAGAACTCTACATCGGAGCAGCTCACACTGCTGGGATCATACTCTAGGCCTTCTTGTTTTTCTTTTTTTTTTTTTTTTTTTTAAATATGAAATACCAACATTTGTAGGACAAAGTGAGAACTGTGATGTAGGGGAGTGAGAGGAAGTGGATGTACAGGTGGACTATGCATCTTGAAGAACCCTCATGACTGATAAATAGCTACTTCTGCTGTCAAATGATCATCTGTCAGTATGTGTAAGATAGCATGAGACTACAACCAGGATCTCACACAGTGACAGTTACCTGGAGGTGGGTCTTGGAATTCTTCATCAGATAGTGTAGAGGCATCCATTAGCAAGCACAGCAATGTAGTTTAAACTCTGCAGAATATACTCCCAAAAAGTGGGTTCCACTTAACATTTCTCGTACCAGGTTCTAATGCAACCTATTATCTGTTTCCAAAAGTTCCTATACAGGGATATTCATAAGTTTGCCATTCTCTGCACATTGAGAGGGGAAGGGACCTTGGGAAGGGTCTGAAAACGTTATTTCTGAAATGTAAAAATACAGATTGCTTTTGGCATCCAACTTGTGCAGATTTTGCAACCTTGGAGAAGTAAGTTCTAGGAACTAAACCAAATCTATCTCCTGGTTCAGTCATCTCCTGCAACACAGTCACAGACTTAGAAGAAAAAAATTAAGTAGGGATAATCAGCCATAAGAGGTGATTTTTATACTTATAGAAGATATGACACCTGCTATGGAAAGACTTTTTTTTCCTCGATAGGTCTAATAATACACTACCATGGACTGTGACTGAGTGTTCCGTTTAAGTACAGCAGAACCAAATTAGGTCACAAAATGGCATAATATTCTTAACACGGCAGGGGAAACATTAATGACACTCTACAAGAAGCAAATACTATACTAAAGGAGATGACAGATGGCAGTTGCTGCCAAGTAGATGATTTTGACTCCTTCAACTCAGACACATAGAATCATAGAATCATAGAATCATTAAGGTTGGAAAAGATCTTTAAGATCATTGAGTCCAACCGTCAACCCAGCACCCATGCCCACTAAACCATGTCCCGAAGCGCCACATCTACACGTTCTTTGAACGCCTCCAGGGATGGTGACTCCACCACTTCCCTGGCCAGCCTGTTCCAATGCCTGACAACCCTTTCAGTGAAGAAATTTTTCCTAATATCCAATCTAAACCTCCCCTGGCACAACTTGAGGCCATTTCCTCTCGTCCTATCGTTTGTTACTCGGGAGAAGAGACCAACACCCACCTCTCTACAGCCTCCTTTCAGGTAGTTGTAGAGAGCGATAAGGTCTCCCCTCAGCCTCCTCTTCTCCAGGCTAAACAATCCGAGTTCCCTCAGCCGCTCCTCATAAGACCTGTTCTCCAGACCCTTCACCAGCCTCGTCGCCCTTCTCTGGACACGCTCCAGCACCTCAATGTCCTTCTTGTAGTGAGGGGCCCAAAACTGAACACAGGATTTGAGGTGCGGCCTCACCAGTGCCGAGTACAGGGGCACGATCACCTCCCTACTCCTGCTGGCCACACTATTCCTGASACAGGCCAGGATGCCGTTGRCCTTCTTGGCCACCTGGGCACACTGCCGGCTCATGTTCAGCCGGCCGTCGACCAGCACCCCCACGTCCTTTTCCGCCGGGCAGCTTTCCAACCACTCTTCCCAAAGCCTGTGGCGTTGCCTGGGGTTGTTGTGACCCAAGTGCAGGACCCGGCACTTGGTCTTGTTGAACCTCATGCAGTTGGCCTCAGCCCATCGATCCAGCCTGTCCAGATCCCTCTGCAGAGCCTTCCTACCATCAGGCAGATCAACACTGCCACCCAACTTGGTGTCATCTGCGAACTTACTGAGGGTGCACTCGATCCCCTCGTCCAGATCACTGATAATTTAATATAGCTAGGATCACGGAATTTAGAAGAAATTCTGACCATGCTGACTGTCAGAATGAAAACGTAACCCATTTTAGCTAGGATGACATGTCTGATAAAAACACCTCTACAAGGACACTTCAAAAGGAAGGAAGTTGGGCCATTACTCCTTTAGCTCTGCTACTGGGAAAGTTTCCATTTTCTATGAGATGGGTGGGAACAATTCTGATGTTCTGCCAGAAGCAAGAGAGAATCTGCCACGAGATGGAACAGACTATCATGGGGGGGTCATAGTAAATATGTTGGGAGACAGAGGGGTGAGGGATAGTATCAAAATGAACAGTGCATGTTCTGGTGATGACTTCCAGCTCTCCACATCTAGAGACCTTGCTCAGTCATGGTAAATGATCACCAAAGAAATGGAAGGAAGAAACACATCTGAGAAGGTGAATGAAGACTGGTTTGAAATTCCAGCCTTCGTTATCTAAGGTGGCAGGGTTTCAGTCAAGGTGTTATTTGGACACAAACATCTACTTTTGCACCATCTGTTTTTCCAGTGGACCCTGTTTGGTCTAAGTCACAAGCTTGTACTGGAGAATGGCTGTTGCTGAACCACTATAAGGGTTTTAAAGGGCATTAAAAGCCTTCTTTCCAGATATTGTTGAAAATAACTCAGTAATACGGATAATTGCCTGAGATTATTTGGAAGATTCAGCTCAAGATTAAAATACCTAAATATAGGCATCTAAATGTGGATGTCTATATAGAGTCAGAGAAAAAGTTGGAAAAGTCCTCGAAGTCCTCCCACTCCATCGCTCAAAGCAGGGCAAACTTCAACTGTAGGGCCTTTTCCAGCTACGCTCTGAATATCTCCAAAAATGAAGATCCAAAAATTTCTCTGGATGACCTGTTCTAATGTTTATCCTCTGTCACAGTGATTTTTTTTCCCCCTTAATAACTAATAGGAATTTCCCTTGTTGCAGCTCGTTCCCCTTGACTTTCCATTGTGCATCTGTAAGAAGATCTTGGCTCCTTCCTCTTTATACACTCCGATTAGATATCAGTAGACAGACATAATCAGTTTCTTCCCTTTCCCTTTTCTCCTTCAGGCTGAACAAACCCGACGTCTCCACCCCTCCCCACACATCATGTGCTATAGCCCCTTAATCATCTTGGTGGCCTCTACTGGCTTTGCACGATATCTCAAAGAAATCCTTCTACTGGAGAGCTCAAAACTCGACACAATACCCCAGATGCAGTCACACATGCACTGGTCATGCCAAGTGAAGATACACAAATGGACTAAGCATTGAAAAGGTAACAAATCTATACTCTACATGGATGCTGGACCATTGGTAACATGATAGTAAGGACTGTCCATGAGATATACGGTATTTTGCCTGTGTCAAAGGTACTGTGGAAAAAAAACAAGATTAAGCAAAGTAAGAATTACAAGTCTTGATAGCAGTTTCTTAATGGATTTAGAAAGGAGTGATGAGCAGAAGGATCTTTTCCAAAGCCAGAAGTCACTGCTGTAATCGAGATGCAAAACAGCACGTGTGGGATTCAGCCTAATATTCAGACATCCGCATTTAATTTTAGATACAATGTATCTAAAATCCCATTATAATTCATGCATTTTTTTTGTAAGTTTGATTCACTTAAACATAAGTGTCTGAAGACGTTTGAGATGGTCTATTGAGACATTTGGTATCTGAGACATCCACAGTCTCAGACTAAGCAGACATGACACATCATGTCTGTACCCTTCCATAGAGTAGGTGGAGGCCAGGTAAAACACTCTAGAAATCCTCTAATGTTACTAGGTATCAATTTGTGACCCAAAAAATTAAATCTCCATTCGACTCTGGGAGTTTAGAACTTAAATCACATGTAAACACCTGCAAATAAAAACCTAGAGCACAATCCAGTTGCCTAAATCTAGGAATTTAGTAACATTTGAGATGCCATAATGAATTTGAGATATATCCACACAGTGCTGGAAGATGTGCCACAGACGCCAAAGATATCCAGGATATCCAACCTGTCCAAGAACATCTAAAATGGCACTAGATGCTTATAGTTAGACAAGTGAATCACACTCCTAACATTAGAAGTCTTCATACTGAACTGAATCCAACCCTAAATATTTAAGCCAGAGAACTAGCTGTGCGTACAAAATATAAAGGTTAGGTCATCAGGGAAATTCTAAAACTTCTGGGATTTTATACGTTTGTTTATGCAGCACAATAGAGATGCCGACAGATCTTACCACAGTTATAAGTGCAGAAGCCTATAATGTGTCATAAGTATGCTACTGATGGCCATTTCGAACTTTCCTTTCAAGCCCATATAGTGCTGTCTCCCTCTGGTCCCAAAATCTAACTTTCAGGTTGCTTTAAAAAACAAGTTAATCCAATGCATGCAAGAAGGCGGGGGGGGGGGGGGGCGGGAAGAGGGAAAAAAACTGCAAATAAAGAAAGCTTTTCTGCTCACCAAACTGTCATATCACATGCAAGTCTAATGAATATATCTTCTATTTTGAATACTTACAAGCTTCTTGTGGCAGCGACCAGGCTGTGAATGAAATATATGCTCCTCTTTGCCATGATCACCTAAAATTAAGTTTTGTCTTAAAATAGGTTTGTCTTTCTTCATCTCTTTTTCTTTTGAATTTTTCAAGTCAGCCACTGACATTTCAGATCTGACATGTAAGGCCTTATTACCCTCTCCAGCAGCCAACATCTGTAAAAGAAACAGCAAAAAGTCGGTCTATTAATACAAGGCAAATGGACTAGGATCATACACAATTTAATTATTATGCTATCTGAATGCTTTGCACTAATAATTCTTACCTTTCAAATACTAAACCATTATAAAAAGATAGGAGTACAAAATGCTATTCACAATACTGAAAGATAAAGCAGGGTTACTTAACAGCTCCTATAATTAAAGCTTGTCCTTGCCACTTTAGATATTGTATTTTGTATCTGAATTACAGAATATTAAGTTGTATCTTTTTACTCTCCTTTTCTTGCTTTGGAAAGGACTTTGAGCCCAAAGACAACAGAGGACTAAGGGCTCAAACTAAATCCTAAAATGTTAAACCTTTCTTAACTACTAATCCTGCTGAAAGAAAAATAGAAGGAAGAAAAGCCTAAGTAAAGCTTGGCAAGCTGGAATTTCAGACAGAGAAACATTACAGGCCTGTCGACAGCTATAGAGGAGGAATTTGGTAAACCGGTGATGCCTTTCATTTAACAATGAAATTGGATAGTTGCTAGAGGATATTTGTATGTCCTCTTACAAGTTTAACTTTTCTGATTGTTAGCAGTAAATCAGAGATATCTTTTGTAAAAAGTTAGAAGATAAAATATGTCTTACAATAATTTCAACTATCTTGTTGCCTCAGCTCAGAGATTCACTTCTCAGGAATAAAATAAAAAGAACAAGGTGATCCCTGGTCCCCTACAGGCCAAGGAATGAATGAATCTAGGCAACACAGTGCCAAGAGGAAACACTGCAGAAATCTGATCTGTGTCTATCAGCTCTTCAAACCAACAGCAAAGAAACTAACACAGTCTCTGGATGTCCTTCAACATTAATATGGAACTAACGGCATTAGCCTGGCCAAAGACTATTCCTGCTCTTGTCAACTGGTAGACCTTCTGCATGCAATCACTCAAAATGAGGCATGACACCCCTTAAATAGCTGAGCAGAGTGGCTCTCAGAAAGCTTGCATTTTTAATCAATCCTGAAATCTATCAGCATCAGAACTTCCAATCTCAGGGAACTGTAGAAATGACAACTATGGATCCAAGTTTATCCACGCATACTTCCTTCATCAGACTACACAGTAATAACAAGAAGAAATATCCAGAGAAAGGAATTTTTGTACACAGCAATAGTGGTAGTCTACAAGAATGGGGCAAACCACAGAGCCCAGGCACTTGTGCAATACCATAAAAGCTATATACTTGCCAGCAAGCCATTCCTATACAATGTCAGGCCTGCAAATCCTAAAACTTAATAAGATTTAACTTGGACTTAAGCTGTTTGTTTGCATCACAGACATGTTTATATATATTTAAATATATACATACATACACATGCGTATTTATAAAGAGACAGATAGAAAGAGAAGTGAAGTGTGAGAAACCACTGTAAGAAGCACATGTTTAATTAAAAACCTTACTCCCCGAATTCACAAACAGAAGAAGACAAAAGGAACCATATATTATATACAGTAATTTACAAACCTGTTCCTTCTCTAGAATTTGTTGGGCATCCTGAAGTAATTTTTCCTTTGCCTCTGTTTCAGCAAGAGTAGCTCTATTTTGCTCTTCATATGCCATAGTTACTACAGCCAAGATCAGATTGAAGAGATAAAATGAGCATAAAAAGATGACCCCCAGAAAAAATAAAATGCAGTTCTTTCCAGATGTACGGATAGTCTGTGAGAAAAAGGTGAAGGTTGTAATAAATTCTTAGCGAACTAACATTTACAATAGAATTTCAAACTGACTTTAAACAATTTATTTTCCTATGCAATAGAAAAGGTCAACATACTGCACTGTTTTCTTTAGAAGTAGGATCTACCTCTGGTCTAAGTTATACAGAAGGTCTAGAAATACATCTAGTCAGGAGTTTCCCTGGCCTTCAAGTAAATAAATTTCAGCTCTTAAAAACTGCTCTGTGATCATACAATGTTTTCTCTTTATGTAACAGACCATCAAACATTCATAATGATGCCATGGACTGCAGAGAAGAATTAACAAAATCCATTCTTAAAATTAAATGAAGTATCTCCCAGCAAATTGGGCAAATGATCATCAGAGTTTAAGTTTGAGAAGACAACTTCAGCTGTAAAGAGATATACAGGTGACTACAGAAGAAATTAATAAAACTCAGTAATAAGGATGAAAGCTAGGATTATCTGAACAATCATGAAAGATGCTATAATTAGTGAACCAGAGTCAATATTTAGACTGATTGCTTATTCTTACATTTTTTTAAATGGCAGCAGAAGAGATGGCACAAAATAAAGCTCTGAGACGTTAAAAACTAAAAACCACATGACCGCCAAATGGCAAAAAAGAAGATGTATCAATTTTAAAAAAGTCTCTAAAGGTCGCTAGAAAAAAGTTAAAGTGGACCATATGAAAGCTACAGAACAAGGCAGAGGATAATTCCCTTCTAGAAAAGACACTGCATAGATGTAAGGGATCCAGAGTTCTCTATATGCAATTTTTATATCACTTTTGTCAAAAAAACAGAATTTAAAAGTTACATTCAACTCTCTGAATCAAAACATAAAGGCTCCAAATTTTTTAGTACCAGTTGTCAAAAATGATCTGAAATATAAGTGTACATGTTGAGCCAAAAGGTTTGGTGAGGAGTAAGGACTTGAAGAGAAACAGAGTATGTAACAAGTCCTCACATCCCCTGCAGCAGCAGAGAGAACACTAGCTGGATCTACCACATACCCCAATCCTTTGGTAGTTTCATTTAACTATTAATCACTGACCCAAGTGTGTTCTCCAACAAAACTATGAGCATTCACAGCAGGATTGCTCCCATCCAATGTCACTTGCAGAAGGTGTTACAACTTAGTCACTTGAAGCTAATTCCTTAATATTTACGTTGATGTTAAAAGAAATTTGGTATCAGTAATGTTAAAACAGGTGCAGATTTTTCTAGTGGACATAAAGCTCTAAACTGCATGTCTAAAGTCATTCTAGCAGGTAATAAAAGCACTTACTTGTCTGTAGAGACGGTCCCACCCATCCTGTGTCATCAGACGGAATAAAGAAAGGAAGGCCCAGCCGAAATGATCAAAACTTGTATAACCGAAGTCAGGATTCTGCCCAATCTTCTGGCAGCTATAGTTTTCTGGGCACTCTTTGCTAACCACAAAAGAAATGTTAAACAATACTTACTTGCAGTATTAGATTATACCTGAAAGCATACACATTATCCAATATAGATTTCAGTTTACATGAAAGTCCGTTTCATTATTCCCCCAAATTATCCTCCAGAAAGGCTGATTTATATCAGACAAACCTAGAAAGCCATTTGTCTAGTTGAAGAAACTAGACAGAAACTCTAGTTCTGTCTAGTTTCTGACTAGACAGAAACTCTCCACTAGTGTAGGATACATGCAAACCAATATGTAGAGAGGGGAAAAAATGGAAATATGTTTACTTTTAAATAATTCACCAAGATGAGGAGAGTTTATTAATATCTCACAACTCTCTACTGATCTGTTCCCCTCCTCCTTTATATCATTCTACATTACCATTGTATTAGCAGTGGTTAGCAACAAAGCACATATATAATTGCTTGCATCCTAGTACTTTACTTCATTCTTTTTCTGATGTGAAATACCTGGTTTTTTATTTAATAACCCCCCCACACACACTCCACCCTCCTGAAAAATCATCACCATTTCTTTAGGCCAAAAAGAAAACCACAGTACATCTGGAGGAAAGAATATGAAAGTACTAAAACTGTTTTGGTCACTTACTCAGGATCTGAACTGAACCCACAGAGCAATATTTCAGAAGATTTATTCATTCTGTAGCAGATATCTACGAAAACAAATATCAAGGAATCATAAAATCAGAAGTTATCAGTTCCTACAGCACTCTGACAGTAAACCATACATTACTGCACTTTAAAAAACAGCTTGAGGGACCAAATCTCTGTGAAAGACTCCTTTCAAAACAAAGGGCATATAGGGCTGTTTTTCAGCAGATTTGTCCCTACGGCAATCTAAAAAAAAAAAAATTATCAACTGCATAAGTCACAATGTAAGGTTTTATTTGATCTCTGGTAAAAATAAGAATCTCTGCGAGAAGCAGGCAAACTCTCTGAATGATATAGCTTAAGTGATGGAAAAAAATCATTCTCTGTGCAGTACCCCTAAAATTAGGATCCCCATGCAATGTGCATAGGTAAAGAAGCAAATGCCCATAGAAACCACAGACTGCTAATCTTTCCCCAAATCCCACATTCCCTAATCTCACATTCAGTTGTCCCAGAGACTTCATATTACTACTTGTGCAAATGGAAGGACATACCTTTTTGTGAGAAATACATGCAACTATATTTTAACATCTCTGTGAAAAAACAAGACATACATAGGAAGATACACAGATTATGTAAAGGGAGAAAAGAATAAAATTTACCTTCGTCATTTGGTACATATATCTTGGCATTCTTACACAATGTGTCATTGTATGCAGTACTATTGAGGACACATTTGGATGTTAAATTGCCCATAAAAAGCTGGAGGCCTATTAGAGCAAATATACTCAAGCAAAAAACAGTCAAGATCAACACATCAGTAAGTTTCTTAACAGAGTCAATAAGTGAATTTACGATGACTTTCAGACCTAGAAAAATAAGATCAATAATATGCAAAATGAGAAGAGGAATGCAGTAGCGTTCCCATATGACAATAGACACAGTTGCAAGTATGTTAAAAACAATCAGTGTAAATGGTTCTGTAACTTCAGAGTATTAAAAGATGTAAAATAAAGCATAGGAACGAGTGAAGTATTTTTACTTACATTTCCTAATCATAACTTATTTGGCTTTAACTTCCTTCTAACACTAATTTTGCTAACTTGAAAATTCTAAATTAAGATGGCATCTAGGCAAACTCTTAGGAGCTTTAATGAATATGGACAGATTTCTGTGCTTGATTAACATTAATTTGGTTAATGTTTTTGTATTTGGCACATTGTGCCAAATACACATTACAATAAAGGATAGCTTCTGCTGACCTCAGGGAATGCTGTCTTAAAAGATAATGCCTTACAGATGTCACCAGTTTAAAAGCAAAAGAACATTTATAATACAGGGAAGGGAACAAATATACGTTGGGGACCACCCAGCTGGAAAGCAGCTTGGCAGAAGAGGACCTGGGGGTTCTGGCGGACAGCAAGCCGAACATGAGCCAACAATGTGCCCTTGCTGCAAATAAGGCGAATGGTATCCTCGGCTGCATAAGGCAAAGTATTACCAGCAGGTCGAGGGAGGTGATCATTCCCCTCTGCTCAGCACCTGTGGGGCCACATCTGGAGTACTGGATCCAGTTCTGGGCTCCCCAGTACAAGAGACACATGAACATACTGGAGGGAGTCCAGCAAAGGGCCACAAAGATGATGAAGGGACTGGAGCATCTCTCCCATGAGGAAATGCTGAGAGAGCTGGGACTGTTCAGCCTGGAGAAGGCTCAGGGGGGATCTCACCAATGTATTTAAGTACCTGAAAGGAGGGTGCAATGAGGGTGGCTCCAGCTCTTTTCAGATCCTTGTCCAGTGACAGGACCAGGAGCCATGGGCACAAACTGAAACACATGAGGTTCCCTCTGAACATCAGGAAACACTTTTCTACTATGAGGGTAACTGAGCACTGGCACAGGTTGCCCAGGGACGTTGTGGAGTCTCCATCCTTGGAGATACTCAAAAGCTGTCTGGACACGGTCCTGGGCAACCAGCTCTAGGTAGCCCTGCTTCAGCAGGGGGGCTGGACCAGATGACCTCCAGAGGTCCCTTCCAACCTCAACCATTCTGTGACTCAGTGAAAATGGGTAATATGTAAACTGAAGACCAATATTCTGGCAGAATAACTGAATTTGAAATATGACATAGGTAGAGAGTGATAGCCAGGATTTTTCTAGAAGTCTTTCGTAAGAAAAAAGTAAAATTACATTTAATCTCTGTTCTCCATGGTGAATATGAAAGGAAAAGTATTGACGGGTGGTTTTGACATTAAAAATTAAACACGTCCTATGTTTAATTCTTGTTATAATTCCATAGCAAAATCAAAAATATATTTGTAATTACACAGAAATGGTAAAGTTAATATATATTATGACAATGGGATATATAGTCATTTATAGATTTTCAAATGAGTTTTTGCAGTTAGGTTCAGAAATCCATACTTTGGTATCCTAATCAGTGGCAGGACTTATAAAAATATCAAAGATCTGGACAGCATATACAAAATACTGTTGATTAAAGTATTATGCTCAATCCAGATAGTGGCTGTGGCCAGTAAATAAACAAACGAAAAACTCTGAAATATTGTGAAGTCAGCATTTTGGGAAATAAACCTAGAAGATTAAGTTAATGAAGTATAACATGGAACCAGGAATATGGTGGTACAGCCATCATCATGTTAAGACAACGTATTGAATAGGGTGTGCTGCTCAGGAAACACAAAAGTAAAAAGACAAAGTCAATGGGCTAAGTAAAATTGAACATTAGTGATGGGATAGAAAAAGCAGAAAATATAAAAATTTGCCTGTGTCAAAATCATTTTGAGGAAAGAAAGATGATAAAAAAAAATATTCTGTTAGGATGCTGCTGAGAGTTACTACAGACTGCAAAACAGTCACACCTCGGGATCCCATTAACCGTCACAAAAAGCGACCAGAAAACTGAAGACAAGAACTGGAGAGGAACTAGAAATAGCATACTGCTGAAGCTGAGAGAAAATTAATAAGACATATTGTTCCTTACCTGGTATTACTGAAATAGCTTTCAAAGTCCTCAATACTCTGAAAGTTCGAAGAGCTGAAACCTTGTATGTACTTTTACACATAGAAACGTACCTATAAAATTAAACCACCATATAACTGAGTGACAAAGATCTAGCTTTTCAGAGCATATGCATATTGAGCACACAGTATGAGTAAGTTACAGAAAATAAATAGGTCAAATATGTCCTAAAGTAGATGTCTAAACTTACAAATCTAAGTCCATTTCTAGGTATTGATATAAAATAATGAGACTTTTGAATAGTGCCTCTGAAAAGAAACACAGCAAGTTTTTACTTAGTGTGGATTTGGATGCTTAACTTTTGAAGTGTTTATTCAACAAAATGTCAGATAAATATATAACCCTCTCATACTGAATGCTAATCTGATTTAGATCACATGAAAGTGTATGTTGTAGCTATCTCAAAACTACACAATATATACTTTAGGAGAAGGGAGCTGAGCAAAACCAGGTTTAAAATATGTTAATTCTGTACCACATGGCTGTCTTTCTAACTTTTATTTAACAGACAGCTAAGAACTTGAGTATTGAAACTAGTTTCAATTTAATTGTTTCACCAATATGAAAATCTCAGAAAATGAGGATTTTAAGAGTTGCATATTCTATACAGCACTTTAACAGGTTACCCCATATTTTATAAGACTTCTTTCATGTCAGAATGGACATGAATTGTGACCCATCTTATGACAAGGTCATAACTGGTAACAAAATTCCTTAAAATAAAAAGTCTCAATAACAGAATCTGAGAAACATTGGTTGGGAAGGACCTCTGGAGGTGACCTAGGCAACTTCCCACTCAAAGCATGACTTTTGTCAGCAATAGATCAGAACACTATGGCTTTGCCTAGCCCATAAGATTAAATAATTCTCAAGTACCTGAAGTAATAACTGCACTTGAGTTAGCTGTTATTTTCCAAATACTTTTATTTGTTGCATAATGGGACCCAAAAAAACAGGAGATTCTATATTGCAAAGTGCTTATATCTGCCTAAACACAAATGAATTAGGAGCATGGGTAGGGAAGCAGGACCATAAAATGAAATTGTTCATACAGCTGTTGGACTACTTGATGGTTACTGATGATTAACAATGTGTAAGCTCCTTAGTGGTTTATAGATTACCCATAAGAATACTTCGTTCATATAAATATATATGTGTCCAACAACATCTGAGTACATAACCTATTATTTACAAATAAGGAAAAACCGGCCAGTGGTATGACAGTTGACGGCAGCCTTTGCTACAGAGCCCATGAGATGGTGGCATTTAAGACCCCAAGAGAAGTAAGCAAGATGAACAGCAGAATAAAAATCTTGGACTTTAGGGCAGCAGATTTCAGTGTGTTCAGGGATCTGAAACTGCCCCAAAGGGAAAAGTGGCCCCCAGAACTGCTGGTTGATCTTCAACGGTATTTTCTTCAAAGCATAGGAACGACGCACTCTGCTCTGCAGTAAGTCAGTCAAGCGGATGTGGCAGAAAACCAACTTGTCTGAATAGGGAGCTCCTGAACAATCCCATATTCAAAAAGGAAGTGTGCAGAAGGTTGAAGCAGAGGTAGCTCTGGGAAGGGACACTAAGACATTGCCAAGCATGCAGGGATGAAGCAAGGAAAGACAAAATTCAGCTGAAGTTGCAGCTAGCAAAGGATGTGAAAGGCAACAAGAAAGGTTACTTTAAGTATATCAGCAATGAAAAGACAACTAAGGAAACTGTGGGCCTGTTGTTCAAGGAGGCAGGGAACCTAGTGACAAAGGACATGCAAAAGCTGAAACTACTCAATGCTGCCTTGATTTGGTCTTTACCAGTGAGGTCTGCTCTCAGGCCTCCCAGGTCCCCAAGTCTAGTATCAAAGTCTGTGGAAGTGAAATATTGACCATGCATCTCTTAGCTCTGAAAAAAGGGACAAAGTTCAGCTGGCAGCTGGTTACTAGTGCCATCCCTCATGGGTCAGTCCTGGGGCCAATATTGTTTAACAATTTCATTAACATCCTGAAGAATGGAATAGAGTTTGCCTTCAGCAAGTTCACAAATACTAAACTGGGGCACGGAGCAGTAAATACACTGGGTGGCAAGGCTGCTCTGCAGAGTGAGCTTGACAGACTGGAGTTATGGGCTGTAGAAACCTCATGAAGTTCAGTGAAAGCAAAGGCAAGGTCTTGCAACTGAGTCAGCATGACCACAAGTAGGAGCTGAGGGCAGACTGGAGAATCAGCAGCAGACAAATTGAACATGAATAAGCAGAGCACCCTTGTGACATGGAATGCCTATCATGTATTGGGCTAGATTAGCATGAGTCTAGCTCATATGTTGAGGAGTCTAGCTCATACATTGAAGGAATTGATTTCTGAGACTGAATCTGGAGTACTGAGTCCAGCTTTGGGCTCTCCAGGGCAAGAAAGACATTCTACATACTGGAGCATGTCCAACCAGGGCTCTAAGGGGGACAGTAAGACAATTAGATGGTAAAATTGTTAGGCTGGATTGGATTTGTTGAGTCTGAAGAAGAGCAGGATAATGGGGTGACAGAGCAGGAATCTTATTGCTGTGTTCAGCTGCCCAATGTAGGGGCTTAGAGAAGATGGAGCCAGGCCATTCTTGGAAGCTCACCATGAAAGGATGAGAGGCAGCAGACATAAGTTGCTACACGAGACATTTCAATTATAAATTTGGGAGAAAAAAAAACACAATGTGGTTGGAATGGGTTGCTCAGAGAGGTTGTTGAATCTCCATGCTTAGAGAAACTCAGAACTTGACTGGACGAGGTCCTGAGCAACCTAATCTAAATTAGTCTTGCTTTTAGCATAGAGCTGGACCACATGATCTCCAGAAGCCCCTTCCAATCTAAATTACTTTACACCTCTAATAAATTAGAACAAGAAAACTGAAAACTATTCAGAAATACTAAATGACAGAGATTTGCTTTGAAAGCTCTGAGATTGGGCATGAGTGAATCTGTTCACTGCTGCATGTAAGACTATTTTGCTTTCAAGATTAACATTCTGTTTTTGAAATGCAAATTCTGACTTGGTTTCTTCCTCATTTCTTGTCCACCTAGCTAGTTGGTTTTGATATGAATTTAAAATTGACCACAGCAGTGATCCATCTGGCCTGTTGTCCTGTCTTGAAGAATGACCCACAACAGATGTTTACAGGGGAGTTTAGAATCAAGGCAGTGATGCTTCCCAGATTTAGTTCTTCCAGCGAATTTATAGCTCAGGGACTTCCTGAACAAGACGTAGTATGTTTGTGTTAAAAATAACCCTTAATGTGTTTTCATCCAGGATTTTGCCCAGAAAACCTTCTGAATGCAGCTAAGTTTTTTGCATCCACAACCTCCAATGGGAATATGCCTACACGCAGTGTAAAAAACTACTCCCTTCTTTTTTATTCTGCCATCTGACGACTTCATTTGGTGCCTTCAGCTCTTGCTGTAGGAGAAGAATATAAATTATTTATTCTCTTTTTGGCTCTGTGGCACAGACTTCAACCATGTTCCTGCTCTGTACTTTTTTCATGAGAGTTCTACTCTAGTTAGTTTCTTATTATGTGGAATACAAGATACACATCTTCTCTGTATCTTTTTTAATTCTGTTATCTTTTGAGATGCCAGGAGTAAAACTACATATAGTCCTGAAGAAAAATACAGGCCTCACAGTGAAATAACTATGTGTTCTGCTTCTTTCTTTATTTCTCACCCATAATGTCCTCATTTTCTATTTCCTTCTCTGACCATGATTGCACACTGGAGTGGTGTTTTCACAAGATTGTCTATTTTAACTCCAACATCATCTTCCCAACAAGTGAAAGCTATTTCAGAGCCCATAACTGTGTATGTGAAGCTARGTCTGTTTTCCCCTGAGCATCACTTGACATTCTTGGGATTTCATCTGCTATTTATCACCATGCCATTCAACACCTTGTGACCCACTTTGAATCCTTCTCAAATGAGTTTCATCTGATCCAGAGTACAACTAAGACAATATGAAGAGGTATGCTTGGTTTCAGCTGTCTATGTAATCACCTCTTAACAAAATTTAAATACATACTAAACTGAGAACAATCAAACAGTTCTAAGATGGGCTTTGCATTTAGGTCTTGCTTTTAAGGTCTATTTTTCTCTTTGCAGATATGCAAAGGGTGATTCAAGCACAGTAACTCTTAAGCAGGTAGGATGCCAACCACTCTAAAGAACTTCAGCAATATCAAATTGCATTTTATCTGCGTGTTTGTCCCTTGAGTGTAAAAGAACAACTGAGTTTACTTACATTACGACAGTAACAACAAGATCCAAGCCGTTCCATGGATCTCGAAGAAAGGTAAATTCATTCCAAACAAATCCTCTTGCTAATATTTTTATCAATATTTCCCCAGTATATATGCCAGTAAAAAGATATCTGAGAAAGCAAGTGTATATTAAATTTATAGAAATAAAAATATTAATGAGATTGAGACACATTCAGGCACATTTCTACCTTTTCTATGATTTAGTCACTGGATGGAGATGAATGTAGAAAATGTGAAGTAAAATAGGACAGGTTACATTACTTTCAGAAACACCTTGGGTATAAGAAGATGCCTTCCTGAATTTTAGTAAAATTTCCACGTAAATCTATAATCACAAATGTTCACATAAGCATACTATACTATTTCTGGATGCAGGATAGCTCACAATTCCTTATGAAAAAAATTTAAGACTCTGTTTATGTTTTAAAGCAGGCTGGAAAATTTCAAAGCCTCAACATTTAAGCAGAACAGTAACAGAAAAGACTTATTTTAGCGTGTAAAGTTTGCACATTTTATAAATTTATTCTGACAAATACTCTATAACTAAAAGAAATCCTACACAAAATTAAGCTATCATTCTCACCGTGCTTACCGCAAAATAAGAGGAATTAAAATTATAGAACCTCTGACGCTCCAGGCACTTTTTCAAGATTCAATTCTAGAACGTTAATTCAAGTTACACTGGATACAGTGCACAATTACAAAAGGTAACAAGACATTATAAATAGATGGCTTCCTAATGTGCACAACTGCAGTAGGGGTGTCCCCAGGAAACAGCAAGAAAGAATGGAATGAATATTAATCCCTTTATACCTTTTGCATCAGCTGGCCATAACAGACATTCAGGTTATTGCCTTAGAATGAGAGATATTAAGTTAGAATCCTGCTGCACAGTCTTTCTAAAAGGCTTAATCCTTAAAAAGAAAAATGAGACAACCGTCTATGTTACACCAGATGGCAAAATTAGCCAATGTAGAGAAAAGAGCATATGGTGTAAGCCTCTAAGAAAAGGCACTGAAGCTCCACAGAAGACTGCATGATATAATAATAATAATCCTAAATCTTCCTCAGATGTCTGTCTGAGAATTTTCAAGCCCCAGAATTGGATCACCACATTATTTAAATTTTTCAGTCCAGCACGTTAGTATCCTTAGAAAAAGCGTGAGCAAATGGCAACTGAGATACTTACTCAGTCCAGCTGAGTGCTTCTGGAAGCTTATTTACAGTCATGGAAGCACAATTGAGTACCACAGTACATGTAATAAAGCCAACAAATAATGTGAATAATAAGTTAAGGAAAAAGTGCTATATTATCAAACAATTAAGTTCAGAAAACTTGCTGATTTACACACAAAAAACAATACAGATATTCAAGTAACTACTTTGGTTTTGAATATCCTCAGGACTTTTCATGTGTTTTCCAAAGAAACTGATGTCAGATCAAACTTCTGCTCAGCTGGGTAAACTTCATGGTTTAAAAAATAACAACGAATTGTCTGCACGTGGAGATAGTTTTGGAAGCTAGGACACTAGTGGGACATAATATGTTTGACAGAAGAGAGGAGGAACATAAATAAATAAAAAAATCTGAGTCCTCTGCTGTCTACTGTTATTTGAAACTTTAGAAACCTCCATTTCTTCCCAGCAGGAGCATGGAATAAAGAAAAATGGGCCACAACCCCAAAATAACTAGGGTTTTTAAGCCTAGGAAAATCAGGTGAAAAAGCTTAATTATCAATAACCAGTGTTCTTTGAAACTGGGAGTCCATATATACCTTCTTACAAGAGACATCTGTGCTCTACCATGAGTTCAGAAAACTTTCTCATTTTATGTGGCAGGCGATGAAAACATAAATAAAAAAACACCCTTCCATGAAAGTTCACTTGTCACCTAATAGATGTGGGTTTTTTTTAAAACAAACAGTGGCCTGAAATTTAGGGTTTATTTGAAACTGAACAGCAAATTTAGTAATTTCTAATAGCACGAATACGCATTCAAAGTCAGCCATAAGTTCCCATAAAAGGACCTATTTCTACAAATTAATAATTCCAAATGAAAACTGATGTTTGGTAGAAAGAGCAGAAACTACTCAGGCTATGGTTTTGCACCTGTGATCCTTCACATTTTTACATTCTCCAAACTACGTTTATATTTTTGCAAAAATATAAAAAATGGGCGCTCTTCAAAACTTTCTAAACTTGAGTGTGAAACACATTTCTTAGGATAACATCAGACTCTCTCAGCAAAGCATTGCCGTAAATCACATCCTTCGTGTTTTAATAACTAGGGAGTCACTGTTTTGGTTTTTTTTCTAAAATTTAAGCTTGTTACCACAGTAGAGATTTAGAAAAAGTTCTGGAAAAGGGCTAAAATATCATACAGTAGCCTCTAAATGCTGTTTCATAACAATATCTGCAAATCTGACTTTCAATATGAGCTTTTTGACATTTTTACTTGTACCAGCACCATGTATCTACATGTATCCAGCTGTTGCAAAACAAGATTCAATATAACTTTTTAAAAATCTCTATCACAGCCACATGAGCTTACATTTACATTACTATGAACAGAGGAACAGGATGACAGAAAATGGTACAGTATATTTTAAAACTGAAATAAGAGAAACCAATAAAAGGATATGAATGGGTCAGAATTTTAATTGCTGCTTTTCTGACTGGATTAAAAGGACCAATTACACACAAGGCAGGCGTGGCAGTAAACCGGTAAATAGTCCTCCTTTTATTTAACACCATAAAAGTCTATTAAAAAAAAAAATCATAGTATATGAAATATTTTAATGAAACAAAATTTTCCCCCCAAATTAAATGGTTAGGTCTTCAAATCTGCATCTAGAACTATATCTAACTGCAATTACAAGTAGAGCTTTCCTGTATTCTTACTTGGAGCTGTGACCTGATGATGCTACATTCTGAAAGAAAGACACCAGCTATATAAAAGTTCATTATTGCCTGTGAGGAAAAAGTAGTAATGGGAATGAATTTGAAGAGCAAGCGATCATATTCACTTGGTCAAAATAAGTAAAGGATACTATTCTGGGACTGCAACAATGATGTTAGTCATACTCAAAAGTACCGTACTCTTGGATAGTTTTACAGGCTACAAAAGATTATTTACAAAATACACATTGTGTAGGACTGCCAGAATCCAGTCCAGTTAAATCAAAAATTTTAATTTTGAAGTATCTCTGAATTATCAAGTAACACTGTAAATTCCCTCTAAGCTACCTTAAGGTCCATGCAACTCAGTACTTTCACCACATGAAGTAAACATGAAATCTCTTAAATCAAAAACAGTTCAGTAACTTTTATCTCAATTTCTTCAACTGAATCAGCCTTAGTTTCTCTTCATCAAGAACATCACTTTGATTACTTTGAGAAAAAAAAAATCTCTGGAAGAACAAAGCTTTCTGCATGTTCTCTGATTAAATTACTATATTCCAGTGACTTGCTGGTATACATAAAAGACAGCAACATAGGACTGGATGGAACCTTCCACTCTGCAGGTCAAGTCCCCCCCAGTAGTAAGCAACCATACAATACACATTTCATTTAGAAGTGATTCCTAGAGCATCTACTTTACACACTCCTATAGGCAACAACACAAAACATTGCAATAGCATGGAGTATATACAATATAAATATGGTACAATAAACAAAGCTGATGAGACATAACAGAAAATTAATTTACTATAATGAAAATATATGGTTTTGCTACATGGAGTACTGGAAATATCTCAAATATGTCTCCCTTAATTTGTGTAATATTTTTAATTCAGCAAAAACATCTGCAGTAAATCAGCAATTCCAGTGTGATCTACTGTTTGACAGGCACTGTTTATACAACAGTGAGTTCAGCCCCACAGACATCATAGAAACTGCTCTGAAAAACAAAGCATCAGTTATCCCAGAATATATTTCCTATCAAAGTGTAGCTATCAAGTGCATCATGTTTTCATAATTAATTCTGATTGCTGACTGGAACTTAAAATACCTTTTCATTACATAATGTGGAGCATACCTTAGCACTCCTGCACCAAAAAACGCTAAGTAATGTTTGAAGATCTGTCTACAGAACAATCAAAAACCAGCATCTCCTGAACAGAGCTTTTACAATCTCTTAAGAGTTCAGCAGACAAAATTAAATAAAAAAAAACTTTTGAAAATTTTAACCTTGTGATCACTGTAGTATGGATCAAAATCTTCCAGGGGTTCCCCAATGAGCTCCACAGGAATATCCCCATACAGGGATGGCAGTTTTTTGCAGGTTTTCAGATCAAGCTGAGGAGTAAGTTTATTTTCTTCAACTCCTTGGTCCTTATTCTCCCGGTTAACTTTGGCTTGCTGCTTTTTTTTCTTAGCAATTCTTTCCTCGATTGCTGCCAAAGACTCAGGGGTGAAACGTCGAAAGCTGTTAGCTTCTGATGGCAAAAAGAAGGGATCCATTTTTCCTTCTATATGTTTGTTTCCAGTGCTAGAAGTAACTTAAAAGAGAAAGCTATTGACAAGTAGAAAATAACAGAAATAATACACAACTTAAAACTAATACCTGTTAGATAAATTATTTCTTCCTTCTGTGAAACTCCGTATGAAAATAGAATAGAATAGAATACAATAGAATAGGACTACTTCAGCTGGAAGGGACCAATAACGATCACCTAGTCCAGCTGCCTGACCAATTCAGGGCTGACCAAGTTAAAGCACATTATTAAGGGCACTGTCCAAATGCCTCTTCAACACTGACAGGCTTGGGACATTGACCACCTCTCTAGGAAGCCTGTTCCAGCGTTTGACCACCCTCTCGGTAAATAAATGCTTCCTAGTGTCCAGTCTAAACATCCCGTGAACCACTCCCACGCGTCCTATCACTGGATCCCAGGGAGAAGAGCTCAGCACCGGCCTCTCCGCTTCCCCTCCCCAGGAAGCTGTAGAGAGCAATGAGGTCGCCCCKCAGCCTCCTYTTCTCCAAACTAGACAAGCCCAAAGTCCTTAGCTGCTCCTCATGGGACATTCCCTCCAGTCCTTTCACCAGCTTTGTTGCCTTCCCCTGGACGCATTCAAGGACCTTCACATCCTTCTTAAATTGTGTGGCCCAGAACTGCCCACAGCACTCCAGGTGAGGCCGCACCAACGCTGAATACAGCGGGACAATCCCCTCTTTTGACCGGCTGGTTATGCGGTGTTTGATGCACCCCAGGATATAAAGCAAAACCAGCTAGAAGCACATTCATTTAGAAGAAAGGTTAATGTAAAACAAAACTGACAAAGATCAACAATTGATTCTGAATCCACCCTGTATAATTCAGGTTGCAAAAGAGACACTTTTGTCCTTTGCCTTTCCAGCTAGGAAGCGACAAAATCACATCTCTGTCAGAACTCCGACAATCACCTAATTGTTTCTCTCTGTAGCAGTTTATAGTATCAGCAGCCTTGCACCTTAGTTACTGTACCTCTGATCTTCTAACAGAAGTTAGATCCATATCTACCACCCCTGCTGCTTACATGGGATCGCAAAGTGGTCTAATTGGAAAGGACTCTGAGGCTCATCAGATCCATCCCCTGCTCAAAGCAAGGCCAACATTGAATTTGGCTCAAGGCTTTGTCCAGTTGAGTTCTGAGTACATCCAAGGAGATATTTATGGCTTGTAGCAAAAACAACTCAAGAAACGGCAGGTTTTACCTTACCAGTCTTGAGCTTTGCTGATTTGTTAGTCACGTTTGTGCTTTGCTCTTCCTGTTTTTCAGACTCTTAACTCTTTCCCTCATGCCATTTAGTTATGGCTGAAAAGCTCTGCTCAGGAGGCTTTTTTCTGATTTTGTTGAGTAGCAAACTGAGAATGTGGCCACAACTAAGGCTTTACCATATATGGTTTGATGAAAGAACATTTGCATTGACATTACATAACTAAATGTATTACAAATTTTTATAAACCTAGGCCAAAACCAAGATGCAGTGTCTGGGAAACATCTGAGTTTCAAATACACCTCCAGATTTACTGAAGTTTTTATAAGACATCTGTTGAAATTAATTTACCTTGACATGACTTACCACAAGCGTACAAAAGGTATGATGCATCACACTACAAAGTGTAGTGTGCCGCTTGGTATTATTTCACTAACTTTGCTGACAATGGGTCCTGCATGCTTTCACCCCAACACTTGGTAATTAAGAATCATTCAGTACACAGTTCTCAAAAAACTACAGTAACACCAGCGACAGAACTGGGATAGCTGCTATGCTTAATCCTGCTTGTGACCACCTCTGTTCTATGTGCTTAGAAAAGCCAGGGACCTGTACTTCCTCAAAACAAACTTCACCAGGAGGTGATTTGACCACTGATCAACCCTCATGAAGTTCCATACCCACTGACTGTTACGCAGAAATTAAACAATCTAAAAACACCATAAAGGACTACTACAAACCAAATAATCAAGTAAATCTGTTATTGCCCTCCTCACAACTGCATGTCAATAGGAAGATTAGTCTCTCCTAGAATTTTACAGGTGCCTTAATGCTTTGTGGCTCGGCACTAGAGAGTCTGCTGTTTCTGGAGATCTTGGTTATGTCTATTTGTTTAACAACAACTCTTTCCCACACATCAAAGTAAACAAATTTAATTACTATTAACAACTCGGATTTTGATCCAAGTCATTGACTTGTTTATTCATGCTGACAGATATGGGTCAATTCTACCAGCCTGGGAAAAGGCAGATAYGAGGAAGCAAATTCACCTTCTCACATATTCACAAATACTGCAATTCTTCTGGGCATTAACAGAATACCTTCAAGAATTTATTTTCAGTTACGCTGCTTGAGCTTAAATCACTGACAAAGGGGAAGGGTGGCAAGGTAATGAGAAGCACTGAAGTGACTTAAGGCAAACCACTGTAAGTATTCAGTTACTAATGACTTCTGGCCCGAATTTACCACATTACTTGTAGATGACAGCAATTTACATGACTGCAGTTCTCATCCACAAAAGATGAAGAAAATTTTGACCCATTACAGGATGACTTGCCCTTTGTGACTCATGCCAAAACCAATTGCTCCCATCTAATAAACACTTTTGGTCACCAACGAGTCTTTAAAACACTCTGCATTTTTGATTCCCTGAGGTTCAGCGGTGCTACTTCAGTTTTGTGAGCTCACATGTGGACCATGACAGAATCAATACTCTCTTGTAATTACAGCTCTCTTCTTTAAATGCATAGATATATTTCTTTAAAAAGAATATGCAACTGCCTGCAGCCAGAATGATTGTGCAATGATTTTGTTTTGGTTTAGGGGATTTGGGGTTCTTTTTTTCCCTCCTCTGGGACTTTACAAGCAAGTTCAGATCTGATCAGGGACAACTCAGAGATCAAAATTTACCATGGTAACAAATTGAAAGTATATAATCAAAGAACTGTTACTTTGCAAAACCACACAGACCCATTTCCAATTGAAAGCTCAAAAGGTAAAGTGAGAATCAATATGCTCTTTTTTTTTTAATTTTTAGTAATTCTAAGAAGATTAATTTTATCTTCAAAGCAGTTTTAAGAACAACAGAGATACTGAGCTTTTAGGTAACTATATTGACTGTAATAAATGAAGCAAAGAAAATGGTTTTAGTAAACACAAACATTGCTTTAGTATTAAGGATTTGGGAGCTGAATTTTCAAAAAATGAAGGCTGAATCTGTCAAAAGCAGTGATCAAGAGCAAAAAAACCCTACACATTGCCTTTAGCAGCAGTGACTAGAAGTCATAATTGAACAAACATTCACGGACAATGTGAGAGCATTTCTTCGAAAGACCTGTACCAGCAATGTACTTGTGCTCACATGGAACAATAGCCCTTTTGGCCTTTCATCAACTGCCTAGCATTTACAGATTGTGACTTAGGTTAGGAAAAAGGAAGCTAAGAAGACCTGACTGAAAAAATCCTTGCGATACAGACGACTAAAAAATTTGCAAAAGACAGAGTGACTACTTGAAATTCCTGAAGCTCAGCTAAACTCAGCCACCTCATCATATGCTAGCTGAATTTTTAAGTCAAGACAGTGAGGTAAAGTGTTACCCTTAGAAATAATTTCAGTCTTTGCATTGGGTCGAAAAGTCTCCCTAGTAAACGATTCTGCGAGGGAAGCTACAGAACAAGTGTTCTCAGAAGTAAGCTAACGCACTACTGAATGGGATTTCTTCTAGAACCTGGGAGAACAAACTTGGGTGTGTAATCACAAGTTAGTCTGGGGAAAGCCTAATTATACACTACCTAAAGCATGCTGCTGAAGGCAAATACAAGGCAAGAGTCCAGATCTGTTAATTTCCAATACAGGATATGTAAGAAATTTCCATTTAAATTAAATTAAGAATTGCAAATCCTACGACAGGGTTTGATATCTCTGGTCATATAGTACAGAGTGGTCTATCAGTAACAGATACAAATGCACTGGTGGGACCTTCAGTTACTAAAGGACCACTCTCTACAGGATCAGGGAAACAAAAATGTGTCTTCAAATTCACCTTTTTTTTTTTTTTTAAATAAAATGGAAATTACTTCTTTTTCTCATCTTGAGATGAACTTAATTCAGTGTATATAGCAGCCACGGTTTTAGGTTAGTCTAACTGGCTTAAGGCTGACTTCGGGTACTGTGGAAATGACACAGAATCTTTTTATGTCAAAACCCAAGGAATTCCAGGTATACTGATGAAATTTACTGAACAAATGATCTGCAAAGTATTAGAAAGAGATGAACAAGTCATCATTAAATGAAATGGACACATGGGCACTACTATAGTACAATTATTTATAGAACTTTCTTACGATGAAAGCTGTCCTTTAAGACATTTTTCTCTAGAACAGCAAAGTACTGCCTAAAAATGAGTCTATTAATACAATGTTTCACAGACACAAATTAGAAAATGCTCACTGAGGTAATGACTAATCACTAGAGGTGATAACTAACAGATTTAGACTTTTAGAATGAAAAAGAAAACACAAATTCAAGCCCTATATGCAACTCCTTAATTTGGTTGCATTTATGTGAATTTCAGAACTTCTTTCAGCTCCCTAAAAGCATGTAGAGTTCCTTTTATATGCAGCAAGGCAACAGCAATCAAACTATTGACCATAAGAGATTCAATGGTCCATAAGAGAGGAATTTAAACTAATAGAACTGCTCAGTAAAACACTATTGAAGTCAGTAAGAGGCGTTTTTTGAGGAGGCATTTCCCAAGTATGAGATAGGAAAACTAGTAGGAACATAAATAGAAAAATGTCCTTATTTGTGTTTCAATCTAGTTCTAGCATGTATTATAACCAATTCTGAGTCTCAAATTATTTCTGTTTGCTCCCTTGTCAATAGCTACCCACTGAATATTTCCTGTGAGCACCTGGATCTGGAAAAATAAAGGGTAAACTATCTGTTTAGTTTGTTCTTAGTATGCATGTAGTAGATTCTTTCACATGGGAATAAAGAATAAAAATGTGTCCCTGTGGTAGGATTTTGTTTGCAAGCACAAAATCAAATAACTATCTGCTTAAGTCAAGAAGTATCTTAAAATGAATACATAAAAAAAAAAAGAATAAAACATGTAGCAATACTTACCATGAGATTCACCACCATAGGACTGGAATTATTAAAATCTACACTCTAGTCAGAGCCCAATTCCTTTTTTAGTACTTATCCACAGTATTTCCAAAAAGCTTGTTTTGACCAATCTGTGTATTTGTCAAATTTCATTTTAAGTGGGCATTTGCAAAATCAGATTTTAATAAATCTTATACACAGTTCAGACAATGTTAATAACAAAACATTCAGAACCATATATTTCCAAGTAGTTCATGAAGGAGTACTTAACCACACTTAACTCCATTCACCACATTCAATTTTGGTTCCTAAAACAAGATGGCCTTTTCAGCTGTATCAACAAAATCAGTAGCCTTGTTAGTACCTTAAAAATATACAAATTTATATTAACACACAGGCCAGATATACAGAAACACAAAGATGTTATGGATGGATACAGTCTGTAGATAAAGACATCTTCGTTGAGGTCCTGCATGTGAACAAAGCATCCTAACTCCCATTACAGTCAGTGGGTATCTAGTGGTATGTATAGTGAATCAAGTGCAGAGATATTCAAACGACCAAAGGGAGACAGCTACTTTAAAATCATCTAGAACTCCAGAGACAACATTAGCTAAATCTCCAGTGACTGTAATGGGAGTTTAAACACCTAGATCACAGAAAGGGAGCGGCATTTAGACACCTAAATATAGGTATCAATCTTGCACTGAATCATTCCATAGCTGCCAAAACTTTCCTTGCTGGAAAGAGACCTCTAACACTCTGGAGTTACCTTCCTATATGACCCACAAGAGCAGAAACAGATGTCAGGAAAACCAATGGTCTGCATTAGCTATTTCAGATTTCAAACTTTACATTCAATCAATTCACCATATACAAGAAACACTGATATGAAAACTCTGAATATTATAAGCATCTCCAAGTTCATCATCACCATGGATGCACTAGACATGTATACTGTAATGAATGCCCATTATTAAAAATAATAACTTATATTCCACAAAAAAGGTGATTAAAAAAGGAATCAAAACACTTTTTTATATGTAGCTCAAATATTTTTGGAACAGATGAACCGCTGTTCATCTGCAAAAACATGTTCACCTGGAAAAAGAAAACATGAGAAAGCAGCTCACAGAAATACCTTGTGAAATAGGCTAGGAATTCTCTCTTTTCTGTGTTGTACAATACCTTGTAAAAAGCTACTGCTATCACCTATTCAGTTTCAGTAAAGAGAAAATACTTCTGCTCTCTGATCGCCATTTTCTTCTGTTTAACTACCAATATTAATCAACAGAATCAACAGATTTATTTTAGTCCTTTCTAAAACCAAATTTGGAAATTTTATTGGACTATTCCTGTTTCTAAAATACATGGCCATTTCTTCCACCTAGCACTTTGTCCCCCACTCCCTGCCACCCCCGTCAACAAAAACTTTATGTTTGGATAAATAGCTACCAATGGTTTTTTTTTTTAAATTGAATGTAATATAAAAAGCTATTCACAATATCAATAAAATCTATTCACTCATTGCCTCCAAAATCAGAAATGTATGCAACAGGCTAGATAGTGCATTACTTAAGCATCCTGAAAAAAATGACTCACCAACATTTTTGTGAGAAAAACATTCCAGATTTGTGTAGGTAAAGAAATTCCACTATCTCAAGATAAGTACAGCTCAGATTAAATAGTACTAAAGCCAATCTGAGGACTACTGTGCATAAGCCAATATAACAAACCAACAAGACAAGAAGTAGTCAGTAATTAATATGAGAAATATATTAATGTTTAGTAAAATGTTATACTGCCACATGTAAATTAAAGGAAGAGTTGCATGTTTACAGCAATATAGTAGTTCTAGATTAAAGGCACATTTTCTTATGTACCTGCTACCTGTACCTAAAATAAAACCACATCTAAGACTTAAAAGCATGTGTGCACATATTTTTTACAAATATACATGTATACATATTTCCCTGAAAATTTTGATCAAACACACATAGATTTAAATTAAGATAATTAGCAACTGAAATCTCTCATAGTATGCAAATATTTAGCAAAAACAAAATACTTACAACATCYCTTTCAAAATAAAAAACGTTTACACTGATTTCTTAAGCTAATTTTGGCTAGTTTTTATCTTCAAAGAGACAGAAAGTCTTCATTTTCTCACCTTCACCATTCCATTCAAAAGAACATCCTATCTACCCGGGTAGCTCCCATGCAGAAAGTTTTCTTTTGTACTGGGATGGCTGGAGGAGGGACGGAGGGAGGAGCTTGGTTGCTCTTCTGACAGCAATAAAGGAAATTTTGTGATCTCACTGGGAGTACTGTAAAAAAGGAAAAAGTGCATGGGTGATACTTTTGGAGAATAATCACCTAAATATTAATCAATTATTTTCTTTCTGCTGAAATCACAGTTACATTTATTAAAAGCAAAGAAGTTTTTTTGCTCAATCGGAAATATGTATGTAAAAACCTATGAAAGCAAAAGCTGTCCTGCTTTACATTCCGTTCTGAGGTTTTAACCAGATGAACTTTCCAGCATACACTAAATATTAGCACAAATTTTACCCTTCATTAAAAGCTTTTGGTTAGAAATTTGAGTTACATATTACTGTTTTTCACTCCTTAATTTCTATTTTTTATTATTCCCAGGTTATTATGTATGTTCATTGTACCTTATAAAGACAAAAATCTCAAAGTCAAATATACTATCTCATATATACAAGATCAGAGCCCAAAATACATTCAATATCACATTATACCATAACTTCTGTTAAAGTATACAAACCTTGTTTGAGAAAAATAAAAACCAGAACATTTATCCTCGTATCTGAAATCACTTGTATTTATTAAAATAAAAGTTATGTACAAAGCCTGCTAGCAACAGGTATTGGATAGTAACAGGCATAAATTAATAGTAAGCCCTATTGCTAAGTACAGTTTTTTCTCTTAGTTACATCAACAGAATCCATTACTGTCCAAAATTATTTTACTCTTTATTGGGTAGATTCTAAATCTTTCCTATCATCTCTCCTGACAATAAGAGAGTTACCGTGGGTTTTGCTGGAAGAATTCTACCGAAGGAATTACGCTGTCCTTAAAAGCCAGGCAGCCCTAATGCATGCAAACAGAAAAACAATTGTGATCAAACACTTTGCTTGATAGGTATCATCAGCAAAGGAAACAACTAAAGGTGGTTTTAAAGAAATAAAGATACTAAGTGTTCTGTGATGCAAGCAACAATAAGCCATTTTAAGTTCCAGTGTAAGTCATTTTTCCAGAAAGCAATAGTGTGTTCTCAAGACAAGTTCAATTAAGAAAGCAGAACTTTAAAGATCAGTAAAGCATCCTTCTATAATGGCACTGTATCTGCTATGGGCAAAAGCTGTAATGCTATACCAGCTAGTATCACTAAATACAAAAAAGATCCTTACCTGGACATATTTCTTCTGCTGTATCTTCTTCATCAATCTGTCCCTGTGAAAAATGGGGCACAGGAAGTAAAGACAGAAACGAGTGAAGAGTTGCACTCCTCTGCCCTTTTTGCATGCTGTAATATCTATAATCAGAAAAGAGGAAGTCATGGAAAACAACAAGATTTTTATCTGTAGCTGTTAAAAGAAAGCCTTAGGACTTGCAGCTAGGAGCAAAACATTTAGACAAGTAACTTTTTTTGTGTTACTATGTAAAATTTACTTTTTCCTGTTAGGAAGGCAGTTTCTTAAAGGGGGGGAGGGGGCAGAAAACTAGCTTCATAGTAATAACATTGTTTTCTTCCCAGTTTCATTCATTATTCCTCAGTACAATAAAAAAGGAAAAAAAAAGCTGAAGTTTAACAACAAAAAGATCATGTTCATTATAGAAATGACTAACTCTGTTAATTTAGTCACCATGTTCTTGACACAGATCTGTCTCTTCCATTAACTGCAAAGTATAGCACTCTTCTTTCTCCTTTTTATTGCCAGAGCACAAGAAAACTATTTTTTTTTGGTAGCATTAGTACACCACCATTAGCCTAATGACTAAGAGTGTGCAGATGTCAAGAGCTGAAAAAACAGTTTTTTTCATAATTAAATGTATCTTGTAACTGTGCCATAACTCTGAACAGTAGATGCTCCTTTAAATTACTGATCAGATAAATACGGTCATTAAAGATATCAAGGTATTTGACAGTTCATGCACATTGCATGACCCTCTTATCTTCAAATTCTATCCAGCTGCCTCGTCTTGTAGCTTCTATCTACTGAGAAATACTCTGTGGTATAATCCTAGAAATCTGTTTCCTATATTCAGTGGGATAATAGACACACAATGCATGCCTCTGTCTTAGAGAGAGAAGGGTTCATGCAAGGTTTCTCTTCCTTTTTTTCCCATTTATAAGAATGAGACTGATATTTAAGTTCTTAACAAATTCTGCATGATCTCCCTCCTTTTCGTATCTGATTGGGACCTTCTCTCAATAGCTCACTGACCAGGGACCCCCCACTAAACGTGAGACATCTGAAATTCAGATCATCAAAAACTTAATCCTTCTCACTACATTCCCCCTCAAGATACATCTGTATCTTTAAGATACTATGTCTACAATTGGCTAAAATTACAAGATGGACACAAGACACCAGATGGATACAAGAGGGCATGGAACTTAAATTTCAAACAAATAAGTCACTATCATCAACTGATGTATCTGTAAATCGAATTCTGGAATTTGTATACTGACCTATTCAATAGCCTCCCTGTTTATTATTCACACAACACTAATGCACACAAAGTTTGAGTAAAAAAGTGTTCTACAGAGAGAAAACAAACACAATTATCAAAAATTCAATGGAAAAAATCAACATTACTTACTGATACGCTAAAAACATCTAGTTACTTCAACCATAATAGTTGGAAAGAAGCCTGGAAGTTCTTGAGTCTGAGAAAGACATTTAATATTTTCAAGAAATGGATTCTGCAAAACAAGGTCATACAATACATAACTAGATCATGTCATCCACTGATGAAGAACTCTAGTGAATTTGATATAAAGTATCTTTTGACTGTTTTAATTTCGGTTGAGATTCTCATAGAGACAAATCACGACTGCTAATTACGGAGCTTACTGCACCTTCTGGTTATGGTTCACTGCCCATTAGTTAACACAAGTGAGTCTGAGACAAATACAGTGATGGCAATGATCCTCCATTAGAATCAGCAAACACAAACCACTGTTTCATACAGAAAACTCCACAAAACACAGAACATTCAACTGTGCACATAACAGTATAAACGCAGACATCAAAATACTCTCCTGAAGGCAAAATCTCAATCTCTGAAGAGCAGGGAATGGAAATTGTGTCAGATGGAGCACAGGTATGGCATATTTTTAGTTTCTTTAAAGACAGCAACACCATAGGAATAGAGTATGTCTCTTTTGGGCATAATAAAAATAAACACAAATCATAATCATAGCAAAAAGCTGATATTAACAGAAATCACCTTTATTTTTGCCTCCCTACCACATGCAATGAAAAGTTTTCCAATTAACTTTAGAGTTAACAGTCCCTCCCCATTAATGCAACTTTGTGAAATTTGGTAAACGTACATAAGTGATATGACAGATAGATAGAATTTCTCAGTAGAAAATCCTAGGTTTTCTACGTTAAGATTCTGATCTTAAGCCCTCAAATCTGCACACTGCCGCGGAACAACAGCGCTATATACAAAGTCTCAGAGTGCGAACCATGTGGTTTCCTTGCCTCTGTTCGAAACAGAATTATCACTGATCAGTGCCTGGGAAAGTTGTTCTGCTTTTGGTGCAATGGCTCTTCAGCTGACCTTTTGCGGGACAGCCACATGACAGCAACATGGAACACACAGAGGTAATTGAACAAATATGGTACCCCTGATTACTGCATTTGTCAAGGCACTGATGCTAAATAGAACAAAAAACTAAGTACACTTCCCATTCTGAGCGAAGCTCTTTAGAGTCTTTTGGGGAAACAAGCTTGTGTGTTTAAAAGGAAGACAAGCTAATCAAAACCATCTTTGTTATGTCTTTCAGGTAAATGTCTTTGAAAAATGTGGTCCAGGATAAAACAGCAAATCCAGCAACGGTTTCCATCGTACTCAATCATTCAAATAAGAAGCGGAGATCTGACTTGATCACATCGTAAGGACTTACAGATGAATGAGAGCTTTAATAGTGGATGGCTCTTCAATCCAACAAAAGCAGAAGTTGAAACTAGTCAAATGTGGACCAAAAAAAGGGCACACATATTTAACAGGATGGACAATTAAGTACCAAAACAATTTGTGAACACGTGTGGTGTTCTCAAATACTCAAAATCATTAGTGCTTGATTACATTAGGCCTCCATTTACTAATCCCCACCTAGCTCTGTATACATACATACACTGAGAATTGACAGCAGATTTTCATAGGACAGTATTTCTTTATAACACATATTTGGAGCAGTAGAACAGTTATTAACCCTGATGCTTACAGCTCGTAAATTATATTTCTTTCAAGTCTATGTAATGGAGGCAGTTCATTGCTCAGCAATAAAATTTCATGCTCCTTGGTAATTCAAGCATTTGCATCAGATACACTTGCAATGAAAATTATTTGCAGAGATTTCTGTTTACTACAGCTGCAACTTCAGAGAATTTGCGATCCTCCCTCCTGTCTGTAACTTAAACTGGCATACAGGGAGAGGCACGTCCACAATTTGGGAAACACTATAACCTCTGACATACCACATTAAGAGCTATCTCTAAATAATGCACACACATTTATTATGATGCAAACTCAAATGCATCCTTCATGGGCTGAATTAATTCAGCTGCTGGCCAGAAGCTTCAGGATTCTCCTTAATTTCAAGACCTAGATGAGATTCCAGGAATGTCTCTTACAAAATACCATATCCCTGGAACAAGAGTAATATGTGACAGCAGGCAAAAAGAAAAGTAGTGGGGAAATACATCTTCTTTGTTATACTTGGAATGCAGAATAACTAAATATTATATATACAATAAAACCAACACACACACACACAGAAACTACTATATTATACAAAATATCTAAAGGCATAAGTCTGTCACAGAAAAAAATGAGGGGCTGTGCTGGTTTTGGCTGGAGCAGTTAATTTTCTTCACAGTAGCTAGTATGGGGCTGTGTTTTGGATTTGTGCTGAAAACAGTGTTGATAACACAGGGATGTTTTCGTTACTGCTGAGCAGTGCTCACACAGAGCCAAGGCCTTTTCTGCCCCTCACCCCACCCCACCAGCGAGCAGGCTGGGGGGGCACAAGAGGTTGGGAGGGGACACGGCTGGGACAGCTGACCCCAACTGACCAAAGGGACATCCCACACCATACGGCGTCATGCTCAGCATGTAAAGCTGGGGGAAGAAGAAGGAAGGGGGGATGTTTGGAGTGATGGCGTTTGTCCTCCCAAGTCACCGTTACGCGTGATGGAGCCCTGCTTTCCTGGAGATGGCTGAACACCTGCCTGCCCATGGGAAGTAGTGAAGGAATTCCTTGTTTTGCTTTGCATGTGTGTGCGGCTTTTGCTTTACCTATTAAACTGTCTTTATCTCAACCCACAAGTTTTCTCACTTTTATCCTTCCGATTCTCTCCCCCATCCCACCAGGGGGGAGTGGGCGAGCGGCTGTGTGGGGCTTAGTTGCCGGCTGGGGTTAAACCACGAAAGTCCTTTTTGGCCCCCAATGTGGGGCTCAAAGGGTTTCAAGGTAACGACATATTTGATTAGAATGTGCTAGATCGAATTTATAGCTGTTATTGCTGTTTAGCTATTCAATCTTAGCAGCCTGATCCACCTGCTGGTTGTTTTGACATTCTTCAGTGGCCCGACTCTTGGGTATTAATCTGGCTACTAAGTATGTCTGAGATAAACCAAATCCCTCTTAGAAAAGTATCTAATAGTGTAAAGTACACGATTTATTTATCAAGATAATTTATATGATTGCTGTCTCCCTTTTTTCATGCTGCACAATGAAGTAAGAAATCACATGGACATGAAATTTGGTATTTGGTAAATAGCTAATTGGCTTTACAGAATAACAGGAAATAGCTTTTATGGTAAGTACACATTAAACGCATTGTTACACAAAGTAGCTTTCTGCCTAATGACCTAATGTACACTGAATAAGTCTGAAAATTCGCTCAGTGCTTGAAGTTCAAGTTATTCCATTTGTTTCTTCTCAGTATTCTGAAAAACAGTATTAGCATTTTTGAAGCATTTTGTATTTCTCAAAAGTAAGATGCTAAGAGCATGCAAAATATTGCTACTACAATCTCTGAAATATTTCCAGCATTTCTGATGCAATCTTGCTAACACAGTTTATTCTTGAAGTCTAACCTTTTATTGCATGGCTCCAAACACAACCATGAAATGACAAATGCAAGAGCACTAGCAAAGATTGAGCCATCTGGTTTCAAACCTGTTTCTTATCATAGCTCCCTGTAAGACTAAAGTCTAAACTACAACATGTCAAGAATGCAACTTGTAAAAATTATCTAATACCAAACAGCTTTACAAATTAAAAACAAAAAAAAAATATATGCTAGTGAACTAGAATATTTAGTAGTTAGATTAATGTGAGAAAGCAAATTTAAAACAAAGTTAATGCTGAAATAATAATTTATCTCCTTTCTCCAAAGCCTCCTGAATTTCAGCTCTGTCTGTTCCTCCTCTCTAGCTATCTGATTTATAAAAATGGCTTGAAAATTTAGTTTCTTTCTTTACTTCCAGTTGCCATTGCACTCGTTCCGTATCTCCTACTTACTGTAATTGTCAGTCAATAAAAATGTATATGTAGTCACTGTTTTGGTATCGCATCTGCAGAGCCCTTTGCTCACACATGGCCCAGTTGTGATAGACGCTCAGACACGCCAACTGCCTTAGTGACTCAAGGAACTCTCTCTCACTCCTCTGTGCCAGTGGAGAAACTAACTCCTCATCCAGCAGTCAAAAATAAAGTGATAGTAAACTCAGTATTTTTCGTTAGATTTCTACAAATATTCCCTCATTGTAAACAGTGCAATAAAAATAATACAGAAAATCTGGGGATCTGCCTAACTGTCATCTAAAATCACAACTTTATTCCAGATGACATTCTGCAACTTTTCAGGGCTTAATCCAGCAGCACGAGGCAGCTACATCCACACTACTTCCAGAGAACCACAGCAAAGACTGTGCTCATTGTACATTGTTCTGTGAATATATTTTTGTGGTTTTTACAGCACATTTTTGACATGAAGGACTCTAAAACAATGGCTTGTATTACTTGAATGTCTTGCTTATGCAGACACATAGAATATGATATCCCAGGAAAATTTAGTCACACAATAAAATTAAATAGGATTTAAGATCACCAAGTTTCACATCCCATAAAATACAGACTAAATACAGCAATTTCAACCAGTTACATCTGAGTCATGCCCATAAATTATATATAGGCTACAATACTTTTGGTTTCAAGCTATGTAAAATCTACCGTGTCCTTTCGGGATTTTTTTCAGTGATTAGCTGGTCTTAAAATGCATGTCTTACTCATATCTTGAATTTATGTAGCTCTTACCCCAACTACAGAACCTATTGCAGCTCTTCCTAGAGGATTAAAGAGGCCTTTGTTTATGAAAAACATTTTCTACTTGTAGTTGTTTAATTATATTTAAAAAAATGGTGTTGGAAGTGATGTCCTAAAGCCAACTAGTTCACACTTTAGCCCAGAACAGCATCAACTCTACTGATGTAATTCTTAGGGATATTTGTTTAGTCTCTTGTTACAACAGCTGGTGATTCCAAAACCTTTATATACAATGCATTCTAGTGCTTCACTATTCTCACTGCCAAAAAAGGTTTTTCTTGTGCTTCATCTGAATTTCCTGAACTGTAATCTCAGCCTCTTGCTTCTTGTTTCACTCATCACGAACATGAAGATGAGTTTATTCCACATTTCTTATTAATTATTTGAAAACTGCTATCATGTTAACTTTCATCTTATCTAGACAAAATCCATCTGAACTTTACATCCTAATTCATACTTCTGAGGCTCCAAATCGTTCTTACAGCATATTTCTAAATCCTTTTAACATTTTCTTTGAATGCTGTGACTGTCAAACCTCACAAAGAGGGAATGGAGCAGCAGACAAAAGAAGCTGGGAAATTCTATAGCATTCTTGAACCTACTATTATTAAGGAAATACCACCTTTATTATTACAATCACCTTACTTATTACAATGATTTTTCACCCAACACTTACATTCTGGACATTTTCATCCTTACTTCTCCCCTTATCTCAACATCCTGGCTTCACTCCTGAGACCTGTTCAGTTCTCCACCACTTCCTTTTTGGCTCAACAGCTGTTTGCTCACTCTAGTGTTCTCAGAAACTCACAATTTAGCCAAAGACGATCAGATTTTCATGGAAATTGAAAAATAATCCCTGGACTCATATATACATCATGTTCCTTCTCCACCAAAACCAAACAACTAACATTATAAACTAGATCATCTTACCACCCTCCTAAAATGACACAAACATGATCACAGGCTGAAAGATTTACTGCATAACAAAGAAAATCCTACCTACAACATTTTTTGCATAATATTGTCTTTAGTTCAGGCTTGATAAACATACACACAGAAAACAGAAAATCATCACCATTATAATACTCATATTTTTAGCAGCCCTCAGTAAATATGATCTTTGTTGGACTAGGCAATCTCCAGAGATCCCTTCCAACCGCAATGATTCTGTGATACAAAGGGATCACTGTACTTTTTTTCTCCTTCTCTCTCAGATCAAGAATTGTTGATCTGAAAGGTTGAAAAAACACTGTATTATATATTAATAGCAGCCACTATCCACAAAAAGTTCTTTGATGCACAAAAAAAGAGGAAAAGCAATTTTTAAATTGCATAATAATGTAAAAAACAAAGGTCCTCTGTCCATAAAAAAAAATCCATTTTAAGTCAAATGTACAAAAGATGATGACTGCCCTTGAAGACACAACATTAACTTTACTAAATGAATAATCCATTAGTGATTATGGATAATGAAATCATGATTAGGTTTATGAATGAAATTATTATTTCATTTTATCAAAGAATAACACAAAAATAGTATCAGAATTTCAGTATCTTTAAGAGAAAACAATAAATTACTTTAAAGCATGCATGAAAACTATCGTGTTATGAAGTCATCAACCTCTTAATGGACTAATGCACACTGAAATGTAGTAAGGCACTTTGCTCAGTATCTATTTACAGAGAAAATTTCACGCTGCGTCATTCTTCTCTGGTCCAGAATCCAATAAAATAACACACTTTATGCACGACAGCATCTGAAACACTTTGACAATTACCATTAGCCTGAAGCCAGTACACAACTAAACTCTGAACAAAAAAAGTCTTAATTTTATCTTTGAAAAAAAATGAAACATTAAACAATAAACTCATTTCACATTAGTCTTAGGAGATGCCTTAAATTGTATACTTCCCAGTGCTGTAAGAAGATAAAATAGTAGAAATACTGTAGTTAAGGGAGGACTTCGGTCAAGGCAGACCTCATTAAGAATCATACCCTCTACTTGCAATTGTGATGAGGACACTGTGCACTCAGCAATGCTAGAAAATGTGATCTGTACCAAAATAAGCAAAGTTTAGATTAGGAGAAGCAAATGGCCATTATGTCTTCTACGTATGGTTGCAACCAGCATTGAACAAGAATGCAAATACCGGAATGTATCTTTTTTTCCCCTCATCCCTTTACACATTCTTTTCTCTCACAGTAATTTTTTTTTCACTAATTAACTATTAGCATCTTTACTCTTCTACCATAATGAAGTAACGAGTATAGCAAAAGGTGTCCCACGATGACAGTCCTATACACAACTTCATACAGATCCTCACCCAGAACACGGTCATTGCTGCAGCTGAACACTTTTTGCATTAATAGCTAAAGTTCCGAAGACAGATTTGGAGTTGAGGGGGAGCATCTCTGGAAAACAGTATTAAACTTCGTATCATCACACAATCATTTTCAGGAATCCTTTTTTATTAAACAAAATAATACGATCTTCCCTGGTCCTCTGGGGAAGGCAGCTGAGTCTTTTCTATCCACTCAGGGGGGCAGCCTCAAACAAGGGGCAAGGCAGGATCTCACTTTTAAACATTTGTCCCCCACCACAGACCCTTAAAAAGAAGCGGGTGGGCCTGGGCACTAAAAGGGCGCGTGTAAAGCCCCCAGCAGCTCAGAAGCACTGCCCACCACACCCTGCCTCAGGCTTTGACCCGAAGCGCCTCAGGGCTGGCACCCAGCACCAGGGACAAGTGACCTCACCCCATAGGCCTGGCCTGCTGTGGAAAAACATGGCCCCTGGGGCACCGCAAGGACAGACGACACCCCGTGAGCAGCACCATGGGCAAAGACGTGGCCCCAGACCTCTGCAGGAAGGGACTGTGGGGAAGCTCCCCTGTGGAGAACATGGCGGAAACCGGGGGCGAGGCGGGAACGCTAGCCCCACCCYCTCCTCCGGCCCCGCCCCCTCCGGCCGCTCCCCTAGCAACGCCTCGGGCGGTGACCGTCCCCGCCCCGCCTCGCTGCGCGGGCTCGGAGCGGTGAGGGGGCGGGACTTCCGGGCCGGCTTGCCCTCCTCGGAAATGACATCAGAGTGTCAACATGCAAGATGGCGGCGCATCATCGGCAGAACACGGCGGGGCGGCGGAAAGTGCAGGTGAGGGCGAGGCAGGGCCCGGGGTGGGCTGCG